>JAUPFT010000017.1:45982021-46374521 GCA_036936625.1 Parnassius smintheus behrii
AATATGACTAATAGATATTTAACTAATAAAGTTGAGCTTAAAATGTACAAAATAAATCATGACTATAATCATATAATATAACTATGTATAATATAACTATGTACATCTAAGTTCAAACTAAAAGTGCTCTATGGTTCATCTGACGGAATGTTTAAAGACAGCTAGAACCCAGTGCCGTAAAGGCAGTTCAAAAAAAAAATAAAAATAAAAATATCTTTAAAATTAAAAGACATGGCTAAGGTGACATATGTGTGACATAGATTTATTGTGATCTGACAGACCAGGTATATATAATGTACTCTGCGTGACAGACGGTAACAAAAACAATTCAGACAGTTCTTCACTTCGTCAGATGCTTACACATCAATAACAAAAATAAAAGGGTAGTAAAATATAGAAATATAACAAGAACACTGCACAAAAATAATGACGGAGCGATATTTAATAATACGAAATAATAAGGATGCGCAAACAGCAATTACTTACGGGCCGCGACTCCGAGATTTAGTTGGATTGGTTTTTTCAGCGGGTTTTGAATCATCCTGATTCTGCTTTGATGATGACGATAATGGGATGGACTGTAAATCAGCAATAGTGAATACTGAATGCCGTGCACCATCTTCTGTCAAAACGTAGATATAGCCTTCCCTCGTCCAGCATTTCGATACTCCGAAGCGGTTGCGAGCTGATAGAAAAGCTTCATGCCTAACTTTTGTAAGGAACTCAGACAAGGTCACTCCAGTACCTTTAAGATTTGTTTTGGAACTCCAGACCCTGTGACGAAGACCAAGATCCTTAAACTCCACTAATAGAAGTCTGGGTTTGTCCTTAATTTTACCCAATCTGTGGCATCGGTTTATATTTTCCTGGGCTATGAACACTTTGGTCTGCTGTAGTGACTTAACGACAGTTTCGGTAACATCTTCATTCTTATCTTCGAGTACACCACGGACCAACAAGATTTTGCCACGATTATGCATCGCCAACCGATCACAGTCCTTTGACACTAATTGAACTTGTCACTGCAAATTTTGGAGCGCGGATATAATAAAAGCCTTGAAATTTTCGAAGACTGTAGCTAGTGTAGATGATAGTGGAGGAGAAGGAACACTAACTTTGTTAAGTTCTTGTTAAAAAGCTGCAAGGCTTGACTGAAACAATGCTGTCACCTCTTCCATTGACTGTTCGATAATCTTCATGATATAAGAGTGTAGTTAAGTGTTGTAGTTTACGGTAAAAACAAATATCAGTACCGCTGGTGAATGTCACTTAATTACCTTGTATAATATAATATATTACATTCTAGACACCACAAAGTTGAAGGCAGTCAAAAAAAGAGATGAAGATTGGTCCCCTCTGTTAAATAAATCTGTTCTGTTAAATAATTATTTACTTAAGTAAGATAAAATAAATGTGTGAGTCGCCACATCACTCCCCTCAAGAGACCGTGTCTACGGGCGATAATAATCTGGAAAGCGTACTCTGCGCCCAGAATGAGTTGTTTTGCACGCTGTTATCGGCAATGGGTTGCTATTTAGAAGTAGAGAAGGTGTGGGATCAGGAGTGGGTTTAAGTGATGGAGAAGGAGTTCGAGTGGGGTCATTGGAGTTAGACAGTATGTGGGCTGGTTTCAGTCGGTCTACTGATACTGTCACGACTTTGCCCTTTACTCTAATTTTAAATGTTTTTGCATTCCTCTCAACCACTTAATTAAATGTTTTTGCATTCCTCTCAACCACTTAATGAAGGCCAGTATACGCCGGTTGTAACGCACCTCTCAAATTATCTTCTCGAAGGAAAGATATTTATAAATAAAGATTTTGTTTTTTGTGTGGTGAGAAGTTGGGACTGGCTGTAAATTGTTGGCAAATGATCTGATACGGGCTGAAAAGTATGTTATATCAGTTGTGCATTTGTCAACTTTGTGGCCAAAAAATTCAACAGGGAGTCGCAGTGGCTCGCCGTACACTAACTCGGCTGAGGAAGATTGAAGATTTTCTTTTAAAGAGCTTCTTATGCCGAGAAGCACAAGTGGTAAAGCTTCAGTCCAGCTACTATCGACATGGCACATGATTATTGTTTTCAATTGCCTATGAAATCTTTCGACGAGACAATTGCATTTCGGGTGATAGCTGGTAGTCTTCCGATGCTTAAAATCTATAAATCCTGATAACTGCGCGAATAGTGCTGATTCAAATTGTCTACCGCGATCGGTAACAATATCGGTAGGACCTAATCGCACTATCCATCCCGACAGAAACGCTTTAGCCACTGATTCCGCGGTGATATCTGTCAGTGATACAGCTTCGGCCCATCGCGTGAAGCGATCAACAGCTGTCAAACAGTATCGATTATCACCAGACGGAGGTAAAGGTCCTATAAGGTCTAAGTGAACGTATTTGAATCGCGCCGTAGGTAAATCGAGCGTACCAAAAGGCGTCGAAACGTGTCGGTTTACCTTGGTGCGCTGGCAAGCCGATAATCTTTCCTCATCAGTGGCCAGACAAAGCGTTCTACCACAAGCTTTGCGCTGGCATTAGTGCCGCGATGGCTTAGTGAGTGCAAGCTATCAAAGATTTCCTTGCGTAAGGTTTTAGGAACTAGAGGCCTGGGAGTCGTTGTACTGACATCGCAATACAGTTCATTGCGACTACCAGATATCCTTATCATTTTAATTCGTAAGGAAGTGTTGCCTTAGCATATCTGTAAATTCGAGATCTGAGTCTTGGGACTTGGCAATGATATCTAGATCTACAGGGCTTAGCAGTTCATCGACTTGCTCGACACGAGAAAGCGTGCGCTCCGGGAAGTCTACAGTCTGTGAACACGTACAGGATCGCCCCCGTCACTACATCAGATTTGATAGACCACAAATCCCCAATAAAGAACACCGATTCCTTCCAAGCATTATTCGCGAGGCTATTGAAATCAAAAAACATCCTAATTTCAATAGAGAAGATGGCTGGGTGCTACCATCTGCTTGGAATCCTATAATAAATAAAATTAAATCCCAACCAAAGCATACAACTGCAAAACATCTAGATACTGTTACGAGCTTGAGGTTCGTGACAATAAAAATTGCCGATAAAATTACCTTAATTAACACTTTAATTTTCTTTACACAAATCAAAACTTAAAACACTAATAATTAATCACACTAATTCACTTTATTCCGCTCCGAAGCTTCGCTTGTCTCGCCAAATTCAATACTTCCCCGATCGCATCTTGCAGCGCCTATTTATATAAATTAGCACGGAAATATCCAGAATATTCAAGTAAACACGCGCAAGGTACCGGGAGTTCGAGTTTCAACTTCAAGAAGTTTAGTTCTTCGGTTCGAGACTAGATGGCGCTAGTGCCGTCGACTAAGGCGCGTAACACTGCCCCCTCCTAAATATATAGGATACTTAGGAATCGCTGAGAAATATAGGATACTTAGGAATCGCTGCAACACAACATGTAGAGATGTGCAACGACGTCACATTCATAAGACAATTGATGAATCTGATCCTAATAAGGTTTGGAAATTTCTCATTGCTAAAATCAAGAAGAGTAAGAATAGTAACTTGCCGATTTTGCATTCCTGCTCGAATGTCGTCTGTGATTTTAACCCAAGCAGTGACGGTGCTATGGCCTGGATGAAAACCTGATTGGAATGTATTTAAGAGGCTGTTTAGATTCAGAAATAGACTAAGTTGCTGATAAACAAGATGCTCAAGAATTTTAGAAAGAAAAGGTAATATGGAAATAGGACGATAATCACGAAAGGAATTGGGATTGGATTTCTTGGGTAATGGAATAATTTGTGCATCTTTCCATAGTGTAGGAAAAGTACCTGTATAATAGAGTTGTGGAAAATTTTAGTTATGATAGGAGTCAAGAGGTCTAATAGGGGGAGAATCATGTTTCGGCTGACATTATCACAACCAATTGCATTAGAAGTTACAGCTGTGATATTCTTTTTAACGTCACAGTCAGCAAAATGACGTAGAACAAATTCAGAGAAATCGGGAATTGGCAAAGAATGAAGGTGATTTAACGTTCTAGATTTACAACTGTCAACGTGACTAGAACTTGAGGAAAAGTGCTGATTAAGCATTTCAATGTTTAAATCAGGAGGAAGGGAGTCATTTTGCTTTTTACCAATTCCCAAGCTTTTGAGAAATTTCCAAACCTTATTAGGATCAGATTCATCAATTGTCTTATGAATGTGACGTCGTTGCACATCTCTACATGTTGTGTTGCAGCGATTCCTAAGTATCCTATATTTCTCACGATTTATATTACAGGGGTCTTTTTTAAATTTGGATTTGGCTAGGTTCCTTCTTGACATTAAGTCTTTAATTTCATTTGTGAGCCAAGAAGCCGGCGGATGCTTAAGTTTAATAGGTCGTAAAGGAGCATGCTTGTCGTAGAGTTGCATTAAAAAGGAATTTAAAAGACGCACTTGTTCGTCAACGTCTGAGGTCTCATCAATTATCGACCAGTCTATGCTGGCAGCATCATTTTTAAGACAGTCTACGTCCATTTTAGCAAAATTACGTAGCAGAAGAACACAGGACTTGACTTTTGGTGATCGTAATTTATAAGACAAAAACAACAGATCCGTCCGTGATTGAATATATAATGTGGAGAGGAAACAATTATTAAATCTAGAAGAAAAGGGGTATTTTTAGTACATTACAGTACAAAATGTAAAGATTACATGAGCCAACTACGGACTTTAATTTCTTTGAGCGGACGTCATTTTTAAGAAGACACGTATTGAAGTCACCCATAATGATAACATGTTTACATGTCGGAATCAATTCTTCCAAAGTTTTTTCAAAGGCAGAAAAATAATTAACAGAGACTAGAGAGAGGACTCTAAGCAACGCCTAAGAGACCTTTGAAGGAAGAAAGTGTGACTTCAATAAAAAGATGTTCTGCTGCACTTTCAACAATTGAGGTGGACGATATGCTGACTATGGAGTAACGAATATCTTTACGAAGATATATGGCAACCCCACCACCAGTTCTGACAAATCGGTCATTACGCAACATATGAAAACCTGGGATTGCATACGAAATGGATGGTAAACAAGGCTTAAGCCAAGTTTCAGAGACCAGAATTGCACGTATGTTTTTGTTGCTTAAACTTGTCAGCATATCAGAATAGTGCGCGAGAATACTCTGTGCATTTATGTGTATTATATTGAAATTGTTAGCACAATCTAAGAAGCAAGAATCTAAGGAAGAATTGGGCGAGAGAGTACTGTGAAAACTGTCATCTCCGTCATCTGAAGTACCCGTATTATTAGTAGTAGTATAGTAATTTACGTACAACAATACAAAGTTCTCATACCACGATTATTATTTTTGTATCATAAGTACTTATGATACAAAAATAATAATCGTTAATTAGCACTTATATATCAATGGAATACAGCAAATTTACCTACTTAAACTTCTACTAAAACTTATGCCGACAAACCAGCAACACGAAAATATGACTAATAGATATTTAACTAATAAAGTTGAGCTTAAAATGTACAAAATAAATCATGACTATAATCATATAATATAACTATGTATAATATAACTATGTACATCTAAGTTCAAACTAAAAGTGCTCTATGGTTCATCTGACGGAATGTTTAAAGACAGCTAGAACCCAGTGCCGTAAAGGCAGTTCAAAAAAAAAATAAAAATAAAAATATCTTTAAAATTAAAAGACATGGCTAAGGTGACATATGTGTGACATAGATTTATTGTGATCTGACAGACCAGGTATATATAATGTACTCTGCGTGACAGACGGTAACAAAAACAATTCAGACAGTTCTTCACTTCGTCAGATGCTTACACATCAATAACAAAAATAAAAGGGTAGTAAAATATAGAAATATAACAAGAACACTGCACAAAAATAATGACGGAGCGATATTTAATAATACGAAATAATAAGGATGCGCAAACAGCAATTACTTACGGGCCGCGACTCCGAGATTTAGTTGGATTGGTTTTTTCAGCGGGTTTTGAATCATCCTGATTCTGCTTTGATGATGACGATAATGGGATGGACTGTACCACCAACCAGCCGAGACTGTAAATCAGCAATAGTGAATACTGAATGCCGTGCACCATCTTCTGTCAAAACGTAGATATAGCCTTCCCTCGTCCAGCATTTCGATACTCCGAAGCGGTTGCGAGCTGATAGAAAAGCTTCATGCCTAACTTTTGTAAGGAACTCAGACAAGGTCACTCCAGTACCTTTAAGATTTGTTTTGGAACTCCAGACCCTGTGACGAAGACCAAGATCCTTAAACTCCACTAATAGAAGTCTGGGTTTGTCCTTAATTTTACCCAATCTGTGGCATCGGTTTATATTTTCCTGGGCTATGAACACTTTGGTCTGCTGTAGTGACTTAACGACAGTTTCGGTAACATCTTCATTCTTATCTTCGAGTACACCACGGACCAACAAGATTTTGCCACGATTATGCATCGCCAACCGATCACAGTCCTTTGACACTAATTGAACTTGTCACTGCAAATTTTGGAGCGCGGATATAATAAAAGCCTTGAAATTTTCGAAGACTGTAGCTAGTGTAGATGATAGTGGAGGAGAAGGAACACTAACTTTGTTAAGTTCTTGTTAAAAAGCTGCAAGGCTTGACTGAAACAATGCTGTCACCTCTTCCATTGACTGTTCGATAATCTTCATGATATAAGAGTGTAGTTAAGTGTTGTAGTTTACGGTAAAAACAAATATCAGTACCGCTGGTGAATGTCACTTAATTACCTTGTATAATATAATATATTACATTCTAGACACCACAAAGTTGAAGGCAGTCAAAAAAAGAGATGAAGATTGGTCCCCTCTGTTAAATAAATCTGTTCTGTTAAATAATTATTTACTTAAGTAAGATAAAATAAATGTGTGAGTCGCCACATCACTCCCCTCAAGAGACCGTGTCTACGGGCGATAATAATCTGGAAAGCGTACTCTGCGCCCAGAATGAGTTGTTTTGCACGCTGTTATCGGCAATGGGTTGCTATTTAGAAGTAGAGAAGGTGTGGGATCAGGAGTGGGTTTAAGTGATGGAGAAGGAGTTCGAGTGGGGTCATTGGAGTTAGACAGTATGTGGGCTGGTTTCAGTCGGTCTACTGATACTGTCACGACTTTGCCCTTTACTCTAATTTTAAATGTTTTTGCATTCCTCTCAACCACTTAATTAAATGTTTTTGCATTCCTCTCAACCACTTAATGAAGGCCAGTATACGCCGGTTGTAACGCACCTCTCAAATTATCTTCTCGAAGGAAAGATATTTATAAATAAAGATTTTGTTTTTTGTGTGGTGAGAAGTTGGGACTGGCTGTAAATTGTTGGCAAATGATCTGATACGGGCTGAAAAGTATGTTATATCAGTTGTGCATTTGTCAACTTTGTGGCCAAAAAATTCAACAGGGAGTCGCAGTGGCTCGCCGTACACTAACTCGGCTGAGGAAGATTGAAGATTTTCTTTTAAAGAGCTTCTTATGCCGAGAAGCACAAGTGGTAAAGCTTCAGTCCAGCTACTATCGACATGGCACATGATTATTGTTTTCAATTGCCTATGAAATCTTTCGACGAGACAATTGCATTTCGGGTGATAGCTGGTAGTCTTCCGATGCTTAAAATCTATAAATCCTGATAACTGCGCGAATAGTGCTGATTCAAATTGTCTACCGCGATCGGTAACAATATCGGTAGGACCTAATCGCACTATCCATCCCGACAGAAACGCTTTAGCCACTGATTCCGCGGTGATATCTGTCAGTGATACAGCTTCGGCCCATCGCGTGAAGCGATCAACAGCTGTCAAACAGTATCGATTATCACCAGACGGAGGTAAAGGTCCTATAAGGTCTAAGTGAACGTATTTGAATCGCGCCGTAGGTAAATCGAGCGTACCAAAAGGCGTCGAAACGTGTCGGTTTACCTTGGTGCGCTGGCAAGCCGATAATCTTTCCTCATCAGTGGCCAGACAAAGCGTTCTACCACAAGCTTTGCGCTGGCATTAGTGCCGGGATGGCTTAGTGAGTGCAAGCTATCAAAGATTTCCTTGCGTAAGGTTTTAGGAACTAGAGGCCTGGGAGTCGTTGTACTGACATCGCAATACAGTTCATTGCGACTACCAGATATCCTTATCATTTTAATTCGTAAGGAAGTGTTGCCTTAGCATATCTGTAAATTCGAGATCTGAGTCTTGGGACTTGGCAATGATATCTAGATCTACAGGGCTTAGCAGTTCATCGACTTGCTCGACACGAGAAAGCGTGCGCTCCGGGAAGTCTACAGTCTGTGAACACGTACAGGATCGCCCCCGTCACTACATCAGATTTGATAGACCACAAATCCCCAATAAAGAACACCGATTCCTTCCAAGCATTATTCGCGAGGCTATTGAAATCAAAAAAACATCCTAATTTCAATAGAGAAGATGGCTGGGTGCTACCATCTGCTTGGAATCCTATAATGAATAAAATTAAATCCCAACTAAAGCATACAACTGCAAAACATCTAGATACTGTTACGAGCTTGAGGTTCGTGACAATAAAAATTGCCGATAAAATTACCTTAATTAACACTTTAATTTTCTTTACACAAATCAAAACTTAAAACACTAATAATTAATCACACTAATTCACTTTATTCCGCTCCGAAGCTTCGCTTGTCTCGCCAAATTCAATACTTCCCCGATCGCATCTTGCAGCGCCTATTTATATAAATTAGCACGGAAATATCCAGAATATTCAAGTAAACACGCGCAAGGTACCGGGAGTTCGAGTTTCAACTTCAAGAAGTTTAGTTCTTCGGTTCGAGACTAGATGGCGCTAGTGCCGTCGACTAAGGCGCGTAACACTGCCCCCTCCTAAGACATGCTCGTCCCGAGCATTATGGGCCCCATAATAACGCGCCAGGCGATCCACATGGACGATCTTAGGAGTCCCTCTTGCGCCTTTCTGTAACGGCTCCGCAATGTCAAGGGCTGTCCTATCCCATTGTGCACCAGCATTGTACAATTTCGGTGCTCCTCTACTACGTGTCTGAGGTCTCCGCACGGCCGCACAACTTGTGCATGTACGACACCAAGCCTCGACATCGTCACGATAATGGACCCAGTAAAACTGTTCTCGGACCTTCAGCAGAGTTCGCTTAAGTCCCAGATGGACTCTTGAACGACCATTATGGCACAGCTGTAGAACATTCGGCACTTTAGCCTTAGAGACAACCATTTACAAACGACAGCTGTCTCCTCGACCATTGTCCTATTTACGGCACAGGACTCCATCCCGAATCAGCAAGCCGTCCGACTGGGCCCAGTAGCCTCTAGTGGTCGAACTCAGCGCTGAGACGTCGCTCCACTTAGGCTTGGTAGAACGGGCCTTCATCCATTCCAGAATAGGCTTGATGTCCGGATCTTCCTGCTGTGCATGTCGTAGGCTGTCCTTCCACTCGTTGCTGAGGTGGTCTGTCCTGAGCATCCTCACGGATACCACTTCCTTACGCTTTTGCTTAGTACAATGTTTCCAATCTTCACGAAAAGGTCTTCTTGACAATGCATCTGCGTTGTCATGAGATTTCCCGCTGCGAAGTCTGATAGTAAAGTCGTATCCCGGCTGCTGCTGGGCCGTGATGTTAGCCGCACTTCCCTTCTGAGATCGTTCCCCTTCCCTTTCTAGAGTTCGCTTAGGGCAGCTGGATCGAAGATGGCCCCTTTCCCCACAGCCATAGCACCTAGGGCTATATCCTTTGTTGCGGTCGCGAACTGTAGCTGCTGCAACCTCCCTGATGCGATGGGAACGATGATCCTGCCGCACGGCTTCCACCTCCAATGCATGGGCCAAGGCGTCCTTAAGCGTCTCGTGGTGCCCGAGCCTCACAGCAGCTCTGACTTCCAGGTCACGGATGCCGTCGATGAATGTCTGCACCAGGTTCCCTTCAATGAGCGCAGGTATAGACCGGTATGCTTTTCGCACCAGCTTCTTCACCTCTAGAGCCCACTGCTGCAGTTTTTCGTTGATGTGCTGCACGCAATCTTTAAGCTGCGCACGAAAGACGTGTTCCAGGTGAGCGCCATATCTCGCCTCCAATGCCTCAAGGAGTTGCTCATAAGTCACTTCCTCACCGAGAGCTTCCAGAACTGTTAAGGCCTGGTCGCGCAGGCCTAGTGTGAGAGCAGTCATGGCCTGACTTTTATTCCAGCCGTTCGCCTTCATAACAGCCTTGAACTGGATTTTGTAGGCTGACCAGGAAGAGGTACCGTCGAACGGTGGCACCTTGAACCTTGTGATTTCTTCATGTCAGCCATTACGTTGTCAACCCGATTGCTTACTTGATCGATTCGGGTTTCAGCTTTCTCGATTCTGTTTTCAGCTTTCGCGATTTGGGTTTCAGCTTCCGACAGGCGGTTGTCATGCTGAGCAACCCTATCCTCCACCTCCTTTATCTCCTTCCCGAAGGTAGCGTGAAGGTCCTTCATGAGGAGCATAATATTCAAGTAAACACGCGCAAGGTACCGAGAGTTCGAGTTTCAACTGCAAGAAGTTTAGTTCCTCGGTTCGAGACTAGATGGCGCTAGTGTCGTCGAATAAGGCGCGTAACACTACCATAAGTTCATACTGTTTCGATCGAAACAAAAGTAAAATTTTTATCTATGGTAACCGCTGTTAACTATAACACTTGGACGTTGAACAACTCAGTCCCTCCCGTTACCATGGGGGCTGTAAAGCGCTCGAAAGGTCGGGTATTTATAGTTAAATATACGCGATAAAATCCGTAAAAACTAGTATTACTCGTATTTCAATCCGGATTTGTTGTTGACTATACGTGTTCATTATGAGCGTTAAATACAGCTGTTCTAACAAAAGAGCATTCAAAAATTCTATAGAAATTCAAAAACTCAGGATTTCCTTCAACCTTATCGAGTAACCATCTAAAGTAAACCATTGTCGGCTCGTATTCGTTGGGAAGAAGACATTGAACCCTACGATAATGACAGGGGTGCTGGCCGTCATCTTTGGGGCTCTCCAAGAGCTCATATGGTTCACACCTAGTTCACGTGCCACCGAGTGCGTGCTCCGCGTTCACCAAGCATGTCGAGATTCTGCTCCTCGATGTCATCGTCGTACATTCTCGGTCTTCCTGAATCTGTATGTTGTTGATCACGGCTAGGCACACTGCCAGTATTGTACATACGAATGTGAAGTCGTTGGACGTCATCGCCTACGGAAATTTTATAATTCGTAGAGTAGCAGTGCTCTAATCCAGAATCCCGAGACTTTTCAGCTCGAGTTATGGAACCGCTTTCAGTGCCTAGAAGATTGCAATGCAGTGGACGATATGAATGACAAGCTCGTGGAAACTGTCCATGCGGTCCGAGCTAAGTTCTGCAAGATCCGCCGCAGAAGAACACAAAAACTCTCCGATCACACTCTTAATCTCATAGCTGTTAAACGGAAGATAAGGCTGTAACCGTCAACAGATTTGACAGCATACAGGCATCTGAATAGACAGATCTCCAAATGCATGCGGCGAGATTTACGCAACTTTAATACTGCTCGTAGCAAAGCAACCGAGCGGAACCAGGGCTCCAAAGTCTTTGCCAGAGATCTGTCTGCCAGAAAGAGCCAACTGTCAAAGCTGAAGACTGAGTGTGGCAGCATCGTTTCCGGGACACCTGAGATTTTGAGTGAGATTGAGAGTTTCTAGGGGCAGATGTACACATCATCGTTGGAGCCACACGCAAGTGTGAGTAACGATCCAAGAGCAAGTCTTATCCAACACTATTCCGATGATATCCCGGACATCGGTCTGAGCGAGATTAGAATGGCTCTCTAGCACCTTAAAAACGGCAGGGCCACATGCGAGGATGGAATTACAGCGGAGCTGCTGAAATCGGGTGGAACAGCGGTGCTTGAAGTCCTTCAGAAGCTCTTCTATTCTGTCAAAACTCTTTGCAAGAAAGGTGACAAAACTCTCTGTAAGAAGAACTACTGACCGATTTCCTTTCTGAGCCGCGTATACGTGCTGTTTTCGAGAGTCGTTACGAATCGTTTCGCACGCAGACTCGACGACTTCCAGCCTCCCGAACAAGCCGTTTTCCGAAAAGGCTTCAGTACCATAGACCACATACATACCCTGCGGCAGATTGTGCAGAAGACCGAAGAGTACAATCTGCCACTTTGCCTGGCGTATGTGGACTATGAGAAAGCCTTTGATTCCGTCGAAATTTGGGCGGTGTTACAGTCCCTTCAGCGGTGCCAAGTTGACTGTCGGTATATCGAAGTGCTGAAGTGTTTGTACAGTAGGGCTACGATGGCTATCCGAGTACAGAAACAGAGTTCAAAACCTATCCAACTGCAGAGAGGTGTAATCCAGGGTTACGTTATATCCCCGAAACTCTTCACCGCTGCGTTAGAAGACGTTTTCAAGCTACTGGACTGGAAAGGATACGGTATTAACATCAATGGCGAGTACATCACTCACCTTCGATTTGCCGACGATATAGTCCTTACGGCAGAATCGCTGAAGGACCTTAGCACTGTGCTCAATGGTGTCTCCCAACGGATAGGTCTTAAGATGAACATGGACAAAACAAAGATCATGTTCAATGTCCATGTCACACCTATGCCGGTAGTTGTTGGGAGCACTATGCTCGAAGTTGTTGACGAGTACGTTTACCTGGGACAAATAGTCTGACTAGGTAAGTCCAACTTCGACCGAGAGGTCAATCGACGGATTCGACTCGGCTGGGCAGCGTACGGGAAATTACGACACATCTTCTCGTCAGGTATACCTCAATCTATATCAATCGTCAGGTATATATATATGTATATATATATATATATATATATATATATATATATATATATATATATATATATATATGTACATATATATATATATATATATATATATATATATATATGTATATCTATATATATATATATATATATATATATATATATATATATATATATATATATAATTAACTTTTAACATATATATATTTAACTTTTTTCAGGTAGATCGCGTATAATAAATAAATGGCTGTAAGTGTCCGAGGCAGAAAAAAATGATAACAGAAATGTGGAAATATAGTTTAACGATGACGAAAACAATAGTCTCATCTCATGCCTCTTGTTGTTGAAATGTCCTTGTGATTCATACACAATTATAAGTAGATATTATGTTGTCATCAAGTTGTTTTGGTGTTTGGGATTTATATACACCCTACACTATTCTTTTCTCTCTGTGCTGCCTACAAGTAATCTTTTAATTTGATTATAATCAAAAATAACGAATATAATTACGTTATACATTTTATTTTATCTTAATATAGATAAACATGTTACTAGTCATTTTCGCTTTTATAGTGTTTTTGGGTAGGCATGATTATTAATCTGTTGACACATTTTGGTAAAGATTAATAATAATTAGGATTAATAATAATAAACTAATGAAACATAGTGACCTTAAAGATAGTGTTTTTCATCCATACAAAATCGATTTAAAATGTCTTGCCTAATATTTATCACTGTTAACGTTATTAGACTTAAATCAATCAATACATGCAAGTACAAAAAAAAGTTCCTATACCACACATTTCTATGTGCCATATATGTCTGTAATAAATACAGCGATATTATACATTTTTAAATGCAAACAACCGGTTCAAAACCTTAGTTTGCTATTTATTTATTAGTATTTAAAATCATAAAATAATTATGGTTTGAATGTTATTTACAGTGTATGCTGGTGTATACTTACTAATCAGTCAAAACATATTAAAACAGTCTTGACATGGCGCCTGTTTTTCTGTCTATTTTACATTTAGAAGATTGCTATTTTGTTTACACAACAAGTTTATAACATCTTTCTTACTACAAAGTGTGTATGTGTAATATTATAAATGGACATATTATTCCTTTATCATCTTGGTTTTAATCATATTTCTTTAATTAATGTAATGGTCTTTGGGATGTATATTCACTAGTTAATCATTACTTGTAAAAAAATAGTCCCCACACCACGATTGTTTGTCTGTACACTATGTTTTTCATCAATCTTGATATACCTATAAATGCTGAATATACTTTGTTATATAAAGCATTAATTATTTAACATTGCACTTTTTTAACTTATAACAATGGTGAAAACTACTACACAATCGCTTTTAGTTTATTTTTAGGTTATTGTGATATTCATATTTTAATTTTTAATTTCTCAGTAGTTAGATGCGGTAAAAACTAATATTACATTAGTTATATATAGATTATAAGGAATAAATGACATGCATTTCATTAAGTGTTGCTAAAATTTGTGGTGGGTCCATTCTCCAAACAAAAAGTATTTGTTTCCTTTAGGATGAAAAACAAATACACAGTCTGTACCATAGGCCCATATAGCCACCTTCATTTATCACTATAAATATAACATCAATCGTCAATTAAGACTCAGTACTATTTTGTCACCTCTGAGATCTTAGACAGAATCCTTTGCAAGTACTTCATTACTAATAAGATTATTGGTTTTTCGACGTTAAATTCACTATAGATAGACGATATAACTATCCTTGAAAAGAGTAATTGAATAATTTGGGAAGTGAAAGACATTTAAAAAGGTCACCCATAATTCGTTGGCGTAAGATGATTAACCTCGATAATCTTATGAATATCAATGAGACTGAGCTAGCGCTTCGTTAGCTTTTTCATGTTGATTTGAATAATTTATTTAAACAGATAATTATAATTAAATTCACTGAGTTAATGCTAGTTTATTTATTTATTTATAACAGGAAAACTTACAGTTTTTAATTAATATTTTCTTAATATATATAAATTACGTGTCACGTTGTTTGTCCGCGATGGACTCCTAAACTACTAAACCAATTTTAATCAAATTAGGACACCGTGTGCAGTTTGCTCCAACTTGAGAGATAGGGTAGTTTTTTTGCCCAAGATTGACCCATAAATTTTTTATGAATTTAAGGTTTAATTGACACGTTAATAATAAAAATATTTAGATTTAAGAGTTCAGGAGTAAATTTCTACTGAATTGTGAAACTTTCTTTCGTAGAATAGTGGTGTTGGGAGTGGTAGTGTTGGGAGTGGTGGTGCTGGGATTGGTGGTGACGGGATTAGCGCCCGCAATTGAAGGAGGGCGGGTGGTGCTCTTCAAAATAGGTAGGACACTTCATTTTATATAATTGTGCAGATGGTTGCAAAGTAACAATTAATATATTTATTACAAAGAAATATATTTTTTAATATTGTGCTGGCATATATAATATTTATTATGTTAATATTTATTTTATTTTTATATAAAAACTTACAAGTATCATTTTACGAAGTCACTTAACGACAGCAGTTCTTTTTAGTCTTTTTTTTTTGATGGACCCAACGTCCATAGCCACGGCGAGGCCAATTTTTTGATTTTTGGACAGCACGGGAGCCATTTAATTTATAGTAGTAAAACGTCCGCCTTTGTTGCGTTTCAGCAGGCAACTGATTTAGTAACTATATTTAGAACAGTGTGCTTATGTATATATATATATATATATATATATATATATATATATATATAATTAACTTTTAACATATATATATTTAACTTTTTTCAGGTAGATCGCGTATAATAAATAAATGGCTGTAAGTGTCCGAGGCAGAAAAAAAATGATAACAGAAATGTGGAAATATAGTTTAACGATGACGAAAACAATAGTCTCATCTCATGCCTCTTGTTGTTGAAATGTCCTTGTGATTCATACACAATTATAAGTAGATATTATGTTGTCATCAAGTTGTTTTGGTGTTTGGGATTTATATACACCCTACACTATTCTTTTCTCTCTGTGCTGCCTACAAGTAATCTTTTAATTTGATTATAATCAAAAATAACGAATATAATTACGTTATACATTTTATTTTATCTTAATATAGATAAACATGTTACTAGTCATTTTCGCTTTTATAGTGTTTTTGGGTAGGCATGATTATTAATCTGTTGACACATTTTGGTAAAGATTAATAATAATTAGGATTAATAATAATAAACTAATGAAACATAGTGACCTTAAAGATAGTGTTTTTCATCCATACAAAATCGATTTAAAATGTCTTGCCTAATATTTATCACTGTTAACGTTATTAGACTTAAATCAATCAATACATGCAAGTACAAAAAAAAGTTCCTATACCACACATTTCTCTGTGCCATATATGTCTGTAATAAATACAGCGATATTATACATTTTTAAATGCAAACAACCGGTTCAAAACCTTAGTTTGCTATTTATTTATTAGTATTTAAAATCATAAAATAATTATGGTTTGAATGTTATTTACAGTGTATGCTGGTGTATACTTACTAATCAGTCAAAACATATTAAAACAGTCTTGACATGGCGCCTGTTTTTCTGTCTATTTTACATTTAGAAGATTGCTATTTTGTTTACACAACAAGTTTATAACATCTTTCTTACTACAAAGTGTGTATGTGTAATATTATAAATGGACATATTATTCCTTTATCATCTTGGTTTTAATCATATTTCTTTAATTAATGTAATGGTCTTTGGGATGTATATTCACTAGTTAATCATTACTTGTAAAAAAATAGTCCCCACACCACGATTGTTTGTCTGTACACTATGTTTTTCATCAATCTTGATATACCTATAAATGCTGAATATACTTTGTTATATAAAGCATTAATTATTTAACATTGCACTTTTTTAACTTATAACAATGGTGAAAACTACTACACAATCGCTTTTAGTTTATTTTTAGGTTATTGTGATATTCATATTTTAATTTTTAATTTCTCAGTAGTTAGATGCGGTAAAAACTAATATTACATTAGTTATATATAGATTATAAGGAATAAATGACATGCATTTCATTAAGTGTTGCTAAAATTTGTGGTGGGTCCATTCTCCAAACAAAAAGTATTTGTTTCCTTTAGGATGAAAAACAAGTACACAGTCTGTACCATAGGCCCATATAGCCACCTTCATTTATCACTATAAATATAACATCAATCGTCAATTAAGACTCAGTACTATTTTGTCACCTCTGAGATCTTAGACAGAATCCTTTGCAAGTACTTCATTACTAATAAGATTATTGGTTTTTCGACGTTAAATTCACTATAGATAGACGATATAACTATCCTTGAAAAGAGTAATTGAATAATTTGGGAAGTGAAAGACATTTAAAAAGGTCACCCATAATTCGTTGGCGTAAGATGATTAACCTCGATAATCTTATGAATATTAATGAGACTGAGCTAGCGCTTCGTTAGCTTTTTCATGTTAATTTGAATAATTTATTTAAACAGATAATTATAATTAAATTCACTGAGTTAATGCTAGTTTATTTATTTATTTATAACAGGAAAACTTACAGTTTTTAATTAATATTTTCTTAATATATATAAATTACGTGTCACGTTGTTTGTCCGCGATGGACTCCTAAACTACTAAACCAATTTTAATCAAATTAGGACACCGTGTGCAGTTTGCTCCAACTTGAGAGATAGGGTAGTTTTTTTGCCCAAGATTGACCCATAAATTTTTTATGAATTTAAGGTTTAATTGACACGTTAATAATAAAAATATTTAGATTTAAGAGTTCAGGAGTAAATTTCTACTGAATTGTGAAACTTTCTTTCGTAGAATAGTGGTGTTGGGAGTGGTAGTGTTGGGAGTGGTGGTGCTGGGATTGGTGGTGACGGGATTAGCGCCCGCAATTGAAGGAGGGCGGGTGGTGCTCTTCAAAATAGGTAGGACACTTCATTTTATATAATTGTGCAGATGGTTGCAAAGTAACAATTAATATATTTATTACAAAGAAATATATTTTTTAATATTGTGCTGGCATATATAATATTTATTATGTTAATATTTATTTTATTTTTATATAAAAACTTACAAGTATCATTTTACGAAGTCACTTAACGACAGCAGTTCTTTTTAGTCTTTTTTTTTGATGGACCCAACGTCCATAGCCACGGCGAGGCCAATTTTTTGATTTTTGGACAGCACTGGAGCCATTTAATTTATAGTAGTAAAACGTCCGCCTTTGTTGCGTTTCAGCAGGCAACTGATTTAGTAACTATATTTAGAACAGTGTGCTTGTCTTGTTTGATAAGTAGCCGAAGATGTTTTGACGAGATGATGCGCCCTTGGAGAGCCCCAAAGATGACGGCCAGCACCCGTATCATTATCGTAGAGTTCAATGTCTTCTTCCCAACGACTACGAGCCGACAATGAATTAGTTTAGATGGTTACTCGATAAGGTTGAAGGAAATCCTGAGTTTTTGAACTTCTTTAGAATTTATGAATGCTCTTTTGTTAGAACACGTGTACTTAACGCTCATAATGAACACGTATAATCAACAACAAATCCGGATTCTTACAAACCAAGCCACTTACAACACCGATAGGTAATCAATGTGTGGGCGGGAATTATAGGTGACGAAATTATTGGTCCGTATAATCTTGACCACACATTGAACGGTGAAAACTACGGACGCTTTTTGCGAGAAGAACTAAGCGGTGAACTTGACGAAATAAATCTAAACCCCGTTCGTCGCATGTGGTTTCATCACGATGCCGCACCACCTCGTTTCTCCCATTTTTCGGATACTGAATTCGGTGCAAGATGGATTGGCCGTGGTGGACGGTTCAACTGGTCGGTGCATTCAGACATTATAAGCTGGTATCGCAAATGTACAGAGGTACGAGGCGGACATATTGAACAACACCTTATTGGACGTCAAGTAGACATAGTGATGAATTAGTGTTTGTGTTAGCCATGTTCCTTTATTTTTTGAGAAAATCTATTTTATCGAGCCCTTTTTTAATATTTTTTAAAAACACGAAAATTTAAATAAAACTAATTGCACTCATGATTTTTTATTCAAATAACCAGTTCAGTTTTTTTTATTATGTCGCTAAGATGAAAAAATATTATTCGTATTTCATCAGTATGTAATTTATATCTAAATATAATTTCCAAAACACACGAATTAAAAAAAAACCGAGCGAAAAATACCGAGCAAAGCTCGGTCAACCGGGTACTATATATAATATAATAACGGGAACCACGGGGTTTTTGCTACATACTGTATTTATTTCTTAAAATTTTCTCTAAGAGGCTCTCTCAGTGATAGGTTGTAAATATTTTTTTTTTATAGAAGAGGGGGCAAAAGAGCATGTGGCTCACCTGATGTTAAGTGACTACCGCCGCCCATGATCAACCGCAACACCAGGAGAATTGCAGGTGCGTTGCCGGCCCTTTAGAAAGGAGTAAGCTCTTTTCTTGAAGGTCCCCAGGTCGTATCGGTCCGGAAAAATCGCCGGTGGAAAATTATTCCACAGAGAGGTTGTACGCGGAAGAAAACTCCTTTTGAAACGTACAGTGGTGGACCGCCAAGCATCCAGATGGTGTGGATGGTATCGGGACGTTTGCCGCGTAGTGCGTTCACGAAATTTGGCGGCTGTGATTAATCCGAACAATTCCTCAGAGCAACTACTTCGCGTTCGGCCGCTTTAGCGTACGGACGTGTCAGTGCAATCTCCGCATTTTAAATTAATTTAAAGTGTCCCAAGTTAACCGTTTGTCATAAGTGCTATCTATTAGTGTTCGTGGCATATGTGGTTACATATTGTGATAATTTTTCGTGAATTTATATTGTTAATTTGTGTATATTTTAAGCGTTTCTACGAAATAATCGCTCAGTGCAATTGATATTATCTGGAGTATCCCTGTGCTGAACTAAGTATTTCTAAGTTTAAGTATTTCTTTTAATTTATTTTACATTTTAGAGTAATATTTCTATAATAGTATTACTTATTTAATTTTATTTCATCTAACCTTAAATTGAGGTTAATTTGTTAGCACGTGGTGAGCACGCGCTTTCAGTTGTCAGTTTCAATTGGCATTTGCGGTTGTCAGATTCAATTGACGATTGACGTCTGACGTCTGACTTTGACGTTTGACAGCTGTCATTGTCATTGTCTCTGGCACTGTGTTGCTAGATATAAGTTTTAATTTCCCTTAGTATATTTATTTTATACACATAATCTATAATTATTATTATAATTTTTTTCCCCTTTTGTTCTTTATTTGGTCTTTTGTTTGGATATTTATTTATAAATGGAAGAGGATGACACGGGTGGTACGGAGCGGCGGCTCATCGAGGATGAGCTCGCCAGAAAGCAAGCTGAGCTGGAGGAACTGGAGCAGATGCGGCGAGAGGCTGATTTTACACCGCGCACCTCGCTGCGCGGCACCCCCCCGCAAGGGTTTAGCACACCCCCGGTCCAACAAAGCACCTCTACTGCTGCAACTTCTATCCCGACGGCCAAAAGGGTGTTAACCTCACCTGAGGACGTGCAGGAGGCAGTCAGGCGCCGCGTCGCAGAAAAGAAGTCGGTGCATCCGCCAGTTAGTGGCATACTAACAAAGCCTATGCCAGATCCCGCCTCAACTTCAGGTAATGCTTCGCGGTTCAGCTATCCTGATGGCTCCAGTGGCATCTCAGTGCTGGACAAGGTTGCGCTTCTGGAGAGGGTACACGCGGCTTTCAAAGGAATCGCAACTGTCGCCAATGCGAGCAATAAGCTAAACTTGGCTGATAAGACCAGCATTGCCAGCCTCAGACAAGACATCCTAGCGTACGTGGCAACGCTAGAAATAGGGTATGGCGAAAAGGAGCAGGAGGTAACGGCCTTGAAACTTAAGTGTGCGCAGCTGGAGCTTTCGGTTGCTCAAGCTCAGACCCTTCCTGCCCCTCCTATCCCTTGTGTGGCCTCTTCAACTTCTTCTGCTGACAGCTATGCCTCCAGACTGAAGCCACCTAATGGTAAGCCACCACTCTGTGTCCAGTCCAAGGGCCCGGCTGTAATTGTTTACCCAAACAATGAGTCGATAAAGTCGTCGGACGAGACCAAGACCGAGTTGCAGAAGGCAGTTCAGCCTGGCACCCAGGGAATAAAAATTCAAAGTGTACGGAAAGTTGGGAACTCCGGCATTGTGGTACAGACGGCGACTGTCGAGACTGCCCAGAAATTGAAGGCAGCGGTTCCGCCTTCCTTAAAGGTTTCTGACCCGAAAAGTAGGCGCCCACTGGTGGCAGCGCGCAATTTGCGCTCGGACCCACCAGCCACTGACTTCCTAGAGGACTTGTACAGGATCAATTTGAGAGATGACCCGGACTGGCCTAAGGACAAGTTCAATGAGTCCTGCAGAGTTGCCTTCAAGAAGGGCCGCAGAGATGGACCACGCACCACAGTAGTGATGGAGTGCACATCTGCGTTGCGTGATAAACTGGTCGGCCTCGGCAGCGTCTTTATTGGTTGGGACGAAGCAGAAATCTGCGATTTCGTACGGGTGACATGCTGCTCTAAATATCAGCAATACGGCCATCCGAAGAAGCATTGCAGGGCGGCGTCGATGGTGTGCGGCAAATGTGGCGAGACTGGACATCGTGCCGCAGAGTGCCAGTTAGCTACATAGTGTTGCGCCACATGCAAGCGCTTCAAGCGGAAAGACGCTGACACCCATACCACTGCCGCTCTCAGCTGTCCTGCACGTTTGCATGCGGAACAGCAGTCAGTTAATATGACCCAATATGGATAAGACGATTACCTTTCGCGTAGGTCAGCTAAACTTGCAAGGCTCCAAGGTGGCTACCACTGAGCTTCCTGTCATAGCTGGAGAACTGGGGTTGGATTTCGTACTAGTCCAGGAGCAACATCAGCATCCTCGAGTGCTAGGGTGTGGCATCAACCCTAAGGCCGGCCTATTACCAGTAAGCTCACGATTTATAGTTACACTTCTACATGACTTATGTAACGAACACTGTGTTGTAGGTCATGTCAGCTGCCAGAGCCTTAGCATGTACGTCGTATCGTTATACTGCCAGTACAGTCATGACATCTCTCTTCACCTGCAACATCTCACACACGTGATGGATCAGCTTTCTGGTCACCCAATACTTATTGGAGTGGACAGTAACGCTCATTCTCCAATGTGGCACTGCGAGCGCAGGCAATGGGCAGGTCGTGGCCCCGACACGGAATACTGCAAGTCCCAGATGGAGGGATTCATCCTCGGACGGAACTTGCTGGTGCATAATGTGGAGGGCCAACCGCCAACCTTTCATAGTCCAAACGGCTCATCCAACGTGGATATTACCATCTTCACACGTAGTGTGAGGGTTGTCGACTGGAAGGTGCATGAGGGTGTCAGTGTGAGTGACCACCAGCTGATAACGTTTGGCGTTATCCTTGGTGACTCACGGATGTATGATGGCATAGAGTTTTCAGATAACGGCTGTTACTTTCGTGAACGTGATGTGAACTGGGGAGGATTCTGTTCGACTCTGCACGCCCGCATGTCCCAGCTGAGGCTAACGCGCCCAGCTAATGGAATCTGTGAACAGCACTCATCAATACTCCTTCGTACTGCGAGGGAGCGACTAGGCACACGTGCTAAAAAGGAAAAAGAAGGGTACGAATGGTGGTCTCCGGCTCTTGACCGTATGCGAAATGAGGTCTACTGTGCACGTCGCACGTGGCAGGCTTCACGTCGCGCAGGAGGCCACAGGGAGAAGGTACTACATGATCAACTGCGAGCAGTTAGAATACGCTACAAGTTAGCCATGAAGGATGCTGAACTTGCCTTCTTCCTCTCCGTTGCGGAGTCAGGTAACACCGACCCGTGGGGCCTGGCTTACCGAACAGCCAGTGGACGATTTCGTCCACCTCTGAACGTGCTTAGTGGAATGAAATTAGCTGACGGCTATACTAGGACGACCGGAGACACCATGCTTGGTCTCGTCAACGCCTTATGCCCTGACGATAATCTAGCCCGGGACACTGAATACCACCGACAAATGCGAATCGCTGCTGCATGTGCTCCATCTGGAACTGATGCTGCTCCAACAACCAAGGAACAAGTTGGACTCATCATTCGAGAGCTGCCGAACACTGCACCCGGCATTGACGGAATCACGGCTAAGATTGTTAGACAGGCATGGCGGGTTACTGGCGACGAGATTTGGCACATGTTCAGGGCGTGCATAGTCGAGGGCGTTTTTCCGAATTTGTGGAAGATGGGCAAATTTGTTGTCCTGCCAAAGGGTGGCGACAGGCCGCTCACTGACCCTAAGGCCTACCGCCCGATAACCCTGTTGCCCGTATTGGGAAAAATTTTAGAGCGCGTAATTATTTTCTGCGCTCCATGTCTCTATCGCGGAATCTCCGACGCTCAACATGGCTTAACAGTGACCGCGCTTAACACCATCAACCGCATTGCCAGCGGTTCAACCGAGAACTACGTGCAATTGATTTTTCTGGACATATCTGGAGCCTTTGACAATGCCTGGTGGCCAATGGTCCTACTCAAGGCAAAGCAATGTGGCGTTCCACCTAATATTTACCGTATTTTAACGAGTTACTTCATAAATCGCCGAGTGGGACTGTTTGCTGGAAATCGGGTAGTATGGAAGGTCTCCACGATAGGGTGTCCTCAGGGATCGGTGCTGGGACCGACCCTGTGGAACCTCCTACTCGATGACCTCCTGAAGCTGCCAAAACCCGAAGGAGTACACTTCGTAGCTTACGCCGATGATGTGACGATCGTGATCGAAGCATCGTCTCGTTCCGCAATAGAACGCAAAGCGGCAGCTATGACCGCTGCCGTGTCCGAGTGGGGTGTCCGTAATAGACTAGGGTTATCTGCTGGGAAGTCACAAACGATGACCTACAAGGGCAAGTTTAAACGTGGACCAATTATCAAGATGGACAGTGCTACGATCACGAGTGTTTCACAGGCAAAAGCCCTTGGTATAGTTTTGGATGAGACTAGGTCCTATGTGCAGCATGCATTGTATATCGGCGAGAAGGCCGCTGCTTGCTTCGGGAAGATGTCGCGATTGTCTTCATCGACCTGGGGCATAAGATTTTACGCCCTTAGAGTCCTGTATTCAGGGACATATGTGGCAACGTTGACATATGCTGCTGCCGTATGGTACCGACGCTCGTCCCTCTACGTTATCAGAAGCGTACTGATGAGGACGCAAAGATCAGCTTTGATTCTTCTCACGAAGGGTTACAGGACGGCTAGCAACGCAACGTTTCCGGTGTTGGCGGGCGTATTGCCTGCCGACCTGGAAGTTCTTCGCGCGGGACGAGTTGACGAGGAGGGGACGGGTCTGGTTGACAAGGAGCGCAGGAAGAAAAAGCGAGAGATGATGGCGGCTGTCGTTGCCATTTGGCAGGAACGATGGGATTCAAGCCAAGATGGCAGAAACCTTTACAAGTTTTTCCCAGATACCACAGAGCGCCTAATCTTCAGGTGGGTCGAGCCCGATTATGCAGTATCGCAGATTCTGGTTGGTCACGGCTGCTTCAATGAGCGTCTCCTGAAATTCAACCTAAGGAACTCCAGTTTATGCCCCTGTGGCTCTGCATTGGAGAGTCGTGACCATGCATTATGGGATTGTGACCTGTATGTCGAAGAAAGGAACACATTATTGGACAGCATACAAAGAACAGCAATAGGACCAGTTTATTTCCAGGACCTAGTGTGCTGCGAATCCAACTTCAAGGAACTAAGGAGATTTGCGCATGCATGGCATCACAAGAGGAAACAAAACGAGGACTAAATAATACGACCAGATAGCTGCTGAACGCGAAGTTTCGTCGCTGTGGAGTCACGCCTCAGAAGGGGGAGAAGTGCAATGTAGAGAAGAGGGACGGATCAGAGAAATTTGTAGGGAGTCAAGCAAGTGAACGCGGGAAAGAGCCGAGAGCAAGTACCGTGTGCGTCTCCCGAGATTCAGTCCGTATGCCGCAAGGCGCGTAGGACCATGGGGTGGTGGAGGGAATTCCTCAGAGCACTCTCCATGGTATATGCGAAAGAAAATAAAAAGGGATGCAACATCTCTTCGCAGTGCCAGTGAATTGAGCCGATTGGAAAGCACTCGGTCGTCGACGATTCGAGCCGCTCTGCGCTGGATGCGGTCAAGTGGAAGGAGCTGGTACTGGGGAGCCCCAGCCCAAAGATGGGAACAGTATTCCATGTGCGGCCAAACCTGCGCCTTGTAAAGTTGCAGGCGGTGTGCCGGCATGAAATACTGTCCCGCTCTGCTGAGCACGCCAAGCTTTTTAGAGGCCAATTTGGCCTTCCCTTCCAAGTGACCACGAAACTGCACGTCACTCGATATGTCGACGCCGAGGATTCCGATACTGGCTGAGGCAACAAGGGGAGTGCCTTGAAACTGAGGGGATACGACAAAGGGGTTATTTTTAGCGGTTAACACGCAAACTTGTGTCTTCTGGGGGTTAAACTGAACTAGATTTAGTCGCCCCCAATCCGAAACTCTGTCCAGCAGGGACAATAGCTCTTATAGCCCTCCTCTGCAAAACACATGGCACAAGACATTATCCTATCGAAATAACTGAAATAAATTACTATAGCTGTCACAACAAGAGTAAAATCTCTAATCTATTCTACAGCATAAGCTGCAGAGCTAGTCTAGTCTGCTTGCTAGTTTAGATATACGGGGGGCCCACTAAAGTTTAGCGTCGAGAGTGATGCCAAGAAAAATAGAGGATTCAACAGTACTCAGTTCTTCTCCATTTAACCTACTCAGATTGTTAATAATATTTGTTGTATATTTATTACATTTAGTTTTATTAACGTTTAAATGTAAATTATTAAGTTTAAACCAATGTACTAATTGTCATTTAAATAAGTGACGTTTAAATTTAAAAGTCGAGGAAGTATCATCAGCAAATAATATTATAAGTCATTATTATACTTTAAAATAGGAATGGGCCAAGAATTGACCCCTGAGGGACAACCGTTTTTACGGGCGACCCTGAAGAACTTTAACCATTGCTAGGTTTTATAATTTGGCCTCCGGCGACTAATAATAAGCGACGCCTTGTTAAACCAAGTTGAATTGTATGAAGCAATTTATTTATTTTAAAAATCTCAACACCTGATGTAAAAAAAATTTCAAAAAATTTTCTTCAAGTTGGTAGTACAGAAATTGGCGTAAAATTGGCGGAGTCTAATGTAATACCAGATTTAAGTAAAGGTATAACTTTAATATATTTCATTAAATCAGAAAACACAGCAAATTAGACTCTTGTTTTAAAAATAGTAGCTAGATAATTTGCAATTGTATCTTTTATAGATCCAGTAACTTCAACAGAAATCTAATCAATCATAAATCAATAAATCATTTAAGCAATGATTCGGAGATATAAGGAAAATAATTTAATAATATTGGTAAAAAAGGAACATCAGTAAAATGTTTCAGAAGCCTTAGCATGTTCTTGATCTTGAAAATCTTGAAAAACCGAGTTGCGTTGTTTAACCTTGCCAGTTTCACTATCAATTGTACTCCATGTGATTTCAAATTTACTAATTTTTTCATAGGAGAGGGTCAAACGATCATACAGACATGCAAAAATTGCAGATACGCCGCCGGCCTCATCGAACTAAACATGTGTTATTGATTCCGAAAAATCTCTGGTGGTAGGCGATTCCATAAGGACGTTGTGCGAGAAAGAAATTTTATTTTAAACACCTTAATGTTGGAGCGCCAATTATCCAGATGTATAGATGGTATCGTGAGTTTTTTGGCGATGTGTGATGGTGAAATTATGAAAATTATATAAATAGTCCGAACAATTCCTCAGAGCAATCCTCGTGGTAAATGCGATAAAATACGCAAAGAGATTGAACATCTCTTCGCAGTGCCAGTGAGTCAAGCTGGTCAGAAAGAGCTTTGACGCTGACGATTCGAACGGCTCTATGCTGTATGCGATCAAATGGAAGGAGCTGGCTGTGGGGAGCGTCCGCCCCAGAGATGGGAACAGTATTCCATGTGCGGCCGAACCTGCGCCTTGTAAAGTTTCAGGCGGTGTACCAGCATGAAACACTGTCCCACTCTGCTGAACACGCCAAGCTTTTTAGAGGTAAATTTAGTCTTCTCTTCGAAGTGATCACAAAACTGAACGTCACTTGATACATCGACGTCCAGGATCCTGATACCGGTTAAAGTAGCAAGGAGAGTTCCTTGAAACTGAGGGGATACGACAGAAAAGTCTTTTTGAGCGGTAAACGCGCAAACTCATGTTTTCTGGGGACTGAACTGAACTAGATTTAGTTGTTACCATTCCCAGACTTTGTTCAACAAAGTCTAAACTTCAGACACAAATTTGTCTCAGTACTCAGCAACGTTTTACCGAGAAACATTAGCATGGCTGGTGAATAAAGCATTGCCAATGCTGTCGTCCGCATAGCAATGAATGTTACCGGTTTGTAACATATCATTGATATGCAGGAGAAACTGGTTTGGTGACAGCACGCAGCCTTGTGGGGGCCGGCATATAATCGATGCATACATCCTCTACTACGACTTTGATGCTCTGATATGCAAGAAAACTGGTGATCTTATTGCACAATTTTTCGGAAAGCCTATAGTAAGTAGTAAAATAAACTTACGTTAGTCGTACAATCTTTAATTAATTAACGTCTCGAGCAATAGTTTTTTTCTTGGTAAATAATAAAGTCAGTTAGTTTCTCATTTAGTTAAATTATATCAGTCTTCTCTCTCACAATTAAGTAAAGTAAATAAATATTAAAATACAGTCCACTCAGCTCTCCATCCACCACACCCTCTGAAGTATGTAGAGAGCCACTAAAATTACAGGCGGTCTGTCAAACATTGCATCTTAGTCGTAAGAGGTGACGACGCATCTGTAGCTTTATTTATTTGACGTTTGTTGCAGGTTCCCATGAATTGCAGTACCTGCATAATCAGGCCATCTGCGATTTCGTTTCCATTTCAAATTAAATAAAAGTAACTTTGGGAAGAAATTAAAAAAAAAACTACAGTATATTTAATAAATGTTTATTTCATAAATATATGATTTATTTAATTCATAAAAAAATTAATAACTAAAAATTAAATTTGAATATTTTTGTTGATAAATGAAGCACATTCTTCATCTTCAAGAATAGTTATATGATTTCCTTTGAAGCTATACACTTCAACACTACTGTCAGTACACTTACCTAAACCATAATTATCTTTACACAGATTAGCAAGTGGACCATCTTTAGCACGTAACAGGACTATAGGTGATTTTATTGTAGCGATACTGGCAATATTTAAGTTTTTAATTATAAGCACTCGCTGATGGTAAGAAATAGCGAAGGATTTCAAAAAGTTTTTAGAATAGTTGATTGTCCGTTTTGATGTATCGATTACGTAATTGACTTTTTCTTCTAAAGAAGCAATATTGCGCAGCTTCTCTTGTAACAAACTGGTCTCATTAGAATCGAAATCACCGACAGCGCCTAGTATGAATGATATTATAATATTGTGCAATTCTGTTTCGTTGGAGTAAGGCATTTCCTCGTCTAGCATAGCTTTAGCGAATTCAGGTGAACCATCTAAACAATATACTTTGCCTTTGTAACCTGTAAGATAATTTGAATTTGTTAAAAGTAGTTTTTTTCCGATTTTGATGCCTATTTATTTATCAAATATGTAAAAACCCAAGTAGAAAATTAATTTTGTCACGAAGTCCCCTATTTGTTTATAATTAGAGATCACAAGCACAAAGATTTCTCTTTTTTTCATCCACTTGTCCTACCGCCGACGAGGAAACTATCGACTACTTTATTGCTCAAGAGACGAACAATAGATGTAGATTGAAATAATACTAGTTTTTACGGAATTATCGCGTATATTTAACTTTTTAAATACTCGACGTTACGAACGCTTTACAGCACTCATGGTAACGGGCGGGACTGAGATGTATAACGTCCATATGTCATAGTTAACCGCGGTTACGATAGATTAAATTTAACTTTTGTTCCGATCTATACAGTATGAACTTATGGTATTGTTATGTGAATAAGTCAACTAGCGCCATCTAGTGTCAGGAGCGAGAGCGGGGGGGGGGGCTTTGCAGAGAATGACATCGCGGATCTCTCGACCGACAGCGCCGCCCGAAGAACTAAGTTTCTAGAAAATCTATACTCGACTTCTCGGTACCTTGCGCGTGTTTACTTGAACATTCCGGATGTTTTGCTGATTTGAATAAATAGGTGGCGCAAGATGCGATCGACAGAGTTTAACTCGGCGACACAAGCGAAGCTTCGGAGCGAAATTAAGTGAATTAGTGTGTTTAATTATTAGTGTTTTTTAACTTTAATTTGTATAAAGTAAATTAAAGTGTTAATTTAGGTAATTTTATCGGCAATTTTTATTGTCACGAACCTCAAGCTCGTAACAATTGGTGTCAGAAGTGGGATAAAATAATGCCGATTTTACCTAAGGAGGAAACGGAGGGTGTCCGTACCCGAAGTCAACGCCAGCAGGAGACGGACCAGAGGAGATTTGGTGGTGCAACGCCGCAGATGTCTGAGGGCCAGCCGCCGGCCACGGAAGCCGGTCCGTCAGCAGCTTCTACGTCTGTGGCACCTGACTTAGGTGCTCTGATGGTGATGCTGCAGCAGCTGCGGGGTGGACAAGAGGAACAGGCCCGCCGACAGGAGGAACAGGCCCGCCGACAGGAGGAACAGGCCCGTCGGTTGGAAGATCAGCAGGCGGAACAGGCCCGTCGCTTAGAAGAGCAGCTCAAACGCGATAGGGAGGAGCAGATGCTTCTCATGAAGGACCTTCACGCTGCCTTCGGGAAAGAGATAAGGGAGATGAAGGATAAGGTTGCTCAACATGATAACCGGTTGTCGGAAGCGGAGACCCAAATCAACCAAGTTAAGAAAACGCTGGATGAACTCAAACTTGGGGATGGAACTACAGCTCCCGTAGTAGCTTCAGCACCTTCGCTACGTGGGTTCAAGGTGCCACCGTTCGACGGGACCTCTTCCTGGTCAGCCTACAAAATCCAGTTCGAGGCCGTCATGGAGGCGAACGGCTGGAATAAAAGCCAAGCCATGACTGCACTCACCCTAGGCCTGCGCGACCAAGCCTTAACTGTGTTGGAAGCTCTCGGTAAGAAAGTGACCTATGAGCAGCTTCTTGAGGCCTTGGAGGCGAGATATGGTGACGCTCACCTGGAACACGTCTTTCGCGCGCAGCTTAAAGATCGCGTGCAACGCAGCAACGAAAACCTGCAGCAGTGGGCCCTTGAGGTGGAGAAGATGGTTCGTAAAGCATACCAGTCTGTACCTGCGCTAATTGGAGGGAACCTGGTGCAAACATTCATCGACGGCATCCGTGACCTGGAAGTCAGAGCTGCTGTGAGGCTCGGGCACCCCGAGACGCTTAAGGACGCCTTGGCCCATGCACTGGAGGTAGAAGCCGTGCGGCAGGATTATCGTTCCCATCGCGTCAGGGAGGTTGCAGCAGCTACAGTTCGCGACCGCAACAAAGGATACAGCCCTAGGTGCTATGGCTGTGGGGAAAAGGGCCATCTTCGATCCAGCTGCCCTAAGCGAACCCTAGAAAGGGAAGGTGAACGATCCCAGGAGGGTAGTGCGGCCAACAGCACCGCCCAGCAGCAGCAGGGAAACGAGTAAAAGCCAGAACTGCGGGGCGGGTGCTGGCTGATGTTAAAAGAGCCCCAAGGATCTCGATCTCACAAACCCATGATGGGAACAGTCTAATCATCAAGGGCGAGGTCAACGGAATGCCGTGTAAACTGACCATAGACACTGGAGCCTCTCGTACGGTTGTTAGTTCCCAACTTATAAGTCAGTTCCTTGGGGACTCCGCATACAACCGAGAACGCATTAATTTGGTAACAGCCACCGGTCAGCGTATACCCGTCCGTGGAGAGAAGGAGATGGAGTTGAAGCTTGGCAACGTGATCTACCTGCATAATGTCATCGTGGCGGATATAATGGACGACTGCATCCTAGGCCTAGACTTTATGAGGAATAATTGTTGTGAGATCGACGTTAAGCAAGGTGTTTTGAAATGTGGACAGGAGGAACTTTTTATGGAAGGTGCGTTACCAGGGAACGTGTACAGCATTAAGAAGATTGTTCTTCCGCCGAGATCGGAAACGATTGTTCCGGTTAGTCTTCCCCGAAATGCTGGGCAAGCTCACCGTTGTGTACTTGTGGAAAGGGTAAACAATGACTTTCCATGGAAAGTAGCTCGAACCTTGGTCAGGACCACTGATATCTCAGGAGTACGTGTGCTGAACCTTTGCGACCGGGACCAGATTATAGAAAAAGGCACATTAATTGGTACTTGTGAGGAAGTGGATTGGTTACGTCAGTGCCAATATATATCGAGTGGGACCCCCAGCAAGGACGCAGAAACGAGAGTGACCACACTTTTGGAAGACTGTCGCAGTGTTCTGTCCCCGAACGAATTGGTCAAGGCGAAGAAGTTGTTACTCGAGTACGCCGATGTATTCTCATCAAACGATGCTGACATAGGAAAGACTGGTTTAGTTCAACACAAAATAAACACAGGTGAAGAGTTGCCTATCCGTCAGCGGCCAAGACGATTGCCGGTAGCACGTGAAAAGGAAGTGGAAACCATGATTGAAGGAATGATGAAGGATGGTGTTATTGAACCTTCCTCTAGTCCATGGTGTTCGCCAGTGGTGCTGGTGAAAAAGAAGGATGGCAGCATGCGGTTCTGTGTTGATTACCGCCGTCTGAACGACGTTACAAAGAAGGACAGCTATCCCTTGCCAAGAATTGATGACACGCTGGACATGCTTACAGGAATAAAATGGTTTAGCACGCTGGATCTAAAAAGTGGCTACTGGCAAGTTGAAATTGACCCTAAGGACAAGGAGAAAACTGCATTCTCGACGGGAAAGGGTCTGTGGCAATTCAAAGTAATGCCGTTTGGGTTGTGCAATGCTCCTGCAACGTTTGAAAGGCTGATGGAACTTGTACTTACCGGGCTAATTGGCGATGCCTGTCTGGTCTACTTGGATGACATCATCATCGTGGGCCGTACGTTTGAGGAACACCTTCAAAACCTGGAACGCGTGCTTATGAAGATTCAGAGTGCCAACCTCAAGTTGAACCCGAAGAAATGTTCACTATTCCAACGGCAAGTTAACTTTTTGGGGTTTGTAGTATCGGAAGAAGGTATCCGCACAGATCCAGAGAAAATCGCCGCTGTCAAGGATTGGCCGGTCCCAAAAGACAAGACGCAGGTTAGAGCATTTTTGGGTTTGTGCTCCTATTACCGGCGATTTGTGGAGAACTTTGCAGATATAGCGAAACCTCTGCATAAGCTAACCGAGGAGAAGCGACATTTCTGCTGGGATGAAAGTTGTAATATCGCATTCCAGGAGCTCAAGGACCGTCTGTGCAAAACACCTATTTTGGGATACCCTGATGCAAGCAAAGAATTTGTAGTTGACACAGACGCAAGTGATATAGGACTTGGCGGTGTGTTGTCTCAACGGAATGGTGACCAAGAGGTCGTGATAGCGTACTTCAGCAAGTCGTTGTCAAAACCGGAGAGGAACTATTGTGTCACAAGACGCGAATTGCTAGCTGTGGTAAAGTCGTTGCAGCATTTTAGCAAATATCTTCTGGGACGAAAATTTCACTTACGAACTGACCATGCTGCACTAAAATGGCTATTGCAGTTTAAAAATCCAGAAGGACAAGTTGCGAGGTGGATTGAACTACTGCAGGAATACGACTTTGAGATCGAACATCGCAGCGGGAAATCTCATGGCAACGCAGATGCATTATCACGAAGACCTTGTCCTGAAGATTGCAAACATTGTACTAGGCAAGAGAGTAAGGGAGTGGTATCCGTGAGGATGCTCAGGGCAGACCACCTCAGCAACGAGTGGAAGGACAGCTTACAACGTGCACAGCAGGAAGATCCGGACATCAAGCCGATCCTGGAATGGATGAAGGCCAGTGCTCCCAAGCCCAAGTGGAGCGACGTCTCAGCGATGAGTTCGATCACTAAAAGCTATTGGGCCCAGTGGGATAGCTTGCTGCTTCAGGATGGAGTTCTGTGCCGTAAATGGGAAAATGTTCGGGGAGACAGCTGTCATTTACAAATGGTTGTCCCTAAAGCTAAAGTACCGGATGTTCTACAGCTGTACCATAATGATTATTCAGGAGGCCATCTGGGAGTTAAACGAACTCTACTGAAGATCCGAGAACGGTTTTACTGGGTCCACTGTCGAAACGATGTCGAGGACTGGTGTCGCAAATGTACAATTTGTGCGGCTGTAAAGGGGCCTCAGACTCGTAGTAGAGGTGCATTGAAGTTGCACAATGTTGGTGCACCATGGGAGAGAATAGCCATTGACGTGGCGGGGCCGTTTCCGGAGAGTGAAAGCGGTAACAAGTATTTCATGGTTGTGATGGATTACTTCACTAAGTGGCCAGAAGTTTTCGCCATTCCAAATCAAGAAGCTTCAACAGTTGCAGATAAACTAGTTCATGAAGTCTTCTGTCGTTTTGGAGTACCTTTAGAGATTCACAGCGATCAAGGAAGGAATTTTGAGTCTCAAATATTCCAGGAAACTTGCCGAGTTATGGGTACTCATAAAACAAGAACGACTTCTTATTACCCGCAATCTGATGGAATGGTGGAACGATTTAATCAGACATTGGAGAGGTACCTAGCAAAAGTTGTAGACAATCGGCAATGAGATTGGGACAAGCACATACAACCGTTTTTGTTGTCATATCGAAGTTCTGTTCACGAAAGTACAGCAGTGACACCAGCTTTCGCAAACTTTGAAAGAGAATTACGGCTGCCTGCAGACCTGATCACTGGGATACCACCTGATGCCCCACGCAGTATAACCGATTATGCATATGACTTGCGGAACAAAATGAATGACATTTATGAGCACGTCAGACAATCGGGCCAGCAAATGTCTGAGAAAATGAAAACCCGGTATGACCGCAAAATGAACAATAAAGGGTTCAACGAAGGTTCATTAGTGTGGTTGCACAATCCGGTCCGCAGCAAAGGGAAATCTCCTAAGCTTCAAGCTAAATGGGACGGCCCGTACCGGATTGTAACCAGGATCAACGATGTGAGCTACCGGATACAGAAAGGCGCAAGAGGGACTCCTAAGATCGTCCATGTGGATCGCTTGGCGCGTTATTATGGGACCGATAATGCTCGGGACGAGCATGTCTTAGGAGGGGGCAGTGTTATGTGAATAAGTCAACTAGCGCCATCTAGTGTCAGGAGCGAGAGCGGGGGGGGGGGCTTTGCAGAGAATGACATCGCGGATCTCTCGACCGACAGCGCCGCCCGAAGAACTAAGTTTCTAGAAAATCTATACTCGACTTCTCGGTACCTTGCGCGTGTTTACTTGAACATTCCGGATGTTTTGCTGATTTGAATAAATAGGTGGCGCAAGATGCGATCGACAGAGTTTAACTCGGCGACACAAGCGAAGCTTCGGAGCGAAATTAAGTGAATTAGTGTGTTTAATTATTAGTGTTTTTTAACTTTAATTTGTATAAAGTAAATTAAAGTGTTAATTTAGGTAATTTTATCGGCAATTTTTATTGTCACGAACCTCAAGCTCGTAACAGTATCTTGAAGTCTTGCAGTTGTATGCTTGGGCTGGGATTTAATTTTATTTATTATAGGATCCCAAGCAGATGGTAGCACCCAGCCATCTTCTCTATTGAAACTAGGATGTTTTTTGATTTCAATAGCCTCGCAAATTATCCTTGGTGGGATTCGGTGTTCTTTAGCGAGGATTTGCGGTCTATCAAATCTGATGTAGTGACGGGGGCAATCCTGTACATGTTCACAGACTGCAGACTTCCCGGAGCGTCGATTCTTCACATCAGCTATATGTTCTTTAACGCGGGTTTTTATTGATCTTTTTGTTTGTCCTATGTAGGAGAGACCACATTCACAATCAAGCTTCTACACTCCTGCATCTTGCAGAGGGACATTACACTTGACTGATGGTAAAAACTGACCAATCTTTTTCAGCGGCTTGAAGTATGTTTTGATGGAAGCGCGCTTCAAGATGTAGCCAATCTTGTCAGTGACTCCTCGAACATATGGCAGTACAGCAGGTACACGCTCGACTGTAGCCGGCTTCACTCGTTCACTGTGACGTAGGTGCGGGACTCGGAGCTTGTTGTCATGCAAAACTTGCTTGACATGGTGGAGCTCGGCAGCCGGGTGTTTACTGTCACAGATCCCTCGTGCTCTCTGAAACAAAAATTTACCCACGGTAGCTAACTGTGAAGGATGGTGGTTAGAATCACCGTTTAAATATCTATCTGTATGGGTCTCTTTTCTATACACAGTATGGCTCAAGGTGTTATCAGGATTCCGAATTACTAACAAATCTAGAAAAGCTAAGGAATTGTTTGCCTCTAACTCCATTGTGAACTGAATTTTAGAATTTATAGAGTTAAGATGGTCTAAAAATGCAGTTACTTTATCTAAAGGTAGAATTGTGAAAGTGTCGTCTACGTACAGCTTGTAGAATCTTGGATTTATGGTAGAACTAAGCAGGGCTTTCTCCTCAAAGTTGATTCACCAACTTACAGATTGGCTCAACACTTAGCGAAAATACTCTCACCGCTCAGGGGACATACAAGAGCACACATAAAGGATTCCTACCATTTTGTCAGCGAGATTAAAGACCTACATCTGGCAGACAATGAAACTATGGTCAGTTTTGATGTGCAGTCATTGTTTACATGCTTACCTGTTGAAGACTGCATCTCAATTGTAACTAGAAGGCTGGAAGAAAACAACATGCCCGTAGAATATGCAGTATTACTCAGACACTGCCTTACATCTGGCTACCTATTGTGGAAAGAGGAGTTCTACAAGCAAGTAGATGGTGTGGCGATGGGCTCACATGTATCTCCCATTGTCGCCGACATATTCATGGAAGACTTTGAGGAGGAAGCCCTGCTTAGTTCTCCCATACATCCAAGATTCTACAAGCGGTACGTAGACGACACTTTCACAATTCTACCTTTAGATAAATTAACCGCATTTTTAGACCATCTTAACTCTATAAATTCTAAAATTCAGTTCACAATAGAGTTAGAGGCAAACAATTCCTTAGCTTTTCTAGATGTGTTAGTAATTCGGAATCCTGATAACACCTTGAGCCATACTGTGTATAGAAAAGAGACCCATACAGATAGATATTTAAACGGTGATTCTAACCACCATCCTTCACAGTTAGTTACCGTGGGTAAATTTTTGTTTCAGAGAGCACGAGGGATCTGTGACAGTAAACACCTGGCTGCCGAGCTCCACCATGTCAAGCAAGTTTTGCATGACAACAAGCTCCGAGTCCCGCGCCTACGTCACAGTGAATGAGTGAAGCCGGCCACAGTCGAGCGTGTACCTGCTCTATTGCCATATGTTAGAGGAGTCACTGACAAGATTGGCTACATCTCGAAGCGCGCTTCCATCAAAACATACTTCAAGCCGCTGAAGAAGATTGGTCAGTTTTTACCATCAGTCAAGTGTAATGTCCCTCTGCAAGATGCATGAGTGTACAAGCTTGATTGTGAATGTGGTCTCTCCTACACAGGACAAACAAAAAGATCTCGTCGTATATGACATATGGACGTTGAACGTCTCAGTCCCGCCCGTGACCATGAGTGCTGTAAAGCGTTCGAGACGTCGGGTATTTAAAAAGTTAAATATATGCGATAAATTCCGTAAAAACTAGTATTATTTCAATGTGTAGTGTTCGCGTAAATATAAGAAATCATTAAATAGATGTAGATTCCGTGTCAGTAAAAGAGATACAGATATTAATAGGTGGCTGTTCACACTGCTGGTGAGAACTCCCTCTTCACTGGTCTGTTGCAGCGAAAAGAGCTATTAAAGATAAAGCTCGGTTATGGATGCACGTTTACGGTAAGAACTCACAAGAAACCAACCAGCTGTCATTCTACTCTAGAGTGCGGATCTGAGTGTACTTGCTTAAAGCACAGCGACAAAAATATCCGAACTGCACACTCGCTACTTGCTGGTAGCATTTATCTAGTTTCTAGGTCTACTTGCTAGGTAGCTGCTAGCGCTTCTTGTTCATGGTCGTCAATAGGACGTGTGTCTTGGAGGTGGAAATTGTTTCCCAAATTTATATGGGACTTCCCCTTGAAGATTCACCTAGTTAATACAGAAGAATCATCAATTTCGAATACGTTATGAATTATACATCTCTAGTTTAAAAAACGTCATTTCCACATATTCTAATAATAATTTCTAAATGCGGTGCCAAAACATCAAACAAAAGATTTCAGTAGCTACAATATTATGTCGAAATAATTTTATAATTTTTTGTATTTTGCAGTCTGTTTTATTTTAAGTTTAATTATTGTTAAACATTTTCTGTTACTTACCTTCCTTTTCCAATTTTGCTACTAATTGTAACAGAGGTATTGTGCCAAAACTATAGCCAAGCAATTTAAAGGGTACATCCCGTGATAAGTGGGTCTTTATTGTCTGAAATTAAAATATTCAGCATTATAATTAGTACAGTATAATTTTTCTGGAGAAAAAAGAATATCGTCTCCGGTGGTTCGGTCACATAGAACGGATGGGTGAGGATCAAAGAATAAAGAGAGCATATTTGGGTCGACTGTGGAAGAAGACTACTTATACGGGCTGTATTCATGTACTGTATGTTTGTATACTATGTAGTTTGTGGAGATGCATCATCATTACAGCCCGTCACAAGTCTACTGCTGAACATAGGCTACCCCCAAAGAATCCCACCAAGCATGGTCCTGAGCCACCTGCATCCATCGACTTCCTGCATGTCTCACCAGGTCGTCATTCGATCTAGTCGGGGCTGCCCTTATACTTCGTCTACGGGTACGAGACTGCCACTTGAGACCACCTTTGCCACCTTTCTTCCTCATTAGTTATTTGTTCTTCGAGGTATATGGCCGGTCGATTGCCAATTCAGTTCACCTATCCGGGCTAATTCGGTTACTTGTGGAAATTATAATATTATTATTACCTCATAAAATCTATTGACCATATCACTCAGACTGTCATTTGTGTAACCGAGGCCTGGTTGAAGTACACAGACTCTTGTGTTCAGTTTCTTACACAACCGTTCTAATGTGTACGCGCATCCTTCAATACCAGGTATCATAAACATGATATCTGCTGGGCCCTTCTGTTGACTCTGTAGATAATAAACAAAATTGCATTAATTAAATAATTACCGTTACCATTACAGCCTATTAAAGTCCACTGCTGAACATCGGCATCCCCCAGAGATTGCCTCACAAGAGGTATATTTTCCATAGTTGCCACGCTTGGCAAGCGGGTTTGCAACCGCAGTTTTTTTTTAGAGTGAGTTTCGTTGTGTCGTCGCAACGCACCGTGTGTACACTATAGTTATTACTGTGTAAAACGACGCAGTGACAGCGCTATGTCAACGCAACGATGACGCCACACGCCGTGTGGACTTACCCTTAGTCGTTATTAAGAAGACCGTGCTGCGCATCTCCTGATTTGTTTATTACCGCTTATGACACTCACAAGGTGATTGGAGCTAGTGGATATTCTTACACTATCACTGCACGGTAAGTTAATGATTAATTAAGTATAACTCAGATCAACTAATCAGATCAGTCTAACGAAGATAGACAGACGGAGCGCTGCGCACATTTCTTCTTTTCTTTTTCTTTTAGCTTTCGCTTGCTGGGATCATTAACTCCTTGAAATGCACTCACACCCACATATCTCTTCTTTCTTACTTTATCAGTCACTGTAGGAAGCATACGTATGTACTTTTAGCCATGTTGTTGATTGAAAGTTGTTTGAGATACTTGATATGTGTGCATGAGTGCATTTTCCTACAGTAAGTTGAGCATGGCTTAGGCTTAGTGTCGGCATCATTTAAGTGTACGTAGATTTCTGTCTGTCTTTCTTTGCTAGTCTCAGCCGTCAATGATATTTTAAAGAATCCATTTTAATTCAGAAGAATCAATCAACAGTTTGGCACTAAAACTGTAATTCATTTGGAATATTTTTTTGATTCAGTTTTTATCATTGTGACAAATACTTAGATTCGCGGTGTTCAAATCCATGGCCTTCACCGTCGTAACTGAATGCTAAGCTATTGCGCCACGTAGCCCTCAAACTGATTAGTTTCATCACACATCACACGTATCTTGGAAATTAAATCATAAATGCTTATAGCTCAGAGCTGATAAAGTTGTTACCTAGTTAGCTAAATTATATCAAATTGTTTGTCATTTACGTAGAAACATTATAAACATCACTTACGACATCTCCACCACTAACTCTTGTTTGCATGTGCACACAAGCTTGTGAAGCTATAACTTCATCGCCAAAGCTATTCCAAACAAAAACACGGTTTGTGTCAGGTCTAGCTGAAATTACTGACGATTCGACTGCATTCGGAGTCGCGTTCTGTTCTTTAGCTATTTCTTCTAGCCTATAGAAAACAAAATAGTTTTAATCCGCTGCTAGTTTTCGTTTTAAGTTGAGTTAGTTTTTTTTTATAGAATAAGGGTGACAAACGAGCACACAGTCCACCTGATGATAAGTGGATGCTGTGGTCCATAGACATTACATTTATCCTCAAATAAGTTCTCTCTTATTTCCTTTCTCTTGTTCCCTCTTATTCGTCCTCTGAGGACTAAAATTGAATGCCTTGTTTCCAGTAAAAATGGGTCTCCGGTTCTCTACACTCACCATAAGAAACACAGCAGTATACCCGCTATTTTACGCTGGTATTCTGTGAGAGCGTGGTCCTGTTCCGGTCGAGCCGACCCGTTCGTGCTACAACCATAATATAGCTGCAGCGTGGCTCTGCCACGTATTAAAACTTTATGTTTGCGTTATGGCTAATGATATTGTATATAATTAACTAAAGATTAGCCGGCTAACTTTAACTTACTTACGGCTTACTTACTTATTTTTAGACATAGGTAGGTTTTTTTATAAAACTGAAATGACGAACGAACGGCTACTGCAATCGAGGACACCATCAGCCAATTTCAAACCTGGCTTTGATGAACACGATAAAATAGCTCTTGAAATTATATTGCCTCTCTATATCCTTGAGACTGGAACACAGCAGAGCTGGCACTGCTGGTTGGTGGCATAAACAGGTTAATTGAGTGCACAAGCCTTGTCACCACTAATCTCGACACCATTACTCCCAATATACTTCACTAGGCAAGACACACGATCATCGATAATTCTAAGTGCGCAAACGTAACACTCATCTGGGAATCTATGTACTCCGCCCAGAAACTAAGAAACTCCTTCTATTCGTTGAAGACATTTTTTACGTGGTAGAGCCATGCTGCAGTTATATTAGTAGTATAGTTGTAGCACGAATGGGTCGGCTCGACCGGGGAAGGACCACGCTCTCACAGAATACCAGCGTGAAATAGTAGCTTAATGCTGCTGTATTTCGTATGGTGAGTGTAGAGAACCGGAGACCCTTTTTACTGGAAATGAGGCATTCTATCTCAGTCCTCACGGGTGACAACGCATCTGCATTTTTATTTGTAATGGAAGATAGATGTAGATGTCTATGGGCCGCAGCAACCACTTACCATCAGGTGGACTGTGTGCTCGTTTGTCAGCCTATTCTATAAAAAAAAAACATAGGGCTTAGCCGTGAACTATAGCCATAGCAGCAACCACAATAGATCTTAATAATAATAATAAATATTAATAATAATAAAAATTTCTCTCGGCCGTTTGGTCTCCCCTGCCGAGGACTCCCATCTTTTTTTTTTTTTTTTTTTTTTTTATAGAAGAGGGGGCAAACGAGCATGCGGCTCACCTGATGTTAAGTGACTACCGCCGCCCATGATCAACCGCAACACCAGGAGAATTGCGGGTGCGTTGCCGGCCCTTTAGAAAGGAGTAAGCTCTTTTCTTGAAGGTCCCCAGGTCGTATCGGTCCGGAAAAATCGCCGATGATAAACTATTCCACAGAGAGGTTGTACGTGGAAGAAAACTCCTTGTGAAACGTACAGTGGTGGACCGCCAAGCATCCAGATGGTGTGGATGGTATTGGGACGTTTGCCGTGTCGTGCGTTCACGAAATTTGGCGGCTGGGATTAATCCGAACAATTCCTCAGAGCACTCCCCGTGATAGATGCGATAAAATACGCAAAGAGATGCAACATCTCTTCGCAACGCCAGTGAATCGAGCCGATCGGAAAGCACTCGGTCGTCGACGATTCGAGCCGCTCTGCGCTGGATGCGGTCAAGTGGAAGGAGCTGGTACTGGGGAGCCCCAGCCCAGAGATGGGAACAGTATTCCATGTGCGGCCGAACCTGCGCCTTGTAAAGTTGCAGGTGGTGTGCCGGCATGAAATACTGTCCCGCTCTGCTGAGCACGCCAAGCTTTTTAGAGGCCAATTTGGCCTTCCCTTCCAAGTGACCACGAAACTGCACGTCACTCGATATGTCGACGCCGAGGATTCCGATACTGGCTGAGGCAACAAGGGGAGTGCCTTGAAACTGAGGGGATACGACAAAGGGGTTCTTTTTAGCGGTTAACGCGCAAACTTGTGTCTTCTGGGGGTTAAACTGGACTAGATTTAGTCGTCCCCAATCCGAGACTCTGTTCAGCAAAGACTCGACTTCAGACACAAGTTTGTCCCGGCACTCGGAGACGTTTTCCCGAGAAATATTGGCTCGGCCGGTGTAAAGAGCATCACCAGTGCTGTCATCTGCATAGCAATGAATGTTACGGGTGTGCAACATATCATTGATATGCAGAAGAAACAGCGTTGGCGATAGCACGCAGCCCTGTGGAACACCAGCATTAATAGGCTTGCAATCGGAGCTTGCACCGTCTACAACGACCTTGATGCTCCGATCTGCAAGAAAGCTGGTGATCCAATTGCACAATTTCTCGGGAAGCCCATAGGAAGGGAGCTTCGAAAGAAGCGCTTTGTGCCAAACCCGATCGAAGGCCTTCGCAATGTCCAAACTAACGGCCAATGCCTCCCCCTTGAACTCTACTGCCTCCGCCCATCTGTGAGTGAGGTAGACCAGAAGATCACCAGCTGACCGACCACGGCGAAAACCGTATTGGCGGTCACTAATCAGCTGGTGATCCTCAAGGTACCTCATAAGCTGGCAGTTTACAATGGACTCCATTGTTTTGGAGAACAAGGAGGTGATGGCGATTGGCCGGTAGTTGGACGGGTCTGAGCGGTCGCCTTTTTTAGGGATCGGGTGGACGAAAGCCGTCTTCCACGATTTTGGGACTACGCCTAGGGAGTAGGAGTACCGGAAAAGACGCGTTAAAACCGGTGCCAACTCTGGAGCACACGTCCTCAGCACAATTGGGGGGATTCCGTCAGGCCCACTCGACTTGTGGATGTCCAGGGAGAGGAGTGCTTTGCGAACCGAGCGCTGTGAGAACTGCACTTCCGGCATAGAGCACTCACACCGCGGGATGGTCGGCGGCGTACTCCCCCCGTCATCGAGAGTCGAGTTAGACGCAAAGAAGGAGCCTAGAAGATCGGCTTTCTCCTTTGCAGTATGGGCCAGTGAGTCGTCCTCCCTGTGCAGAGATGGAAGAGATGGCTGACAGAAATTCCCCTGGACAGCCTTGGCGAGAGACCAGAATGCACGGGTTCCAGAAGGAAGGCGAACTAGTTTCTCGCCAATTCTGCCTATGTGCTCTGACTTTGCCTTGGCAATGACTCTTTTGAAGGACCTAGAGGCGGAATTATACTTCTTTTTTAGAGCGCTGGTGTTTACATCCCGGGACGCTGATGCATCAACCCAGGCTTGGTAGCACTCCTGCTTATAGCATGATGCTATTTTACAGGAGCGACCAAACCATGGCTGAGATTTGCCTCCAATGGGCACCACAGAGGAAGGAATAAAAAGTTCCATACCCTGAAGTACCACATCAGTAACAGAATCCGCAACAACGTTGGGATCATCCGGCGAGAAGCAAACCCGCCCCCAAGGGTAGGATGCAAAGAAAGACCGCATCCCATCCCAATCGGCTGACCTATAGTGCCAAACACGGCGGCAGCCTGCAGAATGCAACCGCGATTTCAGCGTGAGTGGCACAACACTCCGGATCAGACAATGGTCCGAGGAGCCTAAAGGGGCGTCGACGGAAATCTGATATCCGTCCGGGTGAGAGGTCAGCAGAAGGTCCAACAGGGAAGGTGCATGATCCTCCACATCTGGAATCCGCGTAGGCGAAGTAACCAGTTGTGTCAGACCATATGCCAAGGCAAAATCATGAACAGATCTCCCCGCATGATCGGTTAAACGTGAACCGAGCCATTCGGCGTGATGGGCGTTAAAGTCGCCGAGGATCACGATCTCTGCGGAGGGGATCTGCTGTAGCAACGAATCTGCAGCCATTTGGACGTGGTCGAAGAGTCGGTCTGTTTCGGCATTACCGCTGTGGGACCTATAGAGGCACCCGTAGACGCGCGGATGGTCGTCGCTGTCTACGCGTAGCCAAAGGATGGACAGGTCCGAACCTTCAAGTCTGCCGAGGCGTCGAGAACAGATGTCCTCTCTGACGTAAACGCAAACTCCAGCCCGAGGCACAAAGGAGTGTTCCAGTTTGTACCCCGGGTAGGAGAGATACGAAACATCAGCCGGAGAGGACACCTGCGTCTCGGTCAGAAAGAGCAGAGCCGGCCTCGCCGTCTCGAGATGGTAGTGGACGGCGTTTAGGTTGGAGTGAAGTCCCCTGATATTGCAGAAATTCACGGACAGCGTGGCAGGGGTCGCCTTGGTCTTGTTGCTCCGTTTGCCCCGAGCAGTTGTAGTCTTGAGCGGAATTTCGCCCCCCCCAGAATACGCGGGGCAGCCTGAGCACCCACGCTCAGAAGTGGAGAAACATGGTCGTGGATGCTCAGCGAGGGATTCTCCAGGGGTGCTGGTACCCTCCTGGGGTAGTCTATCTTTATTTAATTCCGCTACCATGTTGATGGGGGGGGGGGGGATTTGGGCCTCCGGCCACCTGCACTCACCAGACGAAACGCGGAAGCAGAACTTCCACTTCACGCCGGTATTCTGTGAGGTCGTGGTACCACCCCGGTTTGAGCCGGCCCATACGTGCAACAGCAAAGCTGCCGCATGGCTCTACCACTGTTCAATCCATCTGGTTGGATCTTATTTATTTATGTAGTTTTTGTATTTATTTTATTTTATTGATATTTATGTACATTTATCTTTTCATTTTAATTTATAATTATATATTTATAGAACCCAACCAGGTGAGAAAATTATATAGATACCCCAAAAAAAATAATAATAATAGGTCGCAGTGATACCGGTCTTTTTCCCTAGACCTGCATAGCTGCTCGCACATAATAAAAATAAAGACACACCATCGTCGATAATTTGACGTAAAAGGGACTCTAGCTGTCCACCGGAGGTCAGCCAACGCGGAACATATTGCACCGGAAACGAATGTATTATTGACGGTATTTCATAGTGTGGTGACAGCTATAGCGCACGCAACTGAAGGACGGCGGGAGAAGCTCTACAAACTCGGTAAGACACATCATTTTATTTTGTTTTGCGGATCTTAGGTAAGTAATTTTTAACATCTTTAATATTCATTATAATTTTTTATTGGACAGTAGAGCCAGACTTTGTTTATTATAATATGCAAGTGTTTAGGTAAAAGGTTAAAAAGTCAATCACAAGTGAACATAATTTCGAGTATTCACCTACGAATAAAACAAAACCGTAGTTTAGCTGGCTTACACTAAGTTAATTTTTTATACTAAAATTAACCGTAACATTTACGTTGAATTATTTTACCTGGCAAAAGTCAGTGCTCTTATATCCTGTGCGGTTAAGAAGATCTCGAATTCTCTTTCCAGTGTTTGTTTTATTTCAATCGAAATCATGCTGTCCATACCCAACTCTGCCAGCGATGCTTGATATGACACGGACTTAAGGTTCTTTAATCCTATTAAAAATAATTTAATTTTATTATTATGAATTAAAACCACCGTTTAGTAGCGGTGTAAGAACATCCGCTACCCCATATCATCCCGTTTGTCGTAAGAGGCGACGGAGGGGAACGAATCAGGATATGGGCAGCAGCGTCTTCCTAATAACGACTAAAAATAGAAACCTGATTGTGTTATTCAAATTATGTCAAATATTCCCCCTAAGAGGCAATCTATTGGATAGACCAATGGTCTACACTAGACTTTAATAATTATCTGTTTATTTATTGCGAACAATACAAATTGTGTTGAATAATTCGTTCAAAAATACAATTAAAATGCTTTACAACCAAATTTACAATTATATAAAATAAAAATATGGAATTAAAATTATATGAAAATTACAATAAAAACTACAAGCCATCACTATAAGTAAAATTTAAAATATAAAAATATCACAAAATAATAATAACTATATTTGTCAAAAAAATACCGATTATTTATAAAATATCATCAAAAATTTTAAAATATTGAATGTTATATAGTGGCATTAGCATGTAGAAACTCGTCAACACTATAATGACATTTAATTCAGCGGCGACTTTAACGGTATTTAAAAAAAAATACAAAAAATATTTGGATAGTTAGGCAAAACGCTCGTACACTTCAATTGACGCTTAAACCAAGATAGTCTCCTGAATACGTACTAACGCACATAATACGTAGATAATAAAAACACAATGTTTTTAGAAAAGTTTTGATTACCAATCGTATCAATTATATCCTATAACATTCCATTGTTGAACATAGGCTTAAAACCACTAAAGGCACATTTGCCACAGTTGTCACACACAACAAGCGTGTTGGCAATCGCAGTTTTTATTTTAAGTCATTATTAGGAGGACAATGCTTCCCATTTCCTGATTTGAATCTCCTGAGAACCAGGGAATAATATGAGGTTGTGGACGTTTTTTAACCGCCACTGAACTATTGTATTTTAACTTTTTCATTTGGACAGCAACACCGTTTTTAAAATTTTACACACATAAAGCTAAACATACCCATTATTTGAGCAACGGCGTCCACTACCGTCTTATTGTCCGTGCCGCCAACCTTTTTCTCCGCAACGACAAATGATGAAACTATTGCGTCGCCTTGCTTCAAGAACTTGTCTAATGTCTGCAGACATGAGTTGATTGGTTGCAGTAAAGTACCACCTATTTCATACAAAAGGTTGGCATCCTGCATATCTGCTACTAAACCCACCTAAAAGCAAAAAAGTAAAAATAAAAATGGCTGATGGTACACAAAATCAACAAATTAGATAGACGGAGTTCTGGTTGCATTTCAAGTGATGACAAAACTAAGCTCAGCTTCTTGACATGCTCTCACGCACACGTCTACATTTTTCTTACATTAACAATAATTAATAGTACACTGCTGGACGTACACATATGCATCTAAAACCATGTTGTTGATTGCAAATTGTTTTAGATGCATATTTGTTTGTGAGTGTATGTACTTATTGTAAGGTTGAGTATGCTTTTAGTCTCGTTTTGGTGTCAACATAAACGTTATAAAATAGAACCACAGAGCCTAAGTACTCTGTTGTTCTTAACAACCAACATAATATCACATGTTTTTTTTTCATTAAAGTACGCCTCTACTGCCTTCGTTTTATATTTAATAATTCTGCATTAATTAATAATCAAATACATTGAATAAACCTTTTTTTCCGGATTTTATCGCGTTTAGTTTCGTGGGGAACTAAAAATATGTAAAATTAAACGCGATAACATCATTATAAACAGTTTGAGAGTCAACCCACACGTACCACAACCACAACACGTGGGCGGGCAAATTTTCTCTTAAAAATGTATAGTACAATTTAACATGTACCACATTTTGCCGTCATTATCGACTGCGTAAGTGATACCGACCACAACGTAACCACTACGGAACCACACGGAACTAGTGGCCAGCCACATCGCAAAAAACACAACGCAACCACATCGAAATTTTCTCGCATAACCACAACGCAACTGCAAAAAGCTGCAGCGACACTATTCAATTGTGAACACATTTTGTCGCTGCGATGTGGTGTGTTTGTGGTACGTGTGGGTTGACCCTTAATTCTACAATAAGTTTGAAATTGTTAAAAATAGTTATATAGAACTTTCCTCTTTCTCTCCTTCTCCTTTATCAGTCAGTAATAATCAGTTGTCAAACGTGGTTCTCTTTCCACGTAGATTTTTATGTAGGATTTTCCTTAATGATCACGCTTGGCATGTGCATTATCGACTGCAGTACCAGATATATCATAACTTGTAACTTACGCTACTACTCGTCGACGCTCTGTAATTTACATCTAGCGGACATGAGACAATAATACCACCTTTTATTAACTACTATGAAGTGAACAAAAATACGATTTTATGACATTTCCCATAGTCGTTTCTAACAACATCCATTGGACAAAGCTATTGATAGATGGATTTATATCGCCCCTACGCAACATATTAAAAAAGTAAATTTTATAAATTCTACTCCTAATTTGAGATGGTTCAAATTACAAAGTAGTTCCGCCCCGGATTCCCATGGTTTATTTTTGGATTTCAACAACAACGACACCTACCGGCTCCAATTGTGAATTTTAACCATTCTCTAATCAACTTAATCACGGACATGAAATTTCACTAAAATGGGTGAGACAGAAACTTTTTTATTCAATGTAGATTATAACAATACTTATTGAAAGTCACTTTTTTCATTTACCACTGGTTCGCAAAAAAAACCTCTGTCCTGGGAAGAACCAGCAAGAAATCCAGCGGGACTATTTTTATTCCAATAATAGCTTACTTATAAATAGCTTGGTAGCCATCACCCTTCCCAGGGGTATTATCATCCATAAATTCCTTAATATTATAATAACTCTTTTTATACAAACTTAGTTTAACGACATTTTTGAACTTTGTGTATGATAAATATTGTATATTTTCTGGAATTTTGTTGTAAAAGCGTATTCTTAATTTCAAGAATGAATTACTGACTCGGTGGAATCGAGTAACTGGTACTACTAGCTTGTGTCTGTTTCTAGTATTTACAGAATGAATATCACTTATTTTTGCAGAACTACTTTTATTTTTGTGTACGTATAAATGTATGCAGAGATCAGCGTTAATATATTAATTTCCTTAAATTTTTGTCTCAGTGACTCTTTTGGTTTTAAATTATATATTGCTCTATTGGCCCTCTTCTGTAAAATAAATATAATTTCAGTATCAGTCGCGTGTCCCTACAGATTTTGCTATGGGGACATGCGACTGATACTGAAATTTACCTACGACATAATGCTATGGAAATAACTAAAGTAAACTATTCTAGCAGTTTCAACACTGGAAAGAGTTCTAATCTTTTTTACAACATATGCTGCAGAACCAAGTCTGATAGCTACTTGTGATATATTGTGCATAACATATAATATACATGTATATATAGTATAAACATTCCTCTTGAATCATACTGTCTATTAACCTCATTTAAATTCGTTAAACCTCATTAAAATCCGTTGCATAGTTTCAAAGATTTAAGCGTACGGATGGCTTGAAACGACATTGTTTTATACTATGTAGAGCTTTAATTCTATAAACAGATCATGTCATGTAATTTGAGTATACTGTTTTAGAAAATTCAGACCATTTTAGAGGTCAGTGTATGCTATGGCCCATAGACTTCTACATCTATCCTCGAGTAAAAAGCAAAATGCAGCTGCGTACTTCCTCTGAGAACTAAGACGGAATGCCTCATTTCCAGTAAAAGGGGTGTCCGGTTCTCTACACAGGACACAGCAACATTAATGTTATTTTACGCTGGTATTCTGTGAGACCGTGGACTTTTGTCTTATCTTCTATGTTTATGGTTAGTTAAAGTTATGAAAATGGAAACTTCTTTCATTTTATTACTTTAATTTCTTTGACGTAAGAATTTAAAATTTCGTTAATCAAATGTATTTTGTTTAAGTACCTACCACTCTTTCATAATTAAGTTCTTCTGACCGATGAAAGTACGAAAGAAACTCTGCGGATATTATCTTTATTATTCTCACGGCAACGCAGATGCATTATCAAGAAGACCTTTTCCTGAAGATTGCAACCATTGTGGTAGGCAAGAGAGTAAGGAAGTGGTATCCGTGAGGATGCTCAGGACAGACTACCTCAGCAACGGGTGGAGGGACAGCCTACAACATGCACAGCAGGAGGATCCGGACATCAAGCCGATTTTGGGATGGATGAAGGCCCGTGCTACCAAGCCTAAGTGGAGGGACGTCTCAGCGATGAGTTCAACCACGAAAAGCTATTGGGCCCAATGGGACAGCTTGCTGCTTCAGGATGGAGTCCTGTGCCGTAAATGGGACAATGGTCGAGGAGACAGCTGTCGTTTACAAATGGTTGTCCCTAAAGCTAAAGTACCGAATGTTCTACAGCTGTGCCATAATGGTCGTTCAAGAGTCCATCTGGGAGGTAAACGAACTCTACTGAAGGTCCGAGAACAGTTTTACTGGGTCCATTATCGTGACGATGTCGAGGATTGGTGTCGTACATGTACAAGTTGTGCGGCTGTGAGGGGACCTCAGGCACGGAGTAGAGGAGCGTCGAAATTGTACAATGTTGGTGCACCACGGGATAGGACATCCCTTGACATTGCGGAGCCGTTACAGAAAAGCGTAAGAGGGACTCCTAAGATCGTCCATGTGGATCGCTTGGCGCGTTATTATGGGACCGATAATGCTCGGTACGAGCATGTCTTAGGAGGGGGCAGTATTACGCGCTCCAGTCGCCGACACAACTAGCGCCATCTAGTGTCAGGAACGAGAGCGAGGGGAGCGTTGCAGTTTATGACATCACAGATCTTTCGACCGACAGCGCCACCCGAAGAACTAAGTTTCTAGAGAATCTATACTCGAGCTCTCGGTACCTTGCGCGTGTTTACTTGAACATTCCGGATATTTTGCTAATTTAAATAAATAGGTGGCGCAAGATGCGATCGAGACAGAGTTGAACTCAGCGACACAAGCGAAGCTTCGGAGCGGAATTAAGTGAATTAGCGTGTTTAATTATTAGTGTTTTAACTTTAATTTGTATAAAGTAAATTAAAGTGTTAATTTAAGTAATTCTATCGGCAATTTTTATTGTCACGAACCCTAAGCTCGTAACATTATCATTTTACCACGTTTTTATTAACTCTCTTTCGTCTCTGTTCGGGACAAGTTTGATTTTAAATTGATTTTAAACGAACTTCCTGATGAGTTAAAGATTCGAAATATTAACTTAGCACTAAATTGGATTACAGTGTAAGAATATGAATAAAACGTAGTATAAAAAAACGTAATTCTTTAAAATTTCACCTTTTATAAATTAATATTACACAAAATAGTATAAACAGAAGGAAAAGTGATAACACAGTTATCGGTAACTGAAGAATATTCTATGATGTACTCAAAAAAGGGTGATCAAAAATTTGGAGCGATCTATAGTGAATCATGATGAGCCATTGCCATATTTATTATTACGTTGAATTGTTACCAAACTTCGTTTACGTGGTAGAGCCTTTTTTTAACAAACGAGGCGTTCCATTTTCGGGGTGGGATGACAAAGAATCCGCATTTTGATTCTTAATCGAGAATAGATATAAGAGTAAATGTCTATAGGCCACAGCATTTTCTTTACCATCAGGCAGAATGTGTGCTCATTTAGCACTCTTATTCTATATTTAAAATAAACTTACATCTCCTATAGCTCCCCATTGTACAGCGAGCGCGTGTAAGCCATCTTGCCTCCTCTTCTCACAGATCTTCTCCATTACTGAGTTTGAAAAGCCGTAGTTTGTCTGACCAGCATTACCGCGGCCACATGCTAACGATGAAAATACCACGAATGTTCTGCGAAAACATTGTTCATTGATTAGTAAATTGAAGTGGCATGGACTAGTCGTGTAGTTTCAATTATCGACCACAAAGGAGCAGAAAAAAATAAAATAAAGAAAAAGTAATAAATAAATAAAGAAAGGATAAGGTAATAAAGAAAGAAAGAAATGAAGTGAGTGAGAAGAGAAGAGAAGAAGAAAAGAAAGCCAGAAATTAAAGAAAGAAATAAAAAGGAAAGAAATGCATGAAGAAAAAGAAAGTCACCTTTATAACAAACCCAGAACACACACAGTTGTACTTGCATATAAATATTTATAAAACATCAATCAGTATAATTATAACAAAATTTAAAAAAAAACATCAACAACTGGAGACCCTGTTTTACCGAAATCGAGGCATTTCATCTTACCCTCAGGGGTGACAACGCATCTGCATTTTGATTCTTAATCGAGGTTAAATCTAGATATCTATGGGCCACAGGATCCACTTACCATCAGGTTGACTATGTGCTCTTTTGTCACACTATATCTATAAAAAAACTGGAACTGATATAACATAATATAACGATAGTATTTTTATTTACAAATTACGTTTAAATACATTCTTGCGTGTTTTGTTAAACGTTAGGCAAACGAAGAAGTACTAAGCTTCGGCTGTTGTAGAAAAATAAACTCTAGTTTTCAGTGGGCCCATAGATATTGTATACAGTAATATACAGTGAACCCGAACAGCTAATACCCAAAGACTTGAATGTTCACTGCTAGACGGACCAAACGGTACTTATATATTGCGCGCTAAATTACAGTTGATTCTCCGTACTTTCTTTCGACAATCTAACACTGAATTGAAAACAACGATAAGCAAAAACAGGCGTGATGGCTTGAATTCCAGCCACCCTGTATCGAATGTCATCATTTTATGCACTTAATTCCAGCCTAGCTACCATATGTTAACATTGAGTTTTTGTTAGGTATCTTCTATAGGTGAATTTTAGGGCGACGGTAATAAATTCCTAACAACTTCTAAATTTGAGCATAAAATATTATGAAATAACAGACAACTGTAAATAAAATGTCCTATTATGAACTTAGATTACAGTAAATATTATTTTCGTTTTAAGCAGGTCTATTTTTCTTTTATTACTAGACAATCAATTAAAGCAAATTATCATAAAAATATTTAGCAGATTGTTTTCTTATAAATTAGTCATCCAAATTTTCAAATCATCATCATCATCATCATTTCGACCCATCACAAGTCCACTACTGAACATCCTTCTGCATAGACTGCCGCAAAGAACGATCTTGGGCCACTTTGGGTGTCACGAGTTTTTCATTTATGTACTAAGTTATAATTAATACTACAAAGTTACAGTTAATTATTATGTTCGTTCGTTGATATATGTCTTTTGCATTATCAAAAAATAATAAAAACATAAGGGGTTCTTAATAAATACCACATGTCTGATAGCACAGCCAGTACATCTTTTGCTAAATTTTTGAATTAAAAACATACACAAATTGATTGTAACTTCCTTGAGTTTATGTTAAGTTCTTACTAAGTTAAGTTCTTACTAAGCTAAGTTAAGTTATGTTCTTACTAATAATATTATGTGGGGTATCTACATAGTTTTCTCATCTGGTTGGGTTCTGTAAATATATAATTATAAATTAAAATTAAAAGATAAATATACATAAATATCAATAAAATAAATACAAAAATACATAAATAAATAAAAGCCCAACCAGATGGAAGCCCTCGGCAGGGGAGACCAAACGTCCGAGGGTTAGGAGGAAAGGGAAAGAAACTGGTGGACGATGCGGGCGATATTGAGGAGCACCACCTTCTACACTTGAGCCTGGAGCGGTTACGGAGTCCCAGTCGCCTCAGATGACCCGAGAGGCTGACTGGGATTAGCCCATTCGCAGAGACGACTACAGGAATAATTTCGGCCGGCATACCACCCCACATATCGGTCACCTTGTGAGCCAGGTCCAGATATTTTGCTCGTTTATCTGTTTCGACTTTTACGAGGTTCTCGTCATACGGAATGGTAATGTCGACCAAAAATATCCTTGAATGTGCCCGGTCCATCAGCACAATATCAGGCTTATTCGCAAGAATAGTCCTGTCCGTGATGATGGCTCGGTCCCAGTAGAGCCTGGCGCGGTCATTTTTGAGCACGGCTTCCGGCAAGTACTTGTAATACGGCAATTTCCGGTCCACGAGACCGTATTTCAGAGCGAGCTCCAGGACAACCTACCACAACCTAGTAGCCAGAATTCTATACCAGGAGGTATAGAATTCTGGCTACTAGGTTGTGCCTTTGCAAGTACTCAGAGTTAGAAAGCGCCGAACAACCGGAGATGACATGCCTAAGTGACTCCCCGGGATGGCGACAAGCTCGACAGACGTCGACAGTGCCATCCTTTAGGATGTATCTCCGATAGTTGTTGGTCTTAATAACCTGATCCTGTATTGCACAGACAAAACCCTCGGTTTCTCCGAAGAGGTCACCAAAACGTAGCCAGTTGAGGGAGGCGGCTGTATCTACGTGGGACTCATGTAGAGCCCTGTAGTACCTCCCGTGGAGTTCCTTCTCCTTCCATACGGTCTCCCGGTCGGAAATGCTCTGTACTGCCGGGTCTTCCCATTGCTCGTTGGCTAAGGATAGAGGGATAAGTACTTTATCACTAGAAACGACGTCATTATAGAATGAATAATTAATTATATATTTATTATTAATTTTATATTACGTGGCTGAAATTAGGTAATTATTATTTGGTACTTTAAATAAAATAATAGCCTGACGGCTGACATTATGCAACCCGTACATTTCGTCTATCTAATTACAGCTATAATACTTAGTTTCCAATAAAAGAAAATAAAATGTTAATAAGGTATTATAAATTACAATTTTCTTTGATGTTCGTTTTGTGAGGTAGAAAGTGCTTAAACCGATAAGGCCACTGTGTGTAGTTCATAATTTTTTGTCATTGTTACAACTTTAGCATTTTAAATTAAGATATCTAATTTTATAAAAAATATTAGCAATTCTATTAGCATTACTAATATTCTCTTAAACTACTCCAAGTTAGCTTAAAATGCTTGTCTTAGTTGCAATATCATGGTTCCCGATAGTAGCCGAATAACGGATTAGAACCCGTGACCTTTTGAATTCCTGCACCCTGCCATTAGGCTACTGTCGCTTCCTCTTTACTATCTTTCTATAAGAAATTTTTGAAGCAACAACTTTTGAATTAAAACTTCTTAAGGTACCTTTGGCACTTTTGGGTGTGGAAAATGTACTAAACTCGCGTGACCGTCAAGCTCGGATGTATAAAATTTATAAAAGTAATGTTGAAAATCCAATTGATTAAATTTTGTAAATTTGATATGTATGTATAAATTTATTTGTATTATATAGATAATAATCATTCTTGATTAAAACTACTTATACGGATTTTATCGCGTTTAATTTATATGTTTGCTATTTCCAGCCCGTACTGGTTTACATAATGATTTAATATATTTACGCAAACGCTATATATTGTATAAAGCTACTTTTATGTATTTTATCACGTTTAATTTAGTAAAATCCGTAAAATTAATTTAAATCAATGTGTATTGATCGCGTAAATGTAAGAAATCGTTAAATAACCATTCTTTTTCAAGAAAAACAGCGCAATAAATAAGAATTTTATTATATTAGTACGTTGAAAAAACAATTTCTAATAAAACTACTCGTAATTACTAAAATAATATTTCATCACAACCCAAAACACAATTTTTGTAAATGTTTACAATTTTTGTGAAGTTAAAACGTTTTCTTTCAAATAATAAATAACGAATGATCACTCAGCACGATTTTTCGCTCTTAACACATTACGAGTATTTACGAAATAAAATATCTGAGCACTTACTGTAATTCGGGGCACAATTTCCGCGAAAGCATATCTAGAAGCATCGTAGCTAGAGCTTTCGGTTTAAATGAAGTTTTAAAAGTCTCCGGAGTCTGTCGGATGAATGTGGCATCTCTAAGCACGGCAGCAAGATTGAATATTGCTTCTACAGGACCCATTGACTTCGCCATATTTAGCATTTCTACACATCCACATTCCGTTGCAATATCATGGGTCGATATTTTGATATCAGCCCCGTATTGTGACCATAACCTAAGGAAATTACCATGTGAGGATATTTGTTACTTTCGAACAAATTAAAAAAAGTACAACTCTTGAGCCAGTACGTGAGCAAACTGAGATTCTCACGACAATAATAAACTTGCAACTAGAAATATTTCATTTGGTATATCTTCTTCAACGGTGCAGTGGCGGTGTAAGAATATTTACTACCCCATATCGTACCACGAATGTTGTGAGAGGCGATAGAGGTAAACAAACCAGTGGATTTGTAGCAGTGTTTTCCTAATTATAACTAAATTTAAAAAAATGTGTTTGGAACCCGCGTACCAAGAGTAGAAACTATGCAAAATATCCTCCTGATGAGGAAATCTATGGGGAGGCCTATGTTCATCACTGGACTTTTGATAGGCTGTAGCGGAAATGTCTTCTTCTTCTTCATCGTCTGCTTAAAAACCATCAGATATCTTCCTCCTTTGATGCTGCTCCCTGTTACCAGTCTTTAATTTATTTACGTAACACCATATAAGGCATAGCGTAAGTGGTAGCTCAGGAGAGCTGTAGTAGCTTAGGAGCTTAGCCCTCGCTGTAACACAGTGAGCGAGTAACCCGGGTTCAATTCTAACGTGTTCGGCAGTGAAGGAAAACATCGTGAAGTAACTTGCCAGAGTTCTTCAAAATATTTTTTCTTGTTTCTCTCATAAAAAATCACATTAACAAACCCCCGGGAGCAAATTGGGCGATAAGTTCTCTTCTCTTTAGACACCACCGCGTGCTGTGGTTTCTCAATTATAACGAAATCAAGAGAAATTTAATTGTTACCTTAATCTTAACGTTTGGTATCCATTGCTTACACCCCTACTAGACCCGAGGAGTACCTTCCTTGCGCCTCTCATAATGAGCCAATCTACAAGTTCAAGCCCGAATCCACCAAGTCCTCCGACCACTATGTAAACACGATCGCCTCTGCACATATACCTAGGGAAAAAATATTCAAGCTTTAAAAATAATCGGTTATCATCCTCATCATTACAGCCCTTCACAAGTTCACCGCTAAATATAAGTCCTCTCAAGGAATACCACGGTCCTGAGTCACCTGCATCCATCGACTTCCTGCATATCTTACCAGGTCGTCAGTCCATATAGAAAAGGGACGCACTACACTTCACTTACCGGTACGAAGCTGCCACTCGAGAACCTTTTTTTTCTTCCCCGTCAGCTGTCAGTGTTTTGAATTATACGGCCGTTCCATAGCCTCTTCAGCTTACTAATTCCATAGTTTATATCATCCACAAGATGAGGGGACGCCCTGGAGATAAGCAGGAAGTCTATAGAAGCACATGGCTCAGGACCATACTTTGTGGCATTCCTTGGAGAAGACCTATGTTCAGCAGTGTACTTGTGAAGGGCTGAATGATGAATAAGTTTACTAAAGCTATAAAGAACGAAGATTCCTAAGAACCAAAAATAAAGGTACACACATAGTTTATTATGTTATAGTGACGTTCAAATTCAAATTTAAAAGGATATATTTTTCATACCTTGGTAGCGCATCGATAAGAACTGGAGTGGGGTTGATAACATTTTTCGAATCTTCATCACGAATTTTGATTATAACCTGAAATGTGTAATATAATATTAGTTTTTCCGTGCTTCGCATTCGTAGTTTCAAAATCTCCTTCACTTCTTTCATTTTCCAAAAACCCGTAGTAAGAGGCATTATAAAAACAAGGAAGAATTAGATGATATGTCTAAAGCACCTCTTGTTAAATTATTTTCTTCCTCTTTTTCGGCTTTTTGGCGCAGTAGATTCGGATTGAGTTGCGGCACTGATGTCACGAACTCTAAATTAGCAGCAGATATCCACTTTACCACACGGTGTGTGTGATAAAGTGAATATCAGGATTGTAAGTTCCTACAAAAAAAAGCTGTTGAAGATTGAGAAGGCTAAGAAGAAAAACCTTACTTTAGCATACCTTGCCAATGTGTTTTCCGGCGGCCATGTATCGGTAAGCAGATTCTATCTCATGTTTTTCGAATGTACAGAATGTAAGCGGTCGCACGGCTCCAGATTGAATTCCGAGCGCGATAAGTTTTTGTAATTCCTTAAAAAAAATAAAACTGTGGTTATTGAGTAAAGGTAAAAATAATTAGTAATAGATTCGAGTTAATATTTTTATGCCGAAGAACATTTATTTTGTAAATTTTCCGTTTTTTTTCATAAGAAATACAAGCTTTCTGTATAAAATATAGCCTAGATTACGCCCGAAATTATTGTCTATCTTTAAGTTTTATTACAATCGGTAGAGCCATTTCGAAGATTAGCCTAGTCAGTGATACGAAAATGTCTTAATGTCATAAAAATAAGGTGAAAGTTAACATAACATTTAAACTACCTGTCTCAAACTGTAGTTTTCCTTGTCAAGAATATAATCAAGCATAATCCCGTGGAAGGAGATCTCTTGGTGATACGCGTGCATATCGACCTGCGTGTTCTTGCTTATATCAAATTTTCCAATTTCCAAGAAACGACCTCGATAACCAAGACAACGGACTGATGCCTGAACAAAAAAGAAGCAAATAATAATCTTGTTTACGCTCATATGTACTAACAAGTCAAGTATATTGAACAAAATATACCTATAAGTATGGCTTACAGCTCACAAAGCTACCGTAATGACTATAAGAAAAACAACTGCTTTAGGTTTTCAACTTTTGAAAATTCGCTAATAAAATTTTATATCTGTATAAAATAAAAATAATAACATTACAACATGTTTAAAATACAGTGTAATATCAAATTTATTACTCTGTATATTATACATCATGTAATGCTAAAATACTGCAACATCGCGCGAAGTACGTCAAGGAGTACGACGCCTCCGTGGCACAATGGTTTAGCATCGATTTGCTGCGGGTTCGAGTGCCGTACGGAATTCTGGTTCTGGATGTTTGTCCTTGAACAATTTATTTATGTAAACTGCCTCCTCGTTACGGAAGAAAATCCTTACGTGGAGATAACACTTTCAATAAATAAAAAAGAGATAGTAAAAAAGTTGTAAAGTAGTGAATATTATGAAGAAATTTCAAAAAAGGTATAACGTGGATTTTTTGGAAAAGTATTGAGATGTTAAAGAAAGTCGCAAAACAAAAGTTGCAGGTATTAAAAGTAGTAATTAGTGTCGAAGAGCTTTGTCATATATACATATTAAAATGCCTCACCAATAGTTTTTCTTCCGCCAACGAATTCAGCACTAAGTCCACGCCCATGCCATTGGTTTCCCTTCGTACCATTTCTTCGAAGGAAACATCTCGTGAATTACCAATGTGACTATCTGCGTTAAAAATATTATCATCATTAATGTGTTAATAAAAAACGGTACAATACAAAGAAATCGTTATCATAATATATTAACCTTATTAATTTTTAATACGTTAAAATATTACAGTATACAGCTAAAATATTATTTGAAGACTATATGTCGAAGCACTACGACTAACATGTCGGCTTGACTTTCGAATAGAATAGAATAGAATAATTTTTTATTCAATGTAGCTTACATGTAATTCTTATTGAAAGCCATTTTTTACTTTACCACTGGTTCTGAAAAAACCTCTGTCCTGGAAAAACTAGCAAGAAACCCAGCACGACATTTTTAAATAAAATTTACAATGTGAATAGTTACAAATTATTTACGAGTACAAAACTAAATTTAGAAGCAGCTTGGAGCGACCACCTCATTTCCAAAGGTTATTGTAAACCATGTATTCGTTTATATTATACTTGTAATAACCCTTTTTATACAAGTTTTGTTTAATTAAATATATAAAATTGGTAATGTGAATGACCTTGTATATTTTCTAGGACTTTGTTGTAATAGTGTACACATTGACCCAAGAATGAAGAGTGGAAACACTGGTATCACTAACGTGTGTTTGTTCCTAGTACTTACAGAGTGTAGTATATCAATTTTTTACTAAAACTACCTTTGTTTTTGTGAACATACATTAAATTTTCGTAAATATACTAAGATGCCAAAGTAACGTATTTATTTGTTTAAATTTTTCGCTAAGAGACTCTTTCGGTTTTAGGATATCAATAGCTTGCCCTTTTCTGCAAAACAAAAATAGTTTCTAAATAAGCCGCATTTATTCATAGCAAAATCCCATTATTACATTATGCTATAGAAGTAACTGAAATAAACTAACGTAGCTGTCTCGACACTTGTGAGATCTTTAAACTTTTTTACAGCATAAGCTGCAAAACTTAGTCTGCTTGCTAGTTTAGATATATAGGGGCCCCATTGAAGCTTAAAGTCGAAAGTGATGCCAAGAAGAACAGAGTATTCAACAGGACTCAGTTCTTCCCCATTTAAAAATTGGTATTCACTTCACTTTGTCACATTTAAATGCTTGACGTTTAAATTTAAAAATCAAGAAAGTATTATCAGCAAAAATACTATATCAAGATTATCCGCTAAAAGAGAAGACACGTCGTTAATTAACACTAAAATAGGAATGGGCTAGGAATTAACCCTGAGAGATACCCATCTGTACGAGCCATCCGGATGAACTTTTACCATTGAAAATAACTTTCTGCAATCTATTACTTAAATACGAAATAGCTAGTTTAAGCGCTGTGTTCCTGACAGCATAATACTGTAGCTTTCTGATTAATGCCTCATCGTGGACAGAGTTGAAGGCATTGGAGAGGCCACAAAATATACCCAAAGCATCCTCTGACTTCTGCCACGCACAAAGAATATGTTTTAGAAGCTCAATTCCGGCTTCGGTTGTCGAACGACCCCTAGTAAAACCAAATTGACTTGAATGAAGTAATTCATTTATATTTAAAAAAAACCTAACATCTGATGTAAAATATTTAAAAAAAAATTATTTAAAGTTGGTGGTACAGACATTGGTTTAAAATTGGCGGTTTCTAATGTACTACCAGAATTGAATAAAGGTATAACTTTAAAATGTATAACTTTCAAAGGACGTAAGCGTAAAATAACAGCTTAAAGCTGGAACCGCAAATGAGGCCAGAAGATGGGCAGCGCCTTCCTGATAACAACAAAAGAAATAAAAGCTGCCAAAGATAGTAGCCTAATGGCAGGGCGCGGATCGATAACTCAAAAGGTCGTGGGTTCGAATCCGCCATTTGACTACTGTCGTGAACCACTCCTAACACAAGCGTTTCAAGCTTACGAGGAGTGGTTAAAAGGAATATTAGTAATGTTAATTTATAACATTACTAATATTTAAAAAAGAATCAAGCTGTGGTTGTCAACTTGCCCGCCATGCGTCAAAGTCAACTATGACAAATATCATTACTTATTCCCACTATTTATATATTATATGATCAGCAGTGGTTTTTGATATGCTATAACGATAAAAATAATTTGGAATTTGGAATAATTTGGTTGAGAATTTAGTCAATACATTAATAATTATTAATAAAATTTAACAGGCAGTTAATTCAATATCTTTGCGATTATAGTTGTCTCGCAATTTGATTGCAATAACAAATTAATAAAATACACAGCATGAAAATAATACATACATAAACACTCACGCCTATCACCCAGAGGGGTAGGCAGAGACTACGGACTTCCATTTGGCACGATCCTGACACACCTCTTTCGCCTCCTTCACATCCATATATCTACATATACATGCTCGTCGGTTAAGGGTACTTCTAACGTGGCCCATTTTCAAAATATCGCCAATTTTGTCGATAAACTTTTTCCTAGGGCGTCCCTTCCCGACTCGGCCGTTCACATCTGCCATATAAATTTGCTTTGTCACTCTTTCCTCATTCATTCTTTCCACATGACCAAACCACCGAAGCATTCCTTTCTTAATCCTGGTCACAACATCATCTTGCATACCACATTTATCCCTTATCACGCAATTTCTCACCCTGTCATTCAGATTCAACCCTAGCATATTCCTTAAAGACCGCATTTCCACGGCATTTATTCTACTTTCGTGCTTCTTCTGCCACACCCAGCTTTCACTACCATACATTAAAGTAGGGACTAACACAGAATTATGAATCACCATACGTGCCTGTTTTGACACATTCTGGTTCTCCATAATAGAGTGTAGTGCCCCATTCACTCTATTCCCTGCATTTACTCGTCGTTCTATATCCCTATCATATCTACCATCCCTGCTAAATACACATCCCAAATACACAAACTCATCGACTTGCTCAAATAACTCTCCTTCTATTCTTATTTCACATACCGTTTTGCTTTCTTCTCTTTCAAAAACCATCACTTTCGTCTTACATGTGTTCACTTTCATTCCCCTTTCTTTTAATTCCCAGTTCATTAATGTAACCATCATTTGCAATTCAGACGCCGATGACGCAAATATGACTTGATCATCGGCATACAAAAGGCATTTGACGGTTAACTCGCCCATTCTTAAACCACATTCTTCATCTTTCAAAGTTTGCAAACACCGGTCCATAAAATGAAACATGAAAATAATTACAGCAATAAGTCGAGGAAACATGTAAAGTAACTAGATATTTGGTTTATAATAATGAAGAAGATCTTTCTGCTTGTTAGGGAACCATCCTCGAAGGTTTACCAATGGGACCCTATTACTAAGCCTCCTATGTCCGTCAGTCTGTCCGTCAGTGGGCTGTATCTCGTGATCCACAATGGACAGAGCATTAAAATTTTCACAGAATTTATATTTCTGTCTCCAGTATAATAAAAAATAAAAATAAATTTTAATTAAAATGGAAAGTTTTGCAATGGCATTGAACCCTTCATGCGTGAGTCCGACTCACAATTGGCTGTTTTTACATTTATTTATTCATTACAACATATCAAAATGTATTACTATAGACAGGCCTCCCTAGATTAATAGAATTATATCCCGTTAGCTATATTTGCTAACCCTGACAGGCGGAATCACAACCGTAGTATTTTTATTACTCAACACTCGAATAAAATGGTAATACAAATGTTTAAAAGAATTTAGATTTGAAAAAGTATTACCACAATATATTGTAAAATATTTCGAAACCCTTGATATAAAGAAAACAGCAGACTTATGGGGGATTTCCGTTTCAATTATTGCTTCCGTAATATAATTAATTGCACCTCGTCTTCCTATTTCTTTTGATACTAGTATCGAATCTGGTGTGTTTGTGCAAATCATCATCATCATTACAACCCTTAACAAGTCCGCTGCTGAACATAGGCCTTCCCCCAGGGTACGCCACAAAGCGCGGTCCTGGGCCACCTGCATCCATTGTCTTTCTGCATGTTTTACCAGGTCGTCACTCATCTAGTGGGGGGTCGCCCTACATTTTGCCTACCAGTACGAAGCTGCCACCTGAGAACCTTTTTTTCTTTAACGGTTGTGGGTTGTGGGTTGGTGGCCCATTGCCACTTCAGCTTACTAATCCGTTGGGCTATGTCGGTCACTCTAGTTCTACTGCAGATATCCTCATTTCTAAGTTTATCATGCAGAGAAACCCCGAGCATAACCCTTTCCATAGCTCGCTGAGACTTTGAGCGTTCTCATACGGTCAGCAGTGAAGGATTGTGTAAAGTAATACCTTTATTTAAATCTGGTAGAACATTTGTCCCCGCTAATTTTTTTTATTTTTTAAATTTTTTATACATCAATTGTCAAATCTTGTAATAAAAATAAATAACTCCATAAAAATTAATTTGGTTATAGATAAAAATCAATTTGGGATCGCCCGACGACTGATGCAGGTGTTGAGCTTATGAAATATGTTTTTAATATCTGAGGAAATTCACAAGATGGCTAAGGTATTTTTTGTAGTCTTTTCAAGTCTTTCAATTGTATTCTCATGAGATATTAATCGGGAAACTATAACATTACGGTGTCAAAAAATATTTCGCTTTGATTTATTATTTCATATTAAAATAACAGAACTCAATAATTCGTAAGTAAGGTAGTATAAAGGCGTTCCTAAGGACTCGATTCTTGGTTCATTCCTGTTCTTAATCTATATTAATGACATACCTTATCTTGTATGGGACAATCACAATATATTATTATTTGCTGATGATACCTTTTTTACTTTCAAACTCAATCGACAGTCGATTAATTTTGACAATGTAAATAATACTCTATCGAAATTAGTACATTGGTTTAACGCTAATAATTTGCTCTTAAATGGAGTTATATAACTATAAGACGGACATTAGACAATGCCCTTCATTGTAATTAAATAATAAGTATCCATTTAGAATAGCTTCATGGAAATAGTTATATAAGACGGACATTAGACAATGCCCGTCATTGTAATTAGATAACAAGTATTTTCGTGGAACTACAGCTATCAGAGGGACATAAGACAAGAGCTTTTATTATAAGTAGATAATAAGTATTCAGTTAAAATAGCTTCCTGTTATCTGCAATAACAGCAAGCATTAAGATTACTATTGACCATTGTTCTCACATCACATGACCATTGTTCTCACATCATATATATTGTATCTTAAAACCTGAATAAAGTTAGTCTTAACCTGAACTTCAGAGTGAGCACTTGTGCTCCTCTTGCTTTTTAAAAAGCCTTTCGCCTTCGCTCACAACCTAACTGGCGCAGTCGGTACGTCGCGTTCATCGGTTCCAGTGGAGAATTCCTTAATACCTTGTTCCGTGACGTGCATCAAGAACCTACCGTGAGCAGCAGCAGGCATCGGCGGCAGGCAGCAGAATCCAGCAGAAGTCAGGAAGATTCACCAAAAATCAACAGCCTCTCATCGGCTATGCTCGTGGGGTAAGCATTTATTCTGATTATTCCCGAGACTCCTTTCACTATCCCGGACATACTAACAGTTACACAACTTTTGTGGTGTTTTCTAGTGTCTAGGGACCAATAGTAGTATAAATACTTAAAACACTCGCTAGGTGCTTCTACCCATTGTTCACTTCTTGTTTTTTGATAAAAATGGCAAACGATAAGAAGGTACATGAAGAAAAACCTGTTATTGATGAAAAGCCGGTACCTACCGACTATTCAACGTTCTCAAGACTATTGCCCAGTTACGATGGGAACAAGAGGACGTTAGCATTCTACATCGAAGGTGTCGAGAATGCTCTGGAGCTAATTACTAATAGAGACGACGAATGCATTGCTTGTCTCATTAGAAACAAATTAACAGGAAAAGCTGTCGAAGCTTTGTCCGAGAACCCTGGCACAAAAACTTGGCCTAACATAAAATCGGTTCTCCAAAAAAAATTTGGCGAATTTCGCACCGAAATTCAATTAGTGCAGGAATTAATGAACATCACTAGAGATAACAGTTCAATAGATGCGTTCGGTGATAGAATCAGACTCTTAATGAGCACATTAATATCAACTGATCCAAGCAAAAGAGTTTACTATGAGCAGATGGCTTTAGAAACCTTTTTAGATAAACTTAACCCAATAACCGCGATACTTATAAAGTTAAAAAGTGTGGAAAATTTAGATCAAGCCATAACGGTAGCAAAACAGGAGGAAGTAAAACTCAGAACTAGGCGTGCACAACAAAACAAATCAAGCACATACAAAACCTCCACAAACAATAAAACAACAAAATCAGGTACTTTCCAAAAGAAAGACGGATTCAATAAAAATAAAAGCCCGCAAAACAATACAGAATCGGTAAAGAAACTACACTGTCAAAGCGAAACAAATGATGATGAAGACAATCAGTCATCATCAGAGCAGGACACCGAGGAAAATATCTCCGAGGAGGTCCAAGATGAAAATTTTCTCCTAGATTTGGAAAATCAACTGAAAATATAGTCTTTATGAATAACATACAAAACTATAACCGACTTCCCTACATATTCATAGAAGAGTTAGGCGGCAGATTTATTTTAGATACAGGAGCTTCACAATCACTAATACGTCCGCGAATTCTGAAGGAAAAGAAAAACCTTAACATTAAGATAAAAAACGAAACACATTTCATTAAAACAGCACACGCAACATCGAAACATAAACAAGTAGCATACATAAAACTTCCAGAAAAATTATTTAACGATGATATTACACACAAGTTTTTAGTTTTTAACTTTGATTCGGATTTTGTAGGACTATTAGGATTAGATTTACTCGTTCCACTAAACTGCAAAATAGACATAAAAAATATGGTACTCCGGACAAATAAAGCCAATATACCCATAAGGGACGACATAAAATCATACAGCAAAATAGCACCCAGATGTGAACAAGTAATTAATTTACTATGTAACTATAAAGAAGGAGAATATTTTTCCGATAAAAAAACAACAAAAAACGGATTAATATTCCCACCAGCACTAATATCAGTAAAAGAAGGAAACACATTAATGACAGTAATAAACACATCCGATAAAGAAATTAATTTTAAAAACAGTAGCCCACTACATTTCCAACCTTTAAAAATAAAAAATTAAATTCAAAAAGACACGGATAACAAGATCACGAAAATATAAAACAAGAAAGACAAAATACTAAAACAAAATCTAGACAGATTAAGAACAAGTCACATGAACCCGGAGGAAGAGCGCGAAATTAGGAAACTCTGTTACAACTACCGCGACATCTTCCATTGCGAGGAAATACCAATAACTTTCACTCACAAAATAAAACACCAACTAAGACTCACGGATAATAAGCCCATCTATGTGCGTAACTATTGACAGGCACCAAAACTAAAAGAGGAGATCAAAAAACAAATTAATCAGCTCTTAGAAAACAATATCATACAGGAAAGCAACTCCCCTTGGTCTTGCCCAGTACACATAGTACCAAAAAAAGTCGATGCTTCAGGAGAACAGAAGTATAGACTAGTGATTGATTACAGAAAACTAAACGACAAAACAATAGAAGATAAATACCCTCTACCCAACATAGATGACATATTAGATAAACTAGGTCGAGCACAGTATTTTACCACATTAGATTTAGCCTCTGGCTATCATCAAGTAGAAATGCATCCAGAAGATGTCGAAAAAACAGCATTCACTATCGATCGCGGACATTATGAGTTTCTCGGTTTAAAAAACGCACCAAGTACTTTCCAAAAATTGATGGATTCAGTATTGCGAGGACTAGGTAACGTATTAACGTACCTAGATGACGTAATTATATATTCCACATCCCTACAGGAACATCTTGACAAATGCAAACAAGTTTTCGACAGATTCAGAACACATAATCTCAAAATACAATTAAACAAATCAGAATTCCTACAAAAACAAGTTAAATTCCTAGGTCATACACTAACAGATAAAGGCCTTCAGCCAAACGAAGATAAAATCGCAGCGGTTAAAAACTTCCCAATACCCAAAACACAGAAGGAAATCAAATCATTCCTCGGTCTAGTGGGATACTACAGAAAGTTCATCCAGGATTTTGCAAAGCTAACTAAACCATTAACAAAGTGTCTAAAAAAAGGTAGCAAAATCGAATTAACAAAAGAATACACACAAGCATTCGAGAAATGCAAACAAGTACTCATTAATGCACCAATACTACAATATCCAGATTTCGAAAAACCTTTTATTCTCACTACAGACGCATCAGACGTAGCAATAGGCGCAGTATTATCTCAAGGACAATTAGGGTCAGACAAACCAGTAGCATACGCATCACGCACACTATCAGACACAGAAACAAGATACTCTACAATAGAGAAGGAATTATTGAGCATCGTATGGGCAATCAAGTATTTCCGCCCTTACTTATATGGAAAGAAATTTACTATTTACACTGACCACCGCCCACTCACATGGATCATGTCCATCAAAGATCCAAACTCTAAACTTACGCGCTGGCGTCTAAGATTAGCAGAATACAATTATGATGTCCAATATAAAAAAGGCAAAGCCAATACAAACGCTGATGCACTATCAAGAATTCAAACGGTGCACCACAACAAAATAAATGATAATCCTGACACAGACAAACCTCAACCTAGCACTTCGCACGACGATTTAGACATAGCCAACATAGATATTAGAACGTTATTAGATATGCCTATCACTCCCGACATAAAAAACCAATCACAGGAAAACCAAACACCAACGTCAGTAACACCTCAAATCACAGATAATAATCAGGAAACGACAGTGATTGACGAAATACCAGAAATAGATGACGCAATTGATAGACAACTAAAACAACTACACATACGAAAAACACCAGGAGACACATACAGAGTCGACGATAGATCAAAAGGAAAAACTATTATCAAAGACGTCTGGATTCCAATCAACAATACAAAAGACCAAATAATATCATTCCTAAAAGAACACACAATCCCAGACAGAATTTTTCATTGTTTCTTTCATCACGAAGAATACTATAAATTATTCTGTGAAGTACATAAATCAGTATTTAATAATCGTGGACCAAAATTAATTAGATGCAAAAGTAGAGTCACATTAATAGAAAATATTTCCGAACAAATCGACCTAATAAGGAAATACCATGAAGGAAAAACAATACACAGAGGAATACAGGAAACATACAAACATCTACACAGGAACTATCACTGGCCAAATATGTTACCCTCAATACAAAAATTCATAAATAAATGCGATAGCTGTCTTAAAAGTAAATACGAACGTAATCCTCTAAAACTACCATTATCACTAACAGATACACCACATAGACCAATGGAACATATGTTCATGGATCTGTACAGCAGTGGAGGCACGACGTTCCTCACTATAATAGACAATTTTACAAAATACGCACAAGCAATACCACTCACAGCCTCAACTAGCATTCACATCGCAGAAGCACTACTTGGATTATTTTCAGTAATAGGGGTACCTAAGAAAATCACAACGGACTCTGATTCAAAGTTCGACAATGAAGTCATCTCAGAGATATGTGCTATGCATAACATACACATACACTTTACAACACCTTATAACCCTAACTCAAACTCACCAATTGAAAGACTACACTCCACATTAGCTGAAATAATAAGAATACAGAGAATAACAGATAAGGATGAACCAACAAACCTTATGAAATATGCCATGATAGCATACAATAACACAATTCATTCCTCAACAGGCTTCACACCCTTCGAACTACTGCACGGACATACAGACAGTAGAAACCCATTAGAATTACATTGTCCTAAAGAATTTTATCAGGAATACGTTATTAAACACAAACAGATCATGGAAAACACACAAAAATTAATTAATAGCAAATTGTCAAGCGAAAAGCAACAAATAATAGAAAAAGCAAACAAAGACAAAGAAACAGCGCAATTTAAAGTAGGCGATGTAGTATACAAGCAAGTAGCAAAAACAGCAAGAAGTAACAAACTTGACCCAAAGTACCTAGGGCCGTATACAATAGTGCGTATACACCCTGAGCAAATAGCGGAAATCGTAGGCAAACACGTAAACGCCAAAACAATAAGAGTTCATTTCCGCTTACTAAGGCGCCCTGAACATGTTTCAGGAACGCCATCGCCTGCATCGCAGTGCTCCAGCTCGCCGCAGCAACAGCAATCATACAGCCAATAGACAGCCACAATGGGATATTGGTGCTAACAGAAGCCAAGGCCCAATATCAACTAGATACATACCACTTAGCAGTAGTTTACAACACTACAAAGTTAAGAGAAATTTATTTAGAGATCTGCAGCAATTATTATACAATAAAATTAAAACAAAATACATCAGCAGATAACGACGCGATAACCAAAAGAATAGATTATCGCATCGACACAGTAGAAAGTAAGTTAATTTACTTAGGCTTAGAAACAATAGGCTATAGATTAGGATATAGATATAAACGTGGCCTTATAAATGGCCTAGGAACGATAATAAAAACCATTACAGGAAACCTAGACCTAGACGATGCAACTAAATTCGATAACGAAATCAAGGCAATACAAACATCATCATCATCATCATCATTACAGCCTTTCACAAGTCCACTGCTGAACATAGGCCTCCCCCAAGTAATGCCACAAAGCACGGTCCTGAGCCACCTGCATCCATCGACTTCCTGCATGTCTTACCAGGTCGTCACTCCATCTAGTGGGGGGTCGCCCTACACTACGCCTACCGGTACGAGGCTGCCACTCGAGAACCTTTCTTCCCCATCGGTTATCGGTTCTTCGAGCTATATGGCCGGCCCATTGCCACTTCAGCTTACTAATCCGTTGGGCTATGTCGGTCACTCTGGTTTTACTGCGGATATCCTCATTTCTGAGTCCATCACGCAGAGAAACTCCGAGCATAGCCCTCTCCATAGCTCGCTGAGCGACCTTAAGCGTCCTCATACGGCCAGCAGTGAAGGACCACGTCTCAGATCCATAAGTCATCACTGGCAACACGCACTGGTTGTACAATCTAGTTTTTAGAGATTGAGGTATACCTGACGAAAAGATATGTCGTAATTTCCCGAACGCTGCCCAGCCGAGTTGAATCCGTCGATTGACCTCTCGGTCGAAGTTGGACTTACCTAGTCGGACTATTTGTCCCAGGTAAACGTACTCGTCAACAACTTCGAGCATAGTGCTCCCAACAACTACCGGCATAGGTGTGACATGGACATTGAACATGATCTTTGTTTTGTCCATGTTCATCTTAAGACCTATCCGTTGGGAGGCACTATTGAGGTCATTGAGCATAGTGCTTAAGTCCTCCAGCGATTCTGCCATAAGGACTATATCGTCGGCAAATCGAAGGTGAGTGATGTACTCGCCATTGATGACAATACCGTATCCTTTCCAGTCCAGTAGCTTGAAAACGTCTTCCAATGCAGCGGTGAAGAGTTTCGGGGATATAACATCACCCTGTCTTACACCTCTCTGCAGTTGGATAGGTTTCGAGCTCTGGTTCTGTACTCGGATAGCCATCGTAGCCCTACTGTACAAACACTTCAGCACTTCGATATACCGACAGTCAACTTGGCACCGCTGAAGGGACTGTAGCACCGCCCAAATTTCGACGGAATCAAAGGCTTTCTCATAGTCCACATACGCCAGGCAAAGTGGCAGATTGTACTCTTCAGTCTTCTGTACAATCTGCCGCAGGGTATGTATGTGGTCTATGGTACTGAAGCCTTTTCGGAAACCGGCTTGTTCGGGAGGCTGGAAGTCGTCAAGTCTGCGTGCGAGACGATTCGTAATGACTCTCGAAAACAGCACGTAGACGCGGCTCAGAAGGGAAATCGGTCTGTAGTTCTTTAAGAGAGCGTTGTCGCCTTTCTTAAAGAACAAGACCACCGCACTTCTGCTCCACGCCTCTGGAGTAGTGCCACCATGGAGGACGGAATTGAAGAGCTTCTGAAGGACTACAAGTACCGGTGTTCCACCCGCTTTCAGAAGCTCCGCTGTAATTCCATCCTCGCCTGGGGCCCTGCCGTTTTTAAGGTGCTGGAGAGCCATTCTAATCTCGCTTAGACTGACGTCCGGGATATCATCGGAATAGTGTCGGATAAGACTTGCTCTTGGATCGTTACTCACACTTGCGTGTGGCTCCAACGATGATGTGTACAGCTGCCCATAGAACCTCTCAATCTCACTCAAAATCTCAGGTGTCCCGGAAACGATGTTGCCACACTCAGTCTTCAGCTTTGACAGTTGGCTCTTTCTGGCAGACAGATCTCTGGCAAAGACTTTGGAGCCCTGGTTTCGCTCGATCGCTTCTTTAATACGAGAAGTATTAAAGTTGCGTAAGTCTCGCCGCATGCATTTGGAGATCTGTCTGTTCAGTTGCCTGTATGCTGTCAAATCTGTTGACGATTGCAGCCTCATCTCCCGTCTAACAGCCATGAGATTAAGAGTGTGATCGGAGAGTTTTTGTGTTCTTCTGCGGCGGGTCTTGCAGAACTTAGCTCCGACCGCATGGTCACAAACATCACTTAACAATAATAAATCAAATCAAAAAAAAAACGATAAGTATAATGCAAGAATTCATGAAAAATTATGAAAACAATTTGAGAACCATAAAAAACAATCAAATAAAAATATACAGAGCAATAGACAGATATTCAACGGAAGAAAATAATATGGTGTTAATAAACATCTTCAACGATATAGAAAGCTCACTCCAACAACTCTATGATAGACTAGATACTCTAGAAAACGCACTCACATTTGCACAACTTAAAAAGATGCACCCGAGCATTATCGACCCCTCCTATCTAATAGAAGAACTAAATAATATTCAAAATGAAATCAGTGGAAACTTACCGTTTGCCCCAATTCTAAACAACATACAACTATGGGAAAAAAGCATTATAGTAAAAGCATATAGCACTAACGAAAGTATTACCTTCATACTAGAAATACCATTAGTTGCAGAACAACCATATAACCTCCTACACCTATATTCCATTCCTAATGACAATAACACAATCTTGGTTCCCAAAAATCCTTTCCTAGTCTTGGGTAATAATAAGTTCGCATATCCTCACGAGCCATGCACCAAGATAATAGAAGACGAGGTCATCTGCAAACACCTAGAGTGGAACACATTACTGCACTCCAATGACTGTATAGCTCAACTGATTCAGCATCAAGAACCACACAACTGCACCTATGCAACAGCAACCTTCTAAAACAACATCATACAACAAATCAGGGATAATAGCTGGATAGTAATAATGAAACAAGAAGAAGTCATAAAAACCACATGTGGTAACGACGTTCAATACCAACGAAACAAAGGCGTTTTCTTAGTAACAACAGACAACAACTGCAAGATTCTAGTAATGGATAGAACTTTAACAACACACCAAAAATACATTAACATCAGAGAAACTATCCCGCTACCCCGAGCTCATCAAACGCCGAAACTATTACCAATTAAAATCAAATTGGAAAACATTGAACTAGACAACCTAAAGAAAGCGATACAGCAGTCAGAAGAGGTCAAGTCTACGATAGAAAAACCGGCAATCATCTCTAGCACACCTAGCTGGTCGTCGATCACCTTATACATCATGGTACTACTAACAGGAGTGCTGGTAACAATCTACAAATTCTGGTGGACACCTAAGTCGGCGCGCACTTCAGTCCCGCAAGAACCGGAAGCTGAAAGCATCCAGCTCCAGTCGCAGCCTTCGGCGCGCCTTCATCTTAAGGGGGAGGAGTTATATAACTATAAGACGGACATTAGACAATGCCCTTCATTGTAATTAAATAATAAGTATCCATTTAGAATAGCTTCATGGAAATAGTTATATAAGACGGACATTAGACAATGCCCGTCATTGTAATTAGATAACAAGTATTTTCGTGGAACTACAGCTATCAGAGGGACATAAGACAAGAGCTTTTATTATAAGTAGATAATAAGTATTCAGTTAAAATAGCTTCCTGTTATCTGCAATAACAGCAAGCATTAAGATTACTATTGACCATTGTTCTCACATCACATGACCATTGTTCTCACATCATATATATTGTATCTTAAAACCTGAATAAAGTTAGTCTTAACCTGAACTTCAGAGTGAGCACTTGTGCTCCTCTTGCTTTTTAAAAAGCCTTTCGCCTTCGCTCACAACCTAACTATGGCAATAAGACAAAATGTATTAAATTCACAATACATCATGTTAAACATTAAAAAAACAATGTGTCCTTAAATGGGGAAGAGTTGAGTCTTGTGGATATCACAATTTTTCTTGGTATTACTGTTGAAGCGCAGCTTTAATGGGACCCCGTATATCTAAATAACCAGGCATACTTAGTTCTGCAGCATTATACTGTAAGAAAGATTTGAAATCTCACCAATGTTGAGATAGCTAGATTAGTTTATTTTATTACAGTTTTAGTTATTTTGGTATGGGGTAATGCGACGGACTTTGAAGCCATATTTATTTTACAAAAGATAACCGTACGCTCGTACAATTGCCGTATGACTAACTAAATTGTAAAGAGTTCCTTCGAGAAAATTTTAAATAAATAAATATATTAACTTTGGATTTGCAATATATTTATGAAAATGTAATGTATTTACAAACAGCTTCGATGAGAATAAAGATATTAGTACTTTAAGCACTTGGAACTAAGATAAGCTTGTAATAATAGTTACAAGACTCCACAGAATTAGTAATTAATTTATGGGTTAATGTATATGATTTACCAACAAAATCCCAGAAAATGTACGAAATTTGTCAATAAACAAGTTTAAATGTTTTATTAAAGAACAATAGTTAAAAAAGGGTTATTTTGTGATCGCCACCATGCTGGTTCTATTAAAATCAAAAAGTAATTGTAAGGTGAAATATATTTAAAAAAGTCTCGCTGGGTTTCTAGCTGGTTCTTCCCAGGTCAGAGGTATTTCCCGTAATAGTGTAAAATAAAAAAAATACTTACAATTAGTATTATATAATAATCTACATGAATAAAAATTATTCTATTCTATCATTTTGAGCTGTCATCAAGAAGATGCTGCTGCCCATCTCCTTTTTCATTGCGTCTTTTGCATCTTAACACAAACACGGGATGATATAATGTATAATATGATATAATGTAATGTAGGGGCAATAAGTATTCTTCCATCACCACTACACACTGGTTGATTATAGTATACTAGACATTCTTGATAAACTGTTACCCATCTCCACACCACTACGTGGTGGCATCTCCTATCTAGGTAAATTATATCTGGCTTGAAGGACGAGATGTTTCTACTTGGATGGTCATTATAATAAATTGAAGCCATTGGTAAATCTTCTATATTTTATCGACTGTTGTAATCGTTGGTCATTCAAAACAGAGCAGAGAAATGGGTGTTATTATAAATGATAACTGTTCCGTTATGAACGGATGCCTACTAGATAGATTAACGACCTGGTAAGACATGCAGGAAGTCGATGTCCATGCAAATGGCTCAAGACCTTGTCTTGTGCATTCCCCTCGACGGATGACCCAGAGACCTATGTTCAGCAGTAGACTTGTGAAGGTCTATAATGATGATGATAATGAACGGATGCGTTCATGAAAATAATTGATTTCAATTTTACCTTTCAGCTGCGGGAATAGCCTTTTGATGAAATCTCTTTTAGCAGGAGTGCCAACCGTAGTGAAAACTTCACATCCGATATGGAACGCTAAGTTAATAGCGGCCTGTCCTACGCCACCTGTTCCAGCGTGTATTAGAATTGATTCTCCGGGTTTTATTTTTCCAACTAGCACCTAAAATTTAATTTAATTTTTGTACCAGGTAATTGACGGTAAAAAATATTACGACAAAATGAACTACGCCAACACGAAATGTTGCAGAACGGCTTTTAATGTACTTAAATCGTTTTTTATTCAATTTATTAAAAAAATCCACACTACGATTTTTTTTTTGTATTTTGGGGGCAGTTTACATACATAAATTTAACAAGGTCAAACATACAGACACAGAGTTATTATTTGTAGGCCACACAAATAGTCGTTCCGTACAGAATTTGAGCCCGCGGCTATTAGCGCTGTATTTCATTGCTAAGCCACTGCGCCATGGAGTCGTTAAACGGCTGACTGTTCCATAGCCGCCTTATAAATGAGAGTAGGCTAGAGACTGTAAGCTATCACTTGCTGTACTTTGATATCATCTTTATCAAGGTCTACTTTTCGTTTGCAATGCGTTCTATGACTAATAAGATATAAAAATATGTTAAAATTTGTGACATGTTGGAGCTAAGCTGGAGCGGGTTATCCACAAACTAGAAAAAGGATTCTTTCACAAAATTTTAACGTTTATTATATACAAATAAGTCGATCGGGCTAACGCCAAGCTCTCAAAAAAAATAACGTGAAACAGCAAATTTAATATTGTCTTTCGTATGGTGAGTGGGTAGAGAGCCAGAGACTTTTTACTAGCCTGCGGCATTCCATTTGAATGAGCATCTACATTTTGATTCTTGATCCAGGCTAGGGGAACTGTGTGCTCGTTTGTCACTCCTATTCTATAAAAAGCAACACATTTGCAATTTGATTCTTATTTGAAGATGGATGCAGAAGTATGGTTTACAGCTTCCACGCTTGTGCGTTAAGCTCTTTGCTTGAAAGTCCTTTACTTACATCGGTTCGGAAAAATCGCCGGTGGTAAACAATTCCACAGAGAAGTTGTATGAGGAAGAAAACTCCTAGTAAAACGCACAGTGGTGAATCGCAAGCATCCAAACGTTAAGGATGGTATCGTGAATTTTGACGCGATGTGCGTACGTGAAATTTGGCGGCTGGAACTTATCCGAATAATTCCTCAAAATACTATCCGTGATAGATACGATAGAAAACTCAAAGGTATACAACATCCCAACGTAACGTCAGTGAATCGAGCTCATCAGAAAGAACTCGGTTATCGACGATTAAAACCGCTCTACCCTTGATGCGGTCAACTGGAAGGAGCTGGCACTGGGGTGCTTCGACCCAGAGATGAGAACATAATACCATGTGAGACCGAACTTGCGCTTTATTAAGTTGCAAGCGATATGCCGGCATGAAATGCTGTCTCGCGCTGCTGATAAATGGACAGATTTCCGACCTTAAAGAGGAAAATGATAAACTGAAGCAAGATGTCGAGCATCTCCGCTCAAAAGTGACGGATATTTCTGACTGCAATGATCGTAATGAACAATGGGTTGGCCGCTCAAACATACAAATAAACGGGATCCCTGATAAAAAGAGTGAAAACCTTTTAAGCCTAGTGAAGTCCCTAGCGCAAAAATGTAATTTTACGATTAATGTAGATAGTGATGTTGATTTCGTAACTCGTGTGGCGGTTAAGAATGATGTGGATAATAAAACGCCGAAGCCGATTATTTTGAAAATGCATTCGAGGTATAAAAAGGATGATTTTCTATCATTGTTACGTAAATTGAAGAACTGTAACGCAAGGGATATTGGTATAACTGGGGCACAGGGTGGCTATAAGATATTTTTCAACCACCATCTTTCGGCAAGAAATAAGTATCTCCTCAAACAAGCGAAGCGATTGGCGAAGGAGAAAGGCTACGTCTACTGCTGGGTTCGTAACTGTACGATCATGGTGCGCCGCAGTGATCAATCGCCAATTATATACATCACGTCTGAACACTCTTTAAACAAAATTGTATAAGTGCTATGGTTGTTTCACACTTTTCTTACTGCTTATTGTTTTTGGCTATAAATGTAACTGAATTATTTTTTTAAATAATTTTTGTGTACACCAGTTGTCAACTTGTTTTTATAACACTAACACTGCAGTACTGCAGCAAGCCCAAATATTTTATGTTCACGTTTTAAGATTCTATCAACTTGCTTTGGAGCCGGCAATAGACCTACACTTGAAGTGGTTTCTACTTTATTTGAACGTTCTATATGTAAGAAATTATTTAGTTAAACTTAACATTTACAGTGTTACTTAACATATTCTATCAATATGCTAGAGGTCTGCGGACGAAAGTTAAACAATTTTATAGAAATATTCTAAACTCAGATTATGATATTATATGCATAAGCGAAACTTGGTTGTTACCAGGAATCTATGATGCAGAGTTATTTGACTCCCGGTATAACGTTTACCGTAACGATCGTGATTATGATAATTTAACTGTTAAAAAAGGTGGTGGGATCATGATTGCACTTCGCCGAGGAATAAACGTGAGTATGCAGGGATTACGCAAATTACCTTTTATGTATGATGCTGACGTAACATGTGTTAATATTTTATTGAATCAGTCACCGAAGACATCATTGTTGAGGCTATTTTGTTGCTACTTCCCCCAAAATGATTATCAAGCTGCACCGGAATTATCGTTTTATGAATATTTATGTGATCTTAAAATTGACTATCCTAATGGGAGTCTTTAATATAAGGGTTGCTAGATGGATCTCAAATCCCCAATCTTCAGATAGTAATTTGTATCTTGAGAATCCACATGTCAACATATTGACATCGCAACTGTTTGCATTTTTATGCTTTAATGACTGGTCACAATATAATCATGTTAATAATATGAACGACAGACAGCTGGATTTGGTGATTTCTGATTTGAAGTGTATTGTACAAAGAGTCGCGCCGTTGTCATTGCCGGAGGATGGCCACCATCCCTCTTTATGTATTGACATAAGTATTGATTATACTTCAAGTCTGTGTCCTGCCACCCGGATAGCACGACGTTTTCATGCGGCGGATTATGATGAAATTAGTCGAGAAATGTCAAATATTAATTGGGAAGACCATTTAAATCTAAACGATATTGATGTTGCTGTTGATAACTTTTATAAAATTGTGCGTGATGTGATAAATAGGTTTGTCCCTCATAAAGTTGTTAAAAATAATAATAAATGCCCCGTCTGGTTTAATAAGCGTCTAATTAAACTCATTAATAGAAAACTTAAACTTCATTAAAAATGGAAAATTTATGGTAGGCAGTGCGATTATGACAACTTTTGGAATGCACGGTGTGATGTTAAAGAATATGAAGCTTTATGCTATGAACAATTTATTAATCAAGCTGAGAGAAATATTCGAGTTGACCTCAAGCACTTTTGGTCGTTCATTAAATCAAAGCGAAAAAGTTGTGATATACCTGATACTCTATACTTTGGTGATACATATGTATCGGAGGGTCAGACAATTGCTGATCTATTTAATTCATTCTTCCATTCTGTATTTGAGCCACCCGGCAATAATGTCATGAACTGCGATACGGAAAATAATAATTGTATAATTAATTGTGTTTACATTGATAACGTTAAAGTCGAAAAGTATTTGAAGAATCTCGATATTAATAAAGGTATTGGCCCTGATGTTCTTCACCCTATCTTTCTCAGACAATGCAGTAAACACTTAGCGGCTCCTCTTTCATTACTCTTTAATATATCTTTGAAGCAAGGTGTTATGCCCTTGCTTTGGAAACAATCCTTTGTTGTTCCCATATTTAAGTGCGGAGACAAACACAATATAGCTAACTACCGTGGTATCTCCATACAATCTGTTATACCTAAGTTATTTGAAAAAATTATATACGACTCTCTATTTCCTGCAATCAAACCGCAAATAGCTTCAAGTCAGCACGGTTTCATATCTGGTAGATTCACAGAAACTAACTTATGTGAGTTTCTGGATGAAAGATTGGAGGCCGTGGAAAAAGGCTATCAGGTAGACGCCGTGTATACCGATTTTTTAAAGCATTTGATAAAATTTCGCACAATCTACTGATTGCTAAACTTGTAAACGTCGGTATACACGGTGATCTCTTGAGATGGCTAACCTCATATCTGCGTGATAGGTCTCAGGCAGTAGCTGTGAAGGGCTATACCTCGAGCTTTGTCCCGATCACTTCTGGTGTGCCTCAGGGCTCTCATCTCGGTCCTCTTCTTTTTAATATATTTATAAACGATGTCATGCGTAGCATTCAACATTCGAAAGCTTTACTATACGCTGATGATACTAAAATATTTACATTCGTTAAGAATCTCGAACACGCTTTCCTATTTCAAAACGATTTAAACAAGTTTTATGAATATTGTTCGGATAATAATCTTAAATTAAATATTGATAAATGTTATACTATAACTTATTCCCGAAAAAAACAACCCATTTTTTACAATTATAAATTAAATAATATTTTGATTAAAGGAGTGACCGAGGTGAGGGACCTGGGAGTATATCTCGATGATAAACTAGACTTTGCATCTCACATTAACAAGGCTACCGCCAAGGCTTATAGAATGTTAGGTTTTGTCTTCCGACAATGCAAGGACTTCAAAAATATAAACACGTATATTATGCTCTATAATTCTTTAGTAAGAAGTCATCTTGAATATGCATATACGGTGTGGAACCCTATCTATATTACTTACGTGGAACAAGTAGAAAGTATTCAAAATAAGTTTCTGAAAAGACTTAGTTATAAATTTAAGGATCATTCTACGCTACATCATTCATTAGAATTACGGCGTGAACATAGGGATCAGGTGTTATTGTTTAAACTCTTACATAACTATATAGATTCCCCCTTCCTTCTAAGTCGTATTTCATTTAGATGCCCTAGGTTAAGTGCTCGCTCCAACGCAGTATTCTCTACTCCTTTTTGCAGAACTAAGTATTCGAAAAATCGGTTTCTGGTGCGTGCTTGCAACACACATAATGAACGATATAACCATATTGATATATTTAACTGCACACTAAGTGGTTATATTTTATCTATTAAGAAAGTTGATCACGCTTAAGCGCAGTGTGTACCTCTTGTTCTCTCTCTGAATATAAAATTACCTTTACTAACATTGCTATTAGGCATGCATTAAGTGTGTTTTTCTCTTTGACAAACACATATGTACTTCATTTAATTATGTCTAAAGTTTTCGCAATGTAATTCTTAGCGTTGGAAACTATTCTGGCTAATGTATTGTTAATACTCACCTTATATTCAAATGTAATATAAGAGCTGTAAGTTTCTTTAAATAAATAAAATAAAAAAATATATATATAATATAGCCCAATTTGGTCTTACCCTCCAAGTGACCACTAAACTGCACACTATTCCATACGTCGATGCCGAGGATTCCGATGCTAGGTTAGGCAGCAAGAGTGCCTTGAAACTGAGGCGATACGACAAAGGGGTTCATTTTAGCGGTAAACGCGCAAACTTTTGTCTTCTGGGGATTGAACTGGACTAGATTTACTCGGCCCCAATCCAAGACTTTGATCAACAAAGTCTCGACTTCAGACACAAGTTTGTCCCGGTACCCGGCGACGTTTTCGCGAGAAATATTGGCAGTGTATAAGGTATCATTACTGTCATATCATTACTGTCATATTACCAATGAATGTTACCAGTTTGCAACATATCATTGATATGCAGAAGAAACGGCGTAGGTGATAGCACACAGACTTTTGGAACACCAGCGTTAATAGGCTTATAACCAGAGCATGCACCGTCTACTACGACCTTGTTGCTCCGATCAGCAAGGAAACTGGTGACCCAACTGCTCAATTTCTCGGGAAGCCTGTAGGAAGAGAGCTTCGAAAGAAGAGCTTTGTACCAGACCTAATCGAAAACCTTCGCTATGTCCAAACTAACGGCCAATGCCTCACTCTTGGACTCTACTGCCTTCGCCCATCATGAGTCATATAGATCAGAATATCACCAGCTGATCGACCACGGCGAAAACCGTATTAGCGGTCACTAATCAGCTGATAGCCTTCAAGGTATCTCATAAGCTGGCAGCTTATAATGGACTCCATTATTTTTAAGAACAAGAAGGTGATGGCGATAGGCCTGTAGTTCGTCGTTTTTGGGGGTCGGGTGGACCTAAGCTATCTTCCATGAAACTGTGACTATGCCTTGAGAGTAGGAATACCGGAAACGACGCATTAAAACTGGCGTCAACTCCAGACCACACGTCTTTTGCACTATGGGAGGAACTCCATCAGGCCCACTCGACTTGTTGACATTCAGGGAGAAGAGTGTTTTGGGAACCGAGCGTTGTGTAAAACGCTCATCCGGTATCTCACACCGCGGGATGGTCGGTGGTGTGTTAACTAGACCCGTCACCGACCCGTCAACCAGAGTCGAGTTGGACGCAAAGACAGAGCCTAATAGATCGGCTTTCTCCTTTGCGGCATGGGCCAGTGAGTAGTCTCTCTCAGTGCAGAGAATTTAGAAACTCCTGCTTATAGCGTGATTTTATTTTACAGGAGCGACAAAGTCATGGCTGATAGGCACCACAGAGGATGGAATAAAAAGTTCCATACCCTGAAGTTACACATCAGCGATAGAATCGGCAAAAACGCTGGGATCGTCCAGCGTGAAGCAAATTCGCCCGTCCCCACAAGGGTAGAATTCAAAACATAAACTGCATCCTATCCCAATCGGCTGACCTATGGTGAATACGGCGGCCGCCTTCAGAACGCCACCGCGACGTTACTGTGACTGGCACCACACTCCGGATAAGACAAAGGTCTGACGAGCCTAGAGGGGCGTTGACAGAAACCTGATATCAGTCCGAGATCCGGATGAAAGGTCAGCAGAAGGTATGACAGAGAAGGTGTATGATCTTCCACATCTGGATTCTCTACTTCACGCTGGTTAATAAAAGTTATGGTCAACGCTTCCCCTAAAGTATCACTATTCGTTTGTGCTTTTGTATAACGATTGTATTTTTTCCCGGTGAAATAATAATAATAACATAAATCCATTGGTCAGGGAATTAGGTAAAGATCAATTTTTTTTTGGGACTTATATCAAAAAGAACGTGCCAACTGTGTTATTTGCCTAGAATTTCGTGAAAATCGAGTAAGGGATAATGGGTTTGTGATTGTGTAGGCTGTGGGCTTGCTACCTCTCATTTCTTTCACAATTTTCGACCTAAGCCCGTATTTTTGCTTTAACACGGTTCAAAATTATTTTTATTGGTAATTCGCTGCTCTTTGGACCCTACCTACTTCTTGGGAATTACGGTCATGACACTTTGTGATAGTAACAATAATCCTATTATTATGAAGATTGGATTGTATATAGCAAGGGATTTTTTTTTCAAATTCTTACATTGTCATCCGATTTTGAGCTTTGTTTGAAATTGCAAATCTCTATCTTATCGGGAAGTTATTATTAAATTCCTCTCAATAACAACATAAGACTTTTAAAAAACTTTAAAACACTTATTGATAATTAGCTGTGATAATCCTAACATTTATTTTATTTTATCCTGGTGATCCCGATCAAGATACTAGGTTTAATTTGATAAATTATTGTATTTTCATCGGTCCTTGATACAAGTATAAATTTTCAAATTAATCGGCCATCTACAAATTGGTGAAAATTACAATAAAAGATTCCATACATAAAAGCGATGCTAATAAAAGTAGATTTCTACTTACCATAGACATGTAAGCCGTAGCGTAAGCAACTGGAATTGTAGCCCCCTCCTCATAACTCCATTCGTTTGGAATATTACATATGAGATTGTCTCCAAGGCTAATGAGGTTGGAAATGCCACAGTGGGCCATACCCGCGATACGAGAACCGCTGGAAAAAAACTCATATGAAACAAAGGGAGAAAGGTTCTCAAGTGGCAGTCTCCTATGTGCTACTAAACTTAGTGTAGGGCAATAGATATAGTGACGACTTGGTAAGCGATATAGGAAGTCAAAGGATGCAGGTGGATCAGGTCCATGTTTTATAGCATACTTCAGGGAAGACCTATGTTCAGCAGAGAACTTGTGATGGGATGTAACGATGATGATTATAACGAAATTATATAAAATAAAATTAGCTAAATAAAGAGCTTTAAAAAAAATTAAATTTCTAAAGGTCAACCTCGGTTTGGTTTCTTAGTCCAAATAAAAAAAACAAACAAAACATCGAAACGGCAAACAGTATAATTACTATATTAATATAGAGTTGTGAATGACATATCTACGTAAATTGATAAAAATGTAATTATTTCATATGTTTTTATTATATATTATTGTATCTCATCCATTCCATTCGTCCATACACTCCAGCTTTTAAAAGTTCCCTGCTAAACACTGGCCTCTCACATGGATTGCCTCATAGGGGTTTTGGTCCGCAGAAGCCGCGCTTGAAAGGCAAGTTGGCTTTAAGTTGAGATGAAGAAGATGCTACTGCCCATCTTTTGTTTTAGTTTCCTACAACACCTATAGGAGGCTATGGGGTAGTGGATATTCTTACACCGTCACTACAAGGTTCATGTATGTAATTCGTTTACGTAATATTCATGAATTCTATGTAATTTTCATTGTAAACTTTGTGTATATTACGGTTCACTAAGTTCGTCCTCCTTCCTCTTCTTCTTTTATACAGTATTAAAATTTTAATAACGGACAAAGACCTCCGTCATATATTACTCAATATCATACACTATATCAGCGCCAGTGACTAATCGCTCACAAAGCCCTCTCAAAAATGATAACGATATCTGTGCCCAGCAGTGGGACGTATATATGTTGTATTTTTAAATTGAAAAGTATATACTTAGCGGTTTGTCCACTGATTTCAATCCCTTGAACACAGTCCTGCTCAAGTCTGCCACGTGCCACAGCGTCCACTGTTACACGACCCGTCGCTGTCATTACGTCGCGGAAATTCAACGCTGAACAATGTACCTAAAATGAAAGACAGATTTATAAATAAAGCACTTTACTTTCACACTAGGAATCATCCCGTACAGTTCCGTCGTAAGACGACTAAAAATAAGAAACTCCAGCTGTGAATCCGATTGCCATGTGTTGCAATTAAGGCAAATATCTCTTGTGAGGCAATCTAAGGTTTAATGGGCGTTAATGGTAAGAATTGCTCGTGTATTGTAAAAACAAACTAAACACGGACAATGCACTGTGCACTGGAACAATTATATGTAGGCCATACAAACTTGTTCCGTGCGTGATACAAACTCGGGACTCAGTAGCACCGCAAAAAATGCTTGCGAACCGTACAACCGAAATGACAAGTAGGTAACAATTTTTATCATTATTCCTTCACTATTGCCTACCAAAATTCCACTGCTGATTAACAGCCTCCGCCATAAATCGCCTCACGGAAAATACCATGCTTCGTATGCGGATTGGTAGCTAAGGTTTATAACTTTAATTTGTTATCGAAAGGATGCTTGTGCTCATCTCTGGCTTGATTTCTCTATTCTCTGTTATGAGCAGCCACTGCAACGTGACTTTTTGGGTCACATAAAGTAAAACATCTTTCAAAGTCGTTTTTTTTTAATTTGCCTTTTTACATCATACGAATGATTAATAAGCAAGGAGCAAACGCACTGGCCTATAAAGGAAAAATTTAAGGGGAGGGGCCACTCCCCTTAAATTAGTATTTTGTAGAATAAGATTGACAAACGAGCACACAGTTTACCTAATGGTAAGTGGATGCTGTGGCCTATAGACATAATTTATTTTTCGATTAAGAATCAAAATGCAGATGCGTTGTCATCCCTGAAGACTAAGATGAACTGCTCCATTTTCAAAAAAAAAGGTTCTTCTGTTCTCTATACTCACCAAACGAAACACAGCAGCATTAGCAGCATTAAGCTGCCATTTTACGGTATTCTGTGAGAGTGTAGTCCTACCATAATATAGCTGCATAGAGACCACCACGTACAAACAAAATAGAATTCTGAATTTGGGGTTCGAAATTTAGTATAAAAGTAAAGTGAAGTTACAGCTTACATACGTCCCACTGCTGGGCACAGGCCTCCTCTCATTTCTGAGAGGGTTTTAGGACAAGGAAGTGTCCGCCGCGCTGCCCTAATGCGTGTTGGCGAACTTCACATGTCCGCGATATATTTTTTTCTTATTCCTCAGACATGCAGGTTTCCTCACGATATTTTCCTTCACCGCCGAGCACGTGGTAAATCAGTACTTAAAATTACAATAACAATTTCATTGGTGCCGGCGGGTCTCGAACCCGGGTTACTTAACGGTTAGTTTCGTTATATTTACAGCGAGCGTTAACCATCTGAGCTACCAATTAATTATTAGAAACTTTATATAATTAATAGAAATTTAGTATACTTGGATTGATATTCCACCATCAATCGGCCTTTAAAACTTCGTTTTAGATTGGAGAATGCACTACGTGTGAGGTGAGGTTAACATTTAGAGGAAAAGTTGCACACGTTATAGTGGTAGTTTATTATTCTTCTAAAAAGATGGAGCATCCCAATTTGAGCATTTGTCTTTTTTGGATGTACGTTACGCAATCTTAAAGGCAAAATAAGAAGCTGTCAATGTAACTGTTTAGACAACATTAAGATTTTGATATTCTTTAGTCCACTCATCATCACTGTTACAGTCCTTCACAAGTCCACTGCAGAACGTAGGGCATGCCCCTAGTATACTGTATAAGGGTTAAAAATGTTAAAGCCAACTCCAAATAACTAAAAAGAATAAAATAATTTCACATTATGTTGTCGAGGCTTTAGTTCTTCTATACAACATGTCTTATAAAGAGCTAATGATGGCGATTATATGATGACGATGACTATCAGTGGACTGGAAAATGTCGTAAACATAACGCTAAACAAATATCGTAATAGTAGATTGACGCAGCTTCTTGTTAGAGCTTTTTTTTTTGTTTTATAGAAGCGGGGGTAAACGAGCATGCGGCACACCTGATGGTAAGTTACCCATGAACAACCGCAACACCAGGGGCATTGCATGTGCGTTTCCGGCCTTTTAGAGAGGAGTAAGCTCTTTTCTTGAAGGTCTCTAATTCGTATTGTCCGGAAAAATCGCCGGTGGTAAACAATTCCTCAGAGAGATTGTACGAGGAAATAAACACCTAATAAAACACACAGTGGTGGATCGCCAAGCATCAAGATGGTGAGGATGGTATCATGATGATGGTAGAACTCTAAACACTTTACTCAAAAGTCTCCCTACATCGTTAGAGGCCTATATCCAGTACTAGTCTTTGACAGACTTATGAAGAATTAAAAAGAGGATGTATAAGATATAGTGACCACTGGTGAGTTTTCGTATCGAATTGAACAAGTACCTTTTCAGTTCTTCTAAACAGATTACAAGATCTTTCCAACGTTTTCAGTATTGGCCCTACTTATGTGCGTAGTAGACCTACTTACGTGCGTATTAGAGTCATGAGAACTGGGAACCGCTTTTTTCTGGTGACGAGGAATTTTTTCCTGTATTTCTCATAGACAAACATATTTCGTGACTGCTTTTGGATCCTATATATATTATATATATGTTGCAAGTATGTATTATGCAGCTTCAAATAAAAATGTTGCTTTCTTTTTTTTATTGCGTCTTCTCGACCCGTATGTACTATATATTATTGATTTTACAGGTTACTTACATTAACCAATGACACATTATCTTGTTTACTGGATAGCTTCATTCCAAGAGGTCCCTCAAACCAACGAAGTGATGATAGATCACCAATATTCTGAACATTTACATATGCGTGAGGAACTGGATAAGTTTTTTCCAGTCCTATTAAAGGTACGTGGCGATAGGTACCCCATTGTCCCTGTAAAAAAAACACACAAACAAACAACACAAAAACATTACTAATATTGTTTCTATTTATTTAAATTAAAAATAATTAATTAGTAATTTCATATCGAATTAGTCAGCTGAAGGTGCAATGATCCGGCCATATAGCTCGAAGAACCGGCAACCGATGAAGCAGAAGAGTTCTCGAGTGGCAGCTCGTACCGGTAAGTGAAGTGTAGGGTGGCCCCCCATTAGATGGAGTGACGATCTGGTAAGTTATGTAGAAAGTTGATGGATGTTTAATACCATGCTTAGCAGCATTCCTTTGGGGAGTCCTATATTCAGCAGTGGGCTTGTGAAGGGATGTAATGATAATGAAAAAAAAATTAAAATAATCTATAGCAAAAACAACAAAACTCACGTTTTTCAAAACATTCATAGCTAGATCGTTGCTCAATTGTTTTTTATAAAATTCTATATTCGGATTAAAATCCGGTGTTGAATCATCAGCAATCAGATAGCTTTGTATCAAATCACCCCCTGCTTCCCGTCTTAAACAGTTCACCAACCCCAGGATTCCATTGTATATTTCATTTTGTGAGTAAAGTACAACTTTTTCATTAGAATTAATACATTCCTTTACTTTGTCGATCCAAGAATAATGTTCATCTTCCATTTCAATACGTATACATTTTCCAATGCTAATATTAAACCTAGGTCTGATTAAAACTAAAACTTCCGTGTTTATTTCATATGCTGACACGATATTGTAATTATAAAGATTTGTATTCACGTCCGGAAAGACTGCTTCACGACTTAAAATAAATCCTTTTCCTTTAAGCATCGTAGTATATTGATCAAGCACCTGTTTGAAAATTTAATATCTATATTACGTGTACACATTATTCATAAATTTTTGTTTCAGAGTTTATAAGTAATAATGATTAATGTGTTTTTTTTAATATACCACGTTTTAAAACGGGCTAAAAAGTTTTTTTTAATAATCTTACATTGTCATCCGACATTATGTTTTACATGTAATTTCAAATCTGTAGGTACTTAATTCGACCCATACAGATATACACGAAAGCAAGTTAATAAAAACGTGGTAATAAAATAAAAACTTTTAGTAACTCTCACCACTTTTTCCTGTACATGAACTTTAGTTACTGACATTTTGCACCAGAACGTGATTAAAACGAATTTTTATGACAATTTTAATAATAAGATAGGAAACAACGAACATACGTCAGTCCTTTGAAGTAAGTTAGCACCAACACACAGTGTTGCATGGTCAGCCGCCTCTTTCTTTTTTTCAATTTTTACTCTCGGAGATAGTTCGATAGATTCATTTGATATGATAATCAATTCGGATTGTAAAAGAGGCTGAGTATCAAGACAGTTAGCCACAACCTCGATTATTGGAGTATATTTTCGCTTAGAATATTCTTCATCAACTATTTCAACGCATTTAATTTTAAAAGTTTGAACATTTTCATGGATGAGTTGCGTATGCACATTAATGGCTTCTTGTAGCTGCAAATTTAAATTAGTTGAATATGGATTGATCGCGATATTCGTAACGGCAAATAAATTAATTATAAGAATACCTGCAAAATATGACGTCCAAAATTTGGCACAAATTTGTATGATTCTAAAATAGGCGCACCTACAGTAGAAGATTTTTTCAGTACTGGTGTCATTTGGAGACCTGTTAAATCTACGCCGCCAGATCTGAAAGAATACGTATTGTCAAGGTATACAAGGTATACCATATTATATAAAGTGTTTAATTTTTAAGTCGCTGTTTATAGGTAGATTTCTGGATCTCGACAACAGCTCTACCTACCGAGTCCAATTTTGAATCTAAACCATCAAGGGACTCACTCAAATACAAAAAGTTTCGGGTTTAAGCGAGACTAACCGGACAGCAATTGATTTTTATATATAGAGATGGCATAATAAAACATTTTGTTACCATTTATTTTAAATAATGTATCGTGACATACGAAATTTGGAATATCAGCTTAATTCTGCAGTTTTTCGTTTTGTACGAGTATACATGGCAAATCATCTTAGTCCTCAGGGGATGGGCAACACGTCTGAATTTTGATTAATGGAGGAATGATTTAAATTTCTATGGACCACAGCATCCACTTACCATCAGGTGGACTGTGTGCTCGTTTGTCAACCTTATTCTATAAAAAAGGAAATTGGACTCAAGGTAAAAATATTAATAGGCAATTTTCTTTTAGATAGATTCTTTGCTATTTTTTTAATATTGAACGGTAATTGCTGATTTTTTTTAATTCACTTAGTGTGTTTTAAGAAAAGCTTACTTTATCTCTATAACTATATTTGGTACAGGCAAAAATTTGATTAAAGGAGAGTTAAGTAATCTTTATAATTATTTTGCAAATAATTTAAATAATACCTTGTTATATTCATATCGCGATCGAAGCGTACGTCAATAGACTGTTCTCTTGACATATCAGAGTTTAGTTTTGCAACAGTATCATAGTGCATTTCCACGTCAATAGACAGTTTTTTAATGAACGTTGGAAGATAGAGATCGCGACTATCGTAAGCGATGATGTTCATTTGAAGCATGTAATCCAGGAAAACTACCCAGTTGTTGTTCCATATGACATGACCGTGAGTACTTTCAACATTACAGTCCAGAACGCCACGGAAAAGACCACTGCAAAAAAAAAATTCAATTTTGTTTACGTATGAAATGATGACTATGTGTGTTGTAAATTTGAAAGCAATGAGGGTATTAGTTACCGTGTTCTTGCGCTCACCAGATGTCGCTTGTTAGTGTCAATAAAATTGACAAGTTACATTTTGAATAAAAGTTTATAGATTTATACAGAACATCTGTCTCTTTTTGATGTTTCTACTTTTAGGAATATCCGTGGATTGATTTATTCTCTCCTACTTTAATTAAGACATAAGAGCCCTTACGTTTTTTTATACAAAACAATTATTAATTACCCCCCCCCCCCCATAAAAACAACTAGATACTTTTTAATCACTTTTTGGCATTGAAAAGTTACACATTATCGTAAAAGCTGGAAATATTTTGATATTATTCAATGAACTCAAAAAGATAACACTTATAATTTCAACTTTTTTATTAGTGTAATGTTCTTGTCGTGAGAATCTTCCGAGAATTGGTTTGCTACGACGGCGCTCGGTCAAAGTAATTTTTGCGCTAAAATATATAAAATACAAACAAGGTTTTTAAAGGCTTAGAAATTTTTTGACATTTTGGCTATTAATTTTTATCAGTATAATTGTCCACAAGCGACAGTTTATAATTGGTTTCGGATTACCTATCCGCCGCGTTTTTAGCACCACGCAAACGTAGTATCGCAAAGTCAACCAGGACACCCGAGCTTTTTTATTCAAAAAATGTTTCTATCTTACTTCACTGATCATGAAAATACCCTAGCATATATTAATTTAAACTGTATAAAAAAAGCAAGAAAAATTACATGACAAGAAGCTTGAAAGCAACGAAAGCGCACTGACTACTTCGAGTTTCTAAACTCTTGAGGTCTCTTTAAAGAATACCCTACGAAGTATTTTCCAAATTTTTATACGTATAGAAAATTGTATAGGTGCTCAAGGTAAGTACTGCACAATTTTCGATACTAATCATAATACATATACATACATAAACACTCACGCCTGTCACCCTGAAAGGTAGGCAGAGACTACGCACTTCCATTTGACACGATCCTGACATACCTCTTTCGCCTCATTTACATCCATATATCTACGCATACATGCTCGTCGGTTAAGGGTACTTCTAACGTGGCCATTTTCAAAATATCGCCAATTTGGTCGATAAACTTTTTTCTAGGGCGTCCCTTCCCGACTCTGCCGTTCACATCTGCCATATAAATTTGCTTTGTCATTTTTTCCTCATTCATTCTTTCTACGTGACCAAACCACCGAAGCATTCCTTTCTTAATCCTGGTCACAACATCATCTTGCATACCACATTTATCTCCTATCACGCAATTTCTCACCCTGTTATTCAGATTCAACCCTAGCATACTCCTTAAAGATCGCATTTCTACAGCATTTATTCTACTTTCGTGCTTCTTCTGCCACACCCAGCTTTCACTACCATACATTAAAGTAGGGACTAACACAGCATTATGAATTACCATACGTGCCTTTTTTGATACATTCTGGTTCTTCACAATATAGTGTAGTGCCCCATTCACTCTATTCCCTGCATTTACTCGTCGTTCTATATCCTTATCGTATCTACCATCCCTGATAATTAATTTTGTATTTACACTACCCAAATACACAAACTCTTCCACTTGCCCAATTAACTCTCCTTCTATTCTTATTTCACGTACTGTTTTGCTTTTCTCTCTTTCAAAAACCGTCACTTTCGTCTTACTTGCGTTTACTTTCATTCCCCTTTTTTTTAATGCCCAGTTCATTAATGTAACCATCATTTGCAACTCAGCCGCCGATGACGCAAATATGACTTGATCATTGGCATACAAATGACATTTGCATTTGACTTAACCCATATTCTTCATCTTTCAAAGTTTGCAAACACCTGTCCATAAATAGGATGAACAGCCAAAGGGAAGCCACACAGCCCTGTCTGACACCTTTTCGGATGCCAAACCAGTCCGAGTAGACCCCATTGATCCTGACACAAGCAATAGAATCCCTATAAAGAGACCTTTATGCCTGTATTAAACCAGCGCTCAACCCGTATGAGTTCAGTGTTTGCCATAACACATTCCTGTCCACTCTGTCATAAGCCTTTTCCAAGTCTATGAACGCACAAAAAACTTTCTGGTTTTTAGCCAAAAACTTCTCCGCAATCATGCGCATGGAAAAGACTTGATCTGAACACCCCATTCCCTTTCGAAAACCCGCTTGCACACCCCAAATTTTTCCATCAGTTTCTTTCATAACTCTTTCAATATATTCATGACACTCATCATAAATATTAAATATTATAATTTTTGGTAGGAGATATTTTTATATAATTTCCGATAAATTTTGATGGGGCGGGGGGGGGGGGGGATAAGCAGGGATGGGAGATATGACAAAGATATAGAACGACGAGTGAACGCATAAAATAGAGTAAATGGGACTCTGCACTCTATTGTGGGAAGTCATAATGTATCAAAAAAGGTACGTATGGCAATTCACAATGCTGTGTTAGTCCCTACTTTAACATATGGTAGCGAAAGTTGGGTGTGGCAGAAGAAGCACGACAGTAGAATAAACGCAGTAGAAATGATGTCGTTAAGGATTATGTAAAGCCTGAAAAAAGAATTAATGAGGAAAGAGTGATAAAGCGAATTTATGTTGCAGAAGTGAATGGAAGAGTCAGAAAAGGACCAAATTGGTGATATACTTAAAATGGGCGAAATAAGGAGTACCCATAACCGACGAGCATGTACGCGTAGGTACATATATAGATGGGGAGGAGGCAAGAGAGGTGTGTCAGAATCGTGTCTAATGAAAGTCTGTAGTCTCTGCCTTCCCCTCTGCGTGACAGGCGTGAGTGTATTATGTCATTTTTTTAATGTTTTATAATTTTTAATGCATTAGAAATAATCCTCGTACCATGCATCCAAACCAAACGGTTTGTTTTGTAATCCGTACAGAAAAAAGTGGAATAATTTGCCAATGTCGGTCTTTCAATCCGATATCAACATGGCTGTCTTCAAGGCCAGATTAAATAGCTGGTAATTTTATCAAACCAAGTCAGTGCGCTTTACCATCTTCGAATCTACCGCGAACTAAAAGCTGGTGGGATAGTGGTCAAGCACAAGCTAATAATAAGTGAAATAATGCAATTAACTATCCCAATACGGCCGATATGAAGCCAACGTCAAGCGAAAGTAATAAATATTTTAATCATTCTGTATTACTTGTGTTGATATCCTCGAAGTCTCAATTCCTTGTAGAAATCCTTGGTTGACAATCGGAGAAGGTTACTGTCTTCGACTTCAGATAGTGGAGGGAGTTCCACGAAATCTTGGCCTACATTTTCCTTGGCGTAAATACGACCTGTTGCCACTGTATTTGCATTTTCTGAAAGCTGTAATTCAAAGATTAGTGTCATTAATATTAGATTGCCAAGTGATGGCGTGTTAAGAGAAATCATCACCAAATTGTATCTCGTAGTGTCACATATTCATAATTGTCCCAACCATAACATCAGATTTGGTATAACTAAAAATCTCACAAAATAACACCGATCCCTATCGAAAATGATTCGTGAACCTAATAAAATAAACATCCTAGTTTCAATAGAAAAGATGTAGTAGATGGCACCTACTATACTTGGGGTCGCATAATTAATTAAATTATATCTAAACTTAAGTACACTACTGCAAGACTTAAAGGTACTGTAAGCTCGTTTTATGAAGATCCCAATAATTTTATTTAAAAGTTAAAGATAGCCTCCATTTACTACGATATCTGAACGTCAAACACGTATGTCCATAAGTGACTATGGGTGATGTAAATGTCCCAAAACGTCGCCTATTAAAAATAATTTAAACCCCAAAAAATCAGTAAAATTGGTTTCTTTCAACACTGAAATCAAATCATATTCACCTCGAATTCACCGCTTTCCTTATGAATGGTAATGATAAATTCCAGATTTCCTTGCTTAGGGATGGTAGTTGCCCTGTGCAATCGTATATCCTCGAATACAACCGAAAGCTCACCGTACAACTTGCCTTGCATCAAGGCGAAAGTCTCCCATACTAATATTAAATAACCCGTACCAGGGTATAATAAACGACCTGTAATTTGGATGAAAATTAGATAATATTTACTTTTTTTAGAATAAAGGTAACTAGCGAGCACACAATCCACCTGTTGGTGTGTGGATGTTGTGGCCCATAGAAACCTATCCTCGTTTAGGAATGAAAATGCAGATGCGTTGACAGTCCTGAGGATTAAAATGGAATGTCTCATATCCAGTCAAAAGGGTCTCCAGTTCACTACACTCACCAAACGAAACACAGCAGTATTAAACTGCTTATTAACGCTGGTATTCTGTAAGAGCGTGGAGCGTCTGTAAGAGAACCTTCCCCGTTAGAGTCGACCAATTCGTGCTACAATACAATACATACAATACAATATATAGCTACAAAGTGGCTCTACCACGTATAAATCTTAAAACTGGATACATTATTATGAAATGAAGTAAAATAATAACTCGCCCTTTTGTCATCCCTCCACTTAATGTTTAGTGACAAACAAACTTACAATCCGCCTGAGAAATATTATGGAATGCCTCACAGCCTTATATTAACTCTCTATACTCTTATGATTCCTTAAATTTACGCGAGCACTACAGCATCTTTATACAGCATCTCCACAACCTCAGACTGGAACACAGCAGTACAAGCACTGCTATTGGACGGCAGAAATAGAAAAGCATATGATAATTAATTTATTAATTTAATTTGACAGGCCTGTTGGTCTAGTGGTTAGTGACCCTGACTGCTATGCCGGAGGTCGTGGGTTCGATTCCCACCCATGACAAATGTTTGTGTGATGAGCACGATAACATTTGTTCTGTGTCTGGGTGTAATTTATCTATAATATTTATGTATTTAGAAATATATAAGTATGTTTATCAGTTGTCTAGTACCCATTACACAAGCTCTGCTTAGCTTAGGACTAGATGGCGTTGTGTGATAGTTGTGGAATATTATTATTATTATTGGGGTATCTATATAATTTTCTCATCTGTATGGGTTCTATAAATATATAATTATAAATTAAAATGAAAAGATAAATGTACATAAATATCAATAAAATAAAATAAATACAAAAACTACATAAATAAATAATATCCAACCAGATGGGAGCCCTCGGCAGGGGAGACCCCAAACGGCCGAGGGTTAGGGGGAAAGGAAAAGAAACCGGCGGACGATGCGAGCGGTATCAAGGAGCACCGCCTTCTGCATTTGAGCCCGGAGCGGTCCGTCACGGAGTCCGAGTCACCTCAGATGATCCGAGAGGCTGACTGGGATTAGCCCTATCGCAGAGATGACTACAGGAATAATTTCGGTCGGCAAACCACCCCACATGTCGGACACCTCGTGAGCCAGGTCCAGATATTTTGTTCGTTTATCTGTTTTGGCTTCCACGAGGTTCTCGTCATACGGAATGGTAATGTCGATCAAAAATATCCTTGACTGTGCCCGGTCCAACAGCACAATATCAGGCTTATTCGCAAGAATTGTCCTGTCTGTGATGATGGCCTTGTCCCAGTAGAGCCTGGCGCGGTCATTTTCGAGCATGGCTTCCAGCAAGTACTTGTAATACGGCAATTTTCGGTCCACGAGACCGTATTTCAGAGCGAGCTCCTGGTGTAGAATTCTGTACAAGTACTCAGAGTTAGAAAGCGCCGAACAACCGGAGATGACATGCCTAAGTGACTCCCCGGGATGGCGACAAGCTCGACATACGTCGACAGTGCCATCCTTTAGGATGTATCTCCGATAGTTGTTGGTCTTAATAACCTGATCCTGTATTGTACACACAAAACCCTCGGTTTCCCCGAAGAGGTCACCGAACGTAGCCAGTTGAGGGAGGCAGCTGTATCTACGTGAGGCTCATGTAGAGCCCTGTAGTACCTCCCATGGAGCTCCTTCTCCTTCCATACGGTCTCCTGGTCGGAAATGCTCTGTACTGCCGGGTCTTGCCATTGCTCGTTGGCTAAGGATAGAGGGGTAAGTCCTTTATCACTAGAAATGACGTGATTATAGAATAGATCATCCGATCTCGCCAGGAAGTAATGACGGAGGCTGCACACTTCGCGATTACGCATGGTGAGTGCGCTCAGGAACCCACGCCCACAATTATTTTGCGGCAAGTACAGCCTCATTACCGACGATCTCGGATAATGCATCCTATGGGACGTCATTGTAGTGCGGACTTTTCTATCCAGGGCGTTAAGTTCAGTCTGACTCCACCTGAGTATGCCAAAGGTATATATGAGAACAGGCGTGACCCAACCGTTATATGCATGTATCTTATTCACACCGGACAAAAGGCTGTTAAGCACTTTGGTCAAGCGTGCATAATACACGTCGCAAACTGACTGTTTCATACCAGCCTCATCGATACTGATGTTCTGTGACATACCCAGGTATCGGTATGTTTCAGCCTCGGAAAGGGCCCTTAAGTTGACGGCCATAGATAAGTCTATGCCCTCAGAGTTAGCGATCCTTCCCCTTTCAACATGGAGGACCGCACACTTATCCGTCCCCAGCTCCATTCTAATAGAATTGCTAAATTCACAAGTGATGTTTAGCAATTCCATAAGATGGGAGCGACTGGAGGCGAATAATTTGAGGTCATCCATATAGAAAAGGTGGGCCACTTTTGTACCTCCTTTCCGAAGCTAAAATCTCCTCCCGGAGCCCTCCAGTAAAGTACTGAGAGGGTTCAAAGAGAGGCAGAACCAGATTGGACTCAGACAGTCGCCCTGGAATATACCCCTTCTTATCCTTATGCGGTTTTCCGCAGCCGTCATACGCTCGCTCAGATAACAGAGGATGGTACTCCTCTGCCCCATACACTACTCGAGGAAGTCTCGAACTGTACAGTCAATCTTGTACAGCTCGAGGACCTTCTTTAGCCATGTATGGGGCACCGAGTCAAATGCCTTTCTGTAATCTATCCAAGCGGCGCAGAAGTTCCGACGGTTGCGTTTCACCACTTTGCCAATGACCGCGTCAATGAGGAGTGGTTCCTTGGTTCCACGACCACCGCCCCGACATCCATTTTGAGCGCGTGACATCACCTGATTTGAGTCCAGGTGACGAGCGATTCTCGCGCTCAAAATGAATGTTAGTGTCCTGTATATAGTCGGTAGACACGTGATGGGGCGGTATTTGCTCGGGTCTGTGGCACCCTGATCTTTAGGAACCAAATGAGTGATCTCAGTAGTGAAGAGGCTTGGGAGCGACTTTTGGTTGAGAGCCTCTTGAAACTGTCGAGCGAGCACAGCGTGACACACCATGAACCCCTTCAGCCAGTAATGATGCAGCCCGTCAAGCCCCGGACTTTCTCAGTTCGGGGCCCTACGGACCGGCTCAGCTACGTCATCCGACGTTATGATGACGGGTTCCATGGGCGTAATACCCACACACTGACTCGCCACAACTTCCGTCCAAAGGCCCTCGTTGAGGTTTACGGGCTCTGACCACAGGCTGCGCCAGAATGCGACCGTGTCGGCCTGATTTGGTGCTGGGCCCGTTCCACTTACTATTGGTCGCTCCAATGATTTGTAGAGCCTCTTCTGATCACTCTGGAAGAGACAATTCTGGTTGAAACGTGTCGACCTCTCGGTATATCTCCGAATCCGCTTTCCCCAAGCAGCGATTCTTTGCTTCAGGTCGTCTATGTGCTCCGTCAGTTTTTGCATTATATCCGGCTGGGACAAACTAACATTTGTCCCAGCAAACACCATCCTGACGGTGCGCACAATCCTTGGCCTGGTATTACCCGACCTGAAGCATATCAGTCTACCGATGAGGGCTCTAGCCTTTGCGATACGTTCTTCAGATCTTATACTTTAGGCTGGGATAGCACTACTGTGTCCAGTAGCGCGTCCAGCCGTGGAAAGTTTGGCGCCTATAATACGGCAGACTGCCAGTGCGGCGCAAAAAGAATTGAGTCCGTCTCGCAAAGGTCCCGGCTGGCTTCCAAATAGGTAACCAGCATTGGGTTCAGAGCCCTCACGACAGCCCGATTGCGCTTGCTTAGGGCTAAGCGGGGAAGTCGCGGTCGATTTTCGAGAGGCGTACTGCGCGTTTCCACAATCGCCTCCTCCAATGTACTCCTTATTTAATCTAGTTCGAGTTCCTGGGCGACTGTTCCATCATCGTTTGAATCAACCACAACTGGCGTATTCACGGAGGCATCCACATTTTCCGTTTGCTCAGCAAGTTGTGGCGCAGCATCCTTAGCCGCAGCATTTTCACCCGATGAAGGAACAGCCTCACGTCGTAGCCGTTCGAGTTCGGTGACATCAAATGTATTTGAGCGCAAGATATACCGAACTCGGTCTGCCAGGCTTTGCTCGGTGACGGTTACAGATGGCTGCAGCTCAGCAAAAAGTCGATGCATCCTTGCCCGATACGCAAAACCTCCAGTTTCTCCCCCTTTCGCCCTAAAATACGCCCGCAATGCGTTGCTGTTCATCTGGGTTGTCCAACGCATGCGGCGTACTCCACCAGTGGCAGGTGCCGATTGCTGGGCCCGCGAAGACCCTGCCGACACCAAACCAGCTGGTGGGGATGATGGATGCAAGGGGCTGCTGGGTGGTCGTGCAGCACCTCGCGCTCGGCTGGCGGTTCGTATGCTGTCGTGTCCAGCGCCAGCTCCAGACGCGCCCTGGCGACCTCCAGGCAGCGGCCCTTTGCGCGTTTTCCGTATTCCATCATCCATAGTGGTGGCGCGTCATTTAGCGGGAGACGCCCAGACCCGGTGCCGTTTCAAGTGAGGCCATGTGCACAAGCGGGCCTTTGCACCTTCAATTTTTGCCGAGGCACGGCACTAACACCTCTCGGCAAGGTGCTGACTGACTGCGCTGACCTACCGGTTTTGTCACATAACCGTTACGTCAGCGGGCGATGGGGTCGTCACTTCCCTACGCATTTTCATTTAATTTTATTATTATGTGGGGTATCTATATAGTTTTCTCATCTGGTTGGGATGTATGAATATATAATTATAAATGAAAATGAAAAGATAAATATACATATATATCAATAAAATAAAATAAATACAAAAAGACATAAATAAATAAAAGCCCAACCAGATGGAAGCCCTTGACAGGGGAGATCAAACGGCCAAGGGTTAGGGGGAAAGGGAAAGAAACCAGCGGACGATGCGGGCAGTATCAAGGAGCACCGCCTTCTGCATTTGAGCCCGGAGCGGTCCGTCACGGAGTCCCAGTCGCCTCGGATGACCAGAGAGGCTAACTGGGATTAGCCCAATCGCAGAGACGACTACAGGAATAATTTCGGTCGGCAGACCACCCCACATGTCGGTCACCTCGTGAGCCAGGTCCAGATATTTTGATTGCTTATCTGTTTCGGCTTTCACGAGGTTCTCGTCATACGGGATGGTAATATCGACCAAAAATATCCTTGACTGTGCCCGGTCCATCAGCACAATATCAGGCTTATTCGCAAGAATAGTCCTGTCTGTGATGGCCCGGTCCTAGTAGAGCCTGGCGCGGTCATTTTCGAGCACGGCTTCCGGCAAGTACTTGTTATATGGCAATATCCGGTCCATGAGACCGTATTTCAGAGCGAGCTCCTGGTGTAGAATTCTGGCTACTAGGTTATGCCTGTGCAAGTATTCAGAGTTAGAAAGCGCCGAACAACCGGAGAAGACATGCCTAAGTGATTCAACGGGATGACGACAAGCTCGACAGACGTCGACGGTGCCATCCTTTAGGATGTATCTCCGATAGTTGTTTGTCTTAATAACCTGATCCTGTATTGCACAGACAAAACCCTCAGTTTCCCCGAAGAGGTCACCGAAACGTAGCCAGTTGAGGGAGGCGACTGTATCTACAAAGGGCTCATGAAGAGCCCTGTAGTACCTCCCGTGGAGCTCCTTCTCCTTCCATACGGTCTCCCGGTCGGAAATGCGAAGCACTGCTGGGTCCTGCCATTGCTCGTGGGCTAAGAATAAAGGGGTAAGCCCTTTATCAGTAGAAATGACGTCATTATAGAATGGATCATCCGATCTCGCCAGGAAGTAATCACAAAGGCTGCACACTTCGCGATTATGCATGGTGAGCGCGCTCAGAAAACCACGCCCACCATAATTTCGCGGCAAGTACAGCCTCATTACCGACGATCTCGGATGATGCATCCTATGGGACGTTATGGTAGTGCGGACTTTTCTATCCAGGGCGTTAAGTTCGGTCTGAGTCCACCTGAGTATACCAAAGGTATATATGAGGACAGGCATGACCCAACCGTTATATGCGTGTGTCTTATTCAAATCGGACAAAAGGCTGTTAAGCACTTTGGTCAAGCGTGCATAAAACACTTCGCAAACTGACTGTTTCATACCAGTCTCATCGATACCGATGTTCTGTGACATACCCAGGTATCGGTATGTTGCAGCCTCGGAAAGGGTCTTTAAGTTCCCATCCCATCTGGGTCCCATGCTGTTCAACGTTTTTGTTAATGATATCGGTAAGTGTTTCCAAAATTCTAAGTTTCACATGTTCGCCGATGATTTGAAGTTTTTTAGATCAGTAAATTCATTAGAGGATGTACTGTTGCTTCAAAATGACTTGGAAACCTAGTATTATGGTGCAAATCGAATGGTATGAGCTTGAATATTGACAAATGCAACGTGGTACGCTTCACTAGAAAAAAACTCTCAGTGACTAGATATTATTGTATTGACGATGTACCGTTAAAAGAGGTCGATCATATTAGAGATTTGGGTGTAACTCTCGATACCAAATTGCGATTTAACTTACATATAGATAGCATCACTAAAAAAGCCTTCAAGACCTTGGGGTTTGTCTTACGTAACTGTAGGGAGTTTAAAAATCCGAGCACAAAAATCGCAATCTATATGGCACTTGTGCGTAGTAGCTTAGAATACTGCAGCGTGGTGTGGAACCCGCACTACTACGTATACAAAAAGCGTATAGAAGGTGTACAAAAAAGATTCCTCTGGCACTTGACTTACAGTTGTAAATTAACAAAACTCTTGCCTAGCTATAATGATCGTTTGAAATACTTTCATATGAAACCTCTCGTCGAGCGCAGAGCGATGTCGGACATCTTATTCCTCTATAAAATGATAAATGGTTACATCGACGCTCCAGACGTTATATCTCATATTAATTTTGCTATTCCCAGACGATCGCCCAGGTATAAGAAATACGCTCCATTCGTCACGAAGTTAGCACGGTTGCATCTAGGCTATTATGCTCCTCTAAACAGATTAATGAGGAGTTACAACGAGATACATAACAAAGATATTGGTAATACCGGGAGTGAACAAATTATATTCAAAGATGGCCCATGTATTTCGAAAAAACGTCGAAAGATACAAACTTTGGATATTTTCTCAGACCCCTTACGTCGCTTTAAAAAGTTAGTCTCTCAACTGATAAACGATTTTTAAAATATTTATTGTGTTACTTTTTAATGTTTTTTTATTATTGCTATATAAAATAATTTTAATCTTAATAATTGTGTTTTAATTTTTTTAATTAGTAATTCAAATTGATATTATCATTGACATTAAACTGACATTGTTTTCATTCCTTTATTTATTCAAAAACATTTTTTTCCTTATATAATAACATTTTAATTCATTGACATTGAAATTTTAGTATTGTTTTATATTTTCGTAAGCAAAACGTAATGTTTAAGAACTGTGTATTTGTAAATCTGATTGTACTGTTTTTATTGTAATGTTCCCTTTTAAGATAACTATTTATAAAGCAAAAAGCAATGTGAGTATGACCCTCAATATTCATGTAGTTTACACCTATAAAAGAGGCATCACTGAGCATTAAACTATTTATTGTCTACTCTTAGAAAGCTTGTAGTGTATATCTTGTTGGTGTGACAAATAAATAAATACATAAATAAGTTGACGGGCATAGATAAATCTATTCCCTCAGAGTTAGCAACCCTTCCCCTTTCAACATGAAGGACCGCACACTTATCCGTCCCCAGCTCCATTCCAATAGAATTGCTAAATTCACAAGTGATGTTTAGCAATTCCATAAGATGGGATCGACTGGAGGCGAATAACTTGAGGTCATCCATATAGAAAAGGTGGGTCACTTTTGTTCCTCCCTTCCGTAGCTGAAATCCTCTCCCGGAGCCCTCCAGTAAGGTACTGAGAGGGTTCAGAGAGAGGCAGAACCAGATTGGACTCAGACAATCGCCCTGGAAGATACCCCTTCTTATCCTTATGTGATTCTCCGCAGCCATCATCCGCTCGCCCGGATAACAGAGGATCGTACTCCACTGCCCCATACACTGCTCGAGGAAGTCTCTAACTGTACAGTCAATCTTGTACAGCTCGAGGACCCTCTTTAACCATGTATGGGGCACCGTGTCGAATGCTTTCCTGTAGTCTATCCAGGCGGCGGAGAAGTTCCGACGGTTGCGTTTCACCACTTTGCCAATGACCGCGTCAATGAGGAGTGGTTCCTTGGTTCCACGACAACCGCCCCGACATCCATTTTGAGTGCGTGACATCACCTGATTTAGCTTCAGGTGACGAGTGATTCTCGCGCTCAAAATGGATGTCAGTGTCTTATATATAGTGGGTAGACACGTGATGGGGCGGTATTTGCTTGGGTCTGTGGTACCCTGATCTTTAGGAAGCAAGTGAGTGATCCCAGTAGCGAAGAGGCTCGGGAGCGACTTCTGATCGAGAGCCTCTTGATACTGTCGGGCGAGCACAGCGTGACACACTACGAACCCCTTCAGCCAGTAATGATACAGCCCGTCAGGCCCCGGACTTTTCCAGTTCGGGGCCCACCTTAGCTACGTCTTCAGGTGTTATGGTGACGGGGTCCATAGGCGTAACACTTGCACTCTGGCTCGCCACAACTTCCATCCAAGGGCCCTTGCTGTGGTTTACGGGCTCTGACCACAGGCCACGCCAGAATGCGACAGTGTCAGCCTGATCCGGTCCTGGGCCCGCTCCACATACCTCTGGTCGCTCCAATGATTTAAAGAGCCTCTTCTGATCACTCTGGAAGAGACGATTTTGGTTGAACCGCCTTGACCTCTCGCTACATCGTCGAATCCGCTTCCCCCAAGCAGCGATTTTTTGCTTCAGGTCATCTATGCGCTCCGTTAGTTTCTGCGTGATATCCGGCTGGGACAAACTAATATTTGTCCCAGCAAACGCCATTCTAACGGTGCGCACAACTCTCGGTCTATTATTACCCGACCTGAAGCTTGTCAGTCTGCCGATAAGGGCCCTTGCCTTTGCGATACGGTCCTCGATTCTTTTTCTCCAGGCTAGGATGGCACTACCTTGTTGAGTAGCACGTCCAGCCATGGGAAGTTTGGCGCCAATTATTATTATTATTATGGGGTATCTATATAATTTTCTCACATGGTTGGGTGCTATAAATATATAATTATAAATTAAAATGAAAAGGTAAATATACATAAATATCAATAAAATAAAATAAATACAAAAACTACATAAATAAATAAGATCCAACCAGATGGGAGCCCTCGGCAGGGGAGACCAAACGGCCGAGGGCTAGGGGGAAAGGGAAAGAAACCGGCGGACGATGCGGGCAGTATCGAGAAGCACCGCCTTCTGCATTTGAGCCCGGAGCGGTCCGTCACGGAGTCCCAGTCGCCTCAGATGACCCGAGAGGCTGACTGGGATTAGCCCATTCGCAGAGACGACTACAGGAATAATTTCGGTCGGCATACCACCCCACATGTCGGTCACCTCGTGAGCCAGGTCCAGATATTTTGTTCGTTTATCCGTTTCGGCTTTCACGAGGTTCTCGTCATACGGAATGGTAATGTCGATCAAAAATATCCTTGACTGTGCCCGGTCCATCAGCACAATATCAGGCTTATTCGCAAGAATAGTCCTGTCTGTGATGATCGCCCGGTCCCAGTAGAGCCTGGCGCAGTCATTTTCGAGCACGGCTTCCGGCAAGTACTTGTAATACGGCAATTTTCGGTCCACGAGACCGTATTTCAGAGCGAGCTCCTGGTGTAGAATTCTGGCTACTAGGTTGTACCTGTGCGAGTACTCAGAGTTAGAAAGCGCCGAACAACCGGAGATGACATGCCTAAGTGACTCCCCGGGATGGCGACAAGCTCGACAGACGTCGACAGTGCCATCCTTTAGGATGTATCTCCGATAGTTGTTGGTCTTAATAACCTGATCCTGTATTGCACAGACAAAACCCTCGGTTTCCCCGAAGAGGTCACCGAAACGTAGCCAGTTGAGGGAGACGGCTGTATCTACGAAGGGCTCATGTAGAACCCTGTAGTACCTCCCGTGGAGCTCCTTCTCCTTCCATACGGTCTCCCGGTCGGAAATGCTCTGTACTGCCGGGTCTTCTCATTGCTCGTTGGCTAAGGATAGAGGGGTAAGTCCTTTATCACTAGAAATGACGTCATTATAGAATGGATCATCCGATCTCGCCAGGAAGTAATGACGGAGGCTACACACTTCGCGATTATGCATGGTGAGCGCGCTCAGGAAGCCACGCCCACCATGCTTTCGCGGCAAGTACAGCCTCATTACCGACGATCTCGGATGATGCATCGTATGGGACGTCAGTGTAGTGCGGACTTTTCTATCCAGGGCGTTAAGTTCAGTCTGACTCCACCTGAGTATGCCAAAGGTATACATGAGACCTGAGTAAGCCAAAGGTATACATGAATTATTATTATTATTAACTACCCCTACGTGGAGGAGTACTAACATCTAGTAATTTCCTTCGTCACTTCAGTTTTATTGAAGAAAATATATAGATATTATACTTTCTATAGAATACTATAATACAAAATAGAATGGCTGTCAACCTTATATTGTACGAGGATCAGTGTGGCCGGGAGCACACATACAAGCAATTACGTCGTATTATCACTACTACAAAACCGATTCACTGTGTTGACACACTGGGCAAATTTGCAGTTTAAATTTTTGATTAATATTTTTGACACATCAATATTTCTTTATTTTTATATTTTGTGAATATTAAAAACAAAAATAAAGAAAAAAAAAGGTTTTGACTTACTGGTTATAGAAGTCTACTTTATTTAATTCCATTTCCCGTTGTTATTTTAACACGTAATTATTGCACAATTCGCCATTTATTTAAATAATTTGCATGCAGCGACGCTTGTCACGAAAATTGGAAACGATTGATTGTGTTGACATTTATAGGTGTGAATTGACATGTTAGTGACATGTTAGTGGCTACACGGGCTCCGCCCACTCCCCCGTTCTATTATGTATGTATTATAGTATTCTATGGTACTTCCTTTCATGCACACCACACTCATAATTATATCTTTTTTAAAATTTAAGACCTTAACTTTTAACACTTTTACTTGCTAGAAGAACTATCAATAAATTATCTATCTTAAGACAAAATTTACCGTCTATACAGTGGCCAGTTATATATTCCTTATCTTCATCAGTAATACATATATTTACTGTTCTTTCACCTGTCTTCAATTTTTTCTGAGTTTTATATGACACGCAATCCCTGCAAGTAAGAACAGAAACTGAAGCTTGATAATTTTTGTTACAGATTTTGCAGGTAATAATAGCTTTGTACTTTTTACCGCGTTCATATTAATATTGATTAAAAATTTTAGCTTCGTTTAAAATAAAATAGGCAAGAAGAATTTAATTTATTTTTATACTAGTGTTGATAACATAAATTTTTTGTTAGTTTTTACACGTGAGCAGAATAATTTACTATGTTATCTGTAAATTTGTTCTGAATTTTCATTACATTTTAAAGTTTGTATACTTGTAGAAAGCGCTTCTGACATAAGAACATGGACTGATCTTTGAACATTTAACTGTGTAATTTTATCCACCACTCCATGTCGTCCGATGTGGCTGACGTAAGAGGCCACAGAGGTAAACTGACACAGGAGATGTTCAGCAGCATCTTCCTAATAGCAACTCAATATATTAAAAAAATCTGTTGACAACCTGCCAGTCAATTGTGGCTTAAAAGCAAAAAACGTTTATAGGCTGTAATTAAAGCGCATGAATGAGCTGTATATTATCTATCTTAACGATGGTTCAGTCATTCTCATCTGCAACTGAAACTTCTTTATTTTATCTTTATTTTTTTGCGTTATCCCTACACTAGGATTTTCTTCTGTATCATGAAGGTAGTTTACATAAATATATTGTCCAAGGACAAATATCCAGGCACAAAACAATTAATCGTAGGCCTTCAGTGACGTAACTTATTGCTAAGGTATTGCACCACGGAGCTTCATATGAAGCATTTTGAGATTCTAAATCATTTTAATATAGAGCCGGTTGAATTTTACCATTATATTATTCATATTATCTTATGATAAATAGCAAGTCATAACAGCTTAAATTGCTCTAAAGTATTTTGTGTAAATACTTTGCAAGCTGCATGGTAGCCGCTTCAAATGGATTTTATTTAAACAATCCTTATGTAATCAATGTGTTATATAATATATAAAATTAGATTCCATGCATCCAAGGAAGTACGTGTAAAAACTTCAAACTTTTTCTTACCAATTCTCTCTGTGCTCCCATTCCACTAAATGCGACAGCATCGGGGTCTCTTGTGAAACAGGAAATTTAATTTCTGGGTAGAGATTTGCTAAATTTAGGTTCAAGCCAGCTTCGTATAGTCTGTTAAATTAAACATATAAAAGTATTGTAATTAATATAGGTTTTCACACAAGAAACAATTTAAAATCTGATACCATTGATCGGTTTCCTACTCGCAGTTTAGAGATGGCAGTAACAAAACAACTGCATACATAGTAATAGATTTTGATTTGTAATCATAGCCCGTGTTAATATTTCATAATACACATATTTATGAATTTTCAAATCAGCTCAAATATCAAATATAAAAAAGTTTTGAGCAGTAATAAGAACAAAATTTAAATACGAAGAATCTGATACTGTGGTAAATAATCCTTCTTATTTGAGAACGTCTGACCTAGTGGTTAGTCTGACTTAGTGGCCTAGTAGTTAGTCTGGTGGTCGTGTACGCGTCTGCTGATCATGTGGTACCGGTTTGGGATAAAATAAAACCATTTAAAAACAAAACTTTCTCTTAAGAAAATTAAACCAAGTAAAGTCTCACAAATTCCACTCATTTTTCTTTTCTTTTTAAAAACGTTACCTCCACACTAAGATTTTCTCCTGTATCGCGGAGGCAGTTCACATACATAAATAGCACAAGGACAAACATCCAGACCAGAAACAATTACTTGTAGGCCATACAAATACTCGTTCCGTGCGGGATTTAAGCCTTATACTTAAACTTATATTAAGCTCTGAAGGCTGCGTTAGTAAAAACTCTGCTACAGGCCTCAGACTTCCCCATCTATTGTCTAAGTATTATAATGTATATTACTATGATAAAGAATTTTGTTAGTAAAAAAAATTAAATAAAAATTAAAAAAGTGATAATACGGTACTAATTCTAATGTAAGGCCAAATTGCACGTGCATGTGCGTGTATGCGTGTGTGTGCGTGTGTGTGTGTGTGTGTGTGTGTGTGTGTGCGTGCGTGCGTGCGTGCGTGCGTGCGTGCGTGCGTGCGTGCGTGCGTGCGTGTGTGTGTGTGTGTGTGTGTGTGTGTGATGATTACTATAATTTAATTTAGGCAAACATATTCCCCTATTAAGCATTCTTTGGAAGAGTTGTTCAGTAGTGGACTTCTTAATGCCTGTAATTTTTATGTTAAATATTTTGTTTAGTAGCAATTATCAAAGAGTACCTTGATTGTTGATAAAATATTATTGTGATTGACACCACTTCTTTGTTTGTTTCTCTATTTATACCTAAACACTTTTTTATAATATTGACATTGTTGATCTTATTATAAATGGTCTCTGAGCCCCGTAAATATCTGCTGGTTGACTATATACAATTAATTAAAACGACATTAGTTCACGTAAGAGTTCGTGACCTAACGTTAATATATTACGCCATTCCTATTCATTTTTATAGTTATCTTTCAGAGTTGACGACTGTAGAAAGCGAACTAGACTTACCCTGCTGCAATCAACTTTAAATAAAAAAAACCGGTAAATGCATGCACCACTGAATTTCATACTCTTTGGAACGGTACTGCAATGCTGTGGTACCGCAAATACCGCCGGTGGTATCAAACCAAACAGATATACATGGTATACAGTAGCATAGTAGCACGAATGGCTTGGCTCGACCGGGGAAGGACCACGCGTTCACAGAATTTCAGCGTAAAATAGTAGCTTAATGATGCTGTGTTTCGTATGGTGAGTGTAGAGAACCGGAGACACTTTTTACTGGAAACGAGGCATTCCATCTTAATCCTCACGGGTGACATCGCATCTGCATTTTGGTTCGTAATCGAGGATAGATGTAGGTGTCTATGGGCCGCAGCAATCACTTACTATCAGGTGGACTGTGTAAAAAAAAAGATATCTGGTAAAAGAAAATGATTACATTTTATGTGACGAATTCTTTTCCACCATATAGGATAAATTGAAATTTGCATACCTTCCTAATGCAATAAGTAAAATTTGGACGTTATCCTTAGAATCCATTTGTGATAGTTCGACCGCGAGTAAATCTTTGTATGATTGCTTAAGAGATTTACATAAAACTCCATGAGGTGCTATTTCTAATACTATAGCATTTTCTTCTATCAGCCTCGTTGTTTCTTCGAATAGAACTGGATTCTGTTGTACAAAATCTTCTATTATTTTTTGGTATAACCATACAAAAAAACAGAGAGAACAACCTAATTTTATCAAGGTCAAAGAGCAAAAAAAGGTTACATAACTTAATCAAATTGTGAGTGTTGTAATAAGCTTCTTCCTAGTAACAATATTGCAGGTGCCAACTTGTATGCCAAGTAGGACAGCTATGGTAAATATCTCTCCTGTGAAGCAATTTATTAGGACCATGTTCAGCAGACGAGTTTCTAAAGGCTGTATGGAATAAATGAAGGAAATGGTTCGCGTGAACATTCAGATTGTGTGTCCTATCCTTATCCAACTATATTATGGTTGTAGCACGATTGGATCAGCTCGATCAGGGTGGTACCACGCTCTCACAAAATACCAGCGTAAAATAGTAGAACAATGCTGCTGTGTTTCGTATGGTGAGTGTAAAGAACCGGATACACTTTTTACTGGAAACAAAGTATTCCATATTAGTCCATAGGGGTAACAACACACCTGCATTTTGATTCTTAATTGTGGATAAATGCTAGATGTCTATAGGCCACAGCATCCACTTACCATCAGATGAACTGTGTACTTATTTGTCATCCCTATTCTATATTTAAAAAACCCTAATCTACCTCCCAAAATTAAGAAAAAAAGTGGAATTATTACCAAAAGGTTATTGGTGAAGTATTCCGGTGACGCTTCAGTAGCCCTGGGCTCATTCCAATAACTTTGAGCGACCGAGGTAGAGAGCCAGCGATCCGAACGAGCTTTTGGTTCTAAAATTACTTCTTTCAGGTACTGCACGAGCTTAGAACCTATTGGAATATTATTGAGCATTACAGAAACAGAAACTTTTTTTATTCAATATTGATTATGAATAATACTTATTGAAAGTCATTCTTGTGTTTAATTACCACTAGTTCGAAAAAAACCTCTGTCCTGTGAAGATCCAGCAAGAAACAGCAAGAAAAAAAAACAGCTTGCAATCAATGTATGTTGCACAATTAACAACACAAAACTAATTAAAAATAGCTTGATAGCGATGACCTCATTACCAGGGGTTATTATAATCTTTGTAATAATAAGCCTTTTATTTCATTCTAAAAATGAGATACAAAAATTTTGGAGAAAAAAGAAAAAAATATAAAAAAATGTTTAAATCTGGATAATAACTCGGTCGTCAACGATTCGCCGCTCTGCGCTGGATGCGGTCAAGTGGAAGGAGCTGGTAAGGGGGAGACCCAGCCCATAGATGGGAACAGTATTCCATGTGCGGCCGAACCTGCGCCTTGTAAAGTTGCAGGCGGTGTGCCGACATGAAATACTGTCCCGCTCTGCTGAGCACGCTAAGCTTTTTAGAGGCTAATTTGGCCTTCTCTTCCAAGTTACCACGAAACTGCACGTCACACAATATGTTGACGCCGAGGATTCCGATACTGGCTGAGGCAACAAGGGGAGTGCCTTGAAACTGAGGAGATACGAGAAAGGGGTTCTTTTTAGCGGTTAACGCGCAAACTTGTGTCTTATGGGGATTAAACTGGACTAGATTTGGTCGTCCCCAATCCGAGACTCCGTTCAGCAAAGACTCGACTTCAGACACAAGTTTGTACCGGCACTTGTAGACGTTTTCCCGAGAAATATCGGGTCGGCCGGTGTAAAGAGCATCACTAGTGCTGTCATCTGCATAGCAATGAATGTTACGGGTTTGCAACATATCATTGATATTCAGAAGAAACAGCGTTGGCGATAGCACGCAGCCTTTTGGAACACCAGCATTAATAGGCTTGCAATCGGAGCTTGCACCGTCTACAACGACCTTGATGCTCCGATCTACAAGAAAGCTGGTGACCCAATCGCACAATTTCTCGGGAAGCCCTTAGGAAGGAAGCTTCGAAAGAAGCGCTTTGAGCCAAACCCGATCGAAGGCCTTCGCAATGTCCAAACTAACGGCCAATGCCTCCCCCTTGGACTCTACTGCCTCCGCCCGTCTGTGAGTTAGGTAGACCAGAAGATCACCAGCTGACCGACCACAGCGAAAACCGTATTGGCGATCACTAATCAGCTGGTGATCCTCAAGGTACCTCATGAGCTGGCAGTTTACAATGGACTCCATTGTTTTGGAGAACAAGGAGGTGATGGCGATAGGCCGGTAGTTGGATGGGTCTGAGCGGTCGCCTTTTTTAGGAAACGGGTGGACGAAAGACGTCTTCCATGATTTTGGGACTACGCCTAGGGAGTAGGAGTACCGGAAAAGACGCGTTAAAACCGGTGCCAACTCTGGAGCACACGTCCCCAGCAAAATTGGGGGGATTCCGTCAGGCCCACTCGAATTGTAGTTGTCCTGACTTTGCCTTAGCAATGACTCTTTTGAAGGACCTAGAGGTAGAATTATACTTCTTGCATGACAACAAGCTTCGGGTCCCACGCCTACGTCGCAGTGAACAAGTGAAGCCGGCCACAGTCGAGTATGTACCTGCTGTACTGCCATATGTTAGAGGAGTCACTGACAAGATTGGCTACATCTTGAAGCGCGCTTCCATCAAAACATACTTCAAGCCGCTGAAGAAGATTGGTCAGTTTTTACCATCAGTCAAGTGTAACGTCCCTCTGCGAGATGTAGGAGTGTACAAGCTTGATTGTGAATGTGGTCTCTCCTACATAGGACAAACTAAAAGATCAATTAAAACACGCGTTAAAAAACATATAGCTGATGTGAAGTATTGACGCTCCGGGAAGTCGCGAAGGGAAATAGAGAAGATGGCTGGGTGCTACCATCTGCTTAGGATCCTATAATAAATAAAATTAAATCCCAACACAAGCATACAACTGCAAGACTTCAAGATACCATAAGTTCATACTGTGTAGATCGGAACAAAAGTTAAATTTTAATCTATGATAACCGCGGTTAACTATGACATCTGGACGTTGAATATCTCAGTCCCCCCCCCCGTGACCATGGGTGCTGTAAGGCGCTCGAAACGTCGGGTATTTAAAAATTTAAATATACGCGATATATTCCGTAAAAACTAGTATTATTTCAATTGAATTATTTTTTTTAATATTTTTTTTTGTTTTTAAATTGTATGTAGGTTTATTACCTCTACATTGGCCGGGGAGTAAGAGTATTATCGAAGACCCAGCTTTATCAATGGGCGTGTCAGTTAGTAATGAACAACATTTTTAAGTTTTAATCAAGTAATTTGCCCATTTTAAACACTTAAAGCCCTTTAATAATGACCGAAAAAAAAACAGTGTAGTGGCGATGTTAGAATATTCACTACCCCGTATCATCCCGTGGATGTCCTAAGAGACGACAGAGGATACCAATCAAGACAAGGGCAGCAATATCTTCTAAAAATAACAAAAATTTGCCATATCCCTTGCCAAGCGTGGCAATCTATGGTGATGGTCTATGTTTAGCAGCGGACTTTAATAGGCTCTAACGGAAACGGGAAAAAATCTCTGTCACTAATGCCATACCTTTATCATCTATAGGTCCCTAAAAGTATCACCAGTTTGTTCGTTACATGCTCTGTGTGCCTGGCACTCATATCAAACTTATGAGACTTGATGCGAAAAGGGTTGTTATTATATTTTATTATATTAGTTAATAAACTTACTCGCTTCAGAAATGTATCGCGAATGACAAGCTATATTCGAGCAGGAAATTTCTTCAACTAAAGTGCCTTGTGAAGTTAGCTTGTTTACGAAATTCTCCACAATGTTAGCAGGGCCGGAGACTACACTAGAGCGGGGTCCATTGTGATAAGCTATGTCCAGTTCTGGTGGACATTCGTCCTTCATCTATAAAAACGTGTAAGGAATGTCGTCATCTTAAGGCATAAAACTCTACATTTAATTTCAATACTTATAAACGTTATTTTTAAAGATCGTTGTATCTTAACAATTTAATATAGATGATACGAAATTACCTTTTTATATCCCAAGCTTATTGCAGCCATTGATCCTTTCATTGTAGGCACCTCAGTCAAAGCTAGACCACAATAATATGCTGACAAGATCGCTTGTTCAGCCGTCAAACAGTCGTCCGCATAAGCACAGCTTAACTCACCTATACCATGGCCTGTAATTTAATATATCATTCAATTGCACATCAATTAAGAATACTTTTTAATTTTAAAAATTATCATCCTTAATATACGCTTATTTTTTTGGCTTCAAAATCTTGTTGACGTCAATATCTCTATCGGTATCGGTTAATTAGTGCATAGAGATATCATCATCATTGCATATCTACACAAATGCTGAACATCGGCCTCTCCCAAGGAATGCCACAATGCATGTTTCTGAACCTGCATCCATCGACTTGATGCAAGACATTTACTGAGTCGTCACTTCACCTAGTGGGGGGCCACACCCCGTATAGTGTGGCACTGCCACTCGAAAACTTTCTCTAACCCATCGGTAATCGGTTCATTGCCACTTCAGCTTACCAATCTGATGGACTATGTCAGTTACTGTGGTACTACTGCTGAGATCCTCCCGCCGAGAATCCACGAGAATAGCCCTCTTCATAGCTCGTGTAGGGACCTTGAGTTTCCTCGTGCGGTATAAGAATAACCACTATTCCATATCTTCCAGTGGGTGTTGTAAGAGGCATCAGAGGAAATCTGAGGCAGAAGATGAGTAACAACATATTTCTGATAACCAATGAGCAACAATTAGCTAATGGCCGCCTAATTTTTAGTAGGGCTATTAAACGATAATTTAATAATCAGTTTACTATAATAATGAATGATCCTCTTACTTACCAACTAAATAATCTGGTTTTATACCAACAGTTTTCAGGACATCTGTCATACCAATTTGAACGGCAACAATACCAACGAAAGACTCAACGATATTGTCAAAAGAATTGGTATTATGCTTTGAAATAATTTCAAACAGCTTTATTCCTTTGGATTCTAAGGCCTTGTGGCATCTGAAAGCAATAAACGCGATGTTCGTCGGTTAACAGTCAGCGGAGAGTCTACTTCACTTGATGATGGCTCATCAAGACGTAAAACACGTATCATACTATCGACGGTGGTGTGTTTTTTCTAGTGTGTAGTACTGGGAGTAGTGTTGGTGGATTAGTGGGGTCGGGAATAGTGCACGCAATTGAAGGAGGATGGGAGTTGCTCCTAAGATTGTAATAATATACAATGATGTGTCTTCCTAGAGACATCATTTTATATCATTCCATGGATCTTAGCTTATGAATTAACATGCGATTTTCATTTCCACAGTTTAAAAAGAAACCGCAAGTGACAAATGAACTTACAGTACATATGATGGAAAGGCTACTGCAGTCCATGAACGCCTGCATCCAATTTAAACAAAGAACGCTACACGCACTGGTTGTACAACCAAGTTTTCAGGTTTTGAGTTATACCTGACAAGAAGATGTGTCGTGATTTCCCGAACGCTCTCCAGCCGCGTTGAATCCGTCGATTGACCTCTCGATCAAAGTTGATTTTATCTAGTCGGAACATTTTTGTCCCAGGTAAACATAATCATCAATAACTCCAAGTTTAGTGCTCCCAATTACTACACCTACATGTGTGACATGGACGTTACACATGATCTTTGTTTTGTCCAGTTTTATCTTAAGACCTAGTTAGGAGACACTTTTAAAGTTGTTAAGGTATACATAGGTATACATAGTGTCTCGGTCCTCAAGCAATTCTGCCACAAAGAGTATATCGTTGGCAAATCCAAGGTAGCGAATCAATTTGAACCCGCATATTGACCTCTTGATTGAAGTTGGACTAACCTAGTCGGAATATTCGTTATATATAATATTTATATATAGTCGGGACCTATCTTTTGGTATAATAACATCGCAAAAATATCAAAAAACCAGTGAGTATTAAGCTAAATCATTAAATCGTAAAAATTATAATTTTTGCACACTGCACTACCCCGACCTACGACAACCCGCAGAGTGCCCGCTGCTGTGACGTACCTATTGTGTTGTTGTGACTACTGGCCGCTCCTTGTCAAAAGACCGCCACAGCCGTGTCGCCCCTGCGTTGTATTGCATTGCTCTTATATTGTGTAAGGCGCTGAGTAACTTTAACAAGCACCGATATGGATGTTAACGTTATTTGTGGTGGCTGCAAGGCGAGTATTAATGATAAATACTTCATAAGCTGTCAAGGATGCAAGCAGATGTATGACCTTGAGTGTGCAAATCTCTCGCCGAAACGATTGAAGAAGATGAATGCTGGGAATAAACGCGAATGGCGATGTTTGGAATGCAAAAGTAAGAAACCAAAATCAGATAACACTAACACGCCAGTGCGACCGTCCGTCCAATACGTACCAGCTGCACCTGATGATGAAACCAACACTGAATGCTGCTCGGACAGCAACATAACACTGCGGAAGAAGCCAAATTATTTATCTGATAGTGAGCTGAAGGAGCTTTTTAAAGCTGAGAGGGCAGAGACAAGGGTTATTGTTGAGGCTTCGTCTAAGGGATTATCCGAACAACTCAAAGGCATGACTGTACAATTTAGTAGTTTTCAAGATTCTATGACCTACATAAACTGTCAATACGAAGATCTGAAAAAGGAAATTACTGACCTTAAAAAGCTGCTCAATTCTACTTCACAAGAACTGAGGTCTGTGAAAGAGGAGAATAATATGCTTAAAGAAAGTCTTACTACTTGCACTGCCCGTGTTAAAGAGTTAGAGGCGGAGAACCGAAAACAGCAACAATGGCAGAGATTGCAAAACCTTGAACTTGTCAACATACCTGAAAACAAGGATGAGGAGTTACTGAACATTGTGCTAAAAACAGCGAATCACGTCGGTGCTGCCATCCAACCCACAGACATAGAATTCGCCTATAGAGTACAACCGAGGCGTAACGCAGGTGCTCAAAGAGCACGTCCAATAATCGTCAGATTCAGACAGCGTTCTATTAAGGACCGAGTGATCGCAGCAGCACGTAAACATCCCAACATGACCACCAGAGATATCGGGATGGGAGGGGAAGAGAACAAAATCTACATCAATGAACATCTCATTAAAGAAAATAAAATGTTGTTGGGTTCTTGTAGGCAAAAGGCTAGAGAGACAGGGTACAAGTATGTATGGACAAAAAACTGCCGAATTTATGTCAGAAGAAACGACACCTCGACTCAATTTGCGATAGACTCAACAAGCGCTCTTGGAAAGATATTGTAATTAAGTGCCTTGCTCTCTGCTCTTACACTTCTTATTATACACCAATGGTCACTTTAACGCACAACATACGTAAATACACATACTTTATTAAACCTACTTACACTCGCGCTCACATTATACACTACATATACATATCACGTACCTTAGAAACAATTGTATACTATCCTCTTATCCTTACTGCACGTACAAATACACCCAATGCACATTGTCATATCCATCACTCAAACTCTGTGTAACACCTATTTACCTTTAAAACCATTCATTCATCATTGTGCGGTTCAATTGATTTTGACACCACCATATAACCAACTGCAATTATATACGTCTTACCTATATGTTTCAACACACCCAATTCAATCAAGATGAATAACAATAATATGAAGGAAATTAAACTATTCTATCAAAACGTGAGAGGACTACGAACCAAAACAGATGATTTTTTTAAAAACGTATTATTACAGGACTCCGATATAATTATGATAACTGAAACATGGCTCTGCGATAGCATTTTTGATTCTGAGCTGTGTGATAACAGATTTACAGTCTTTCGTCGGGACAGAGGCTCGATGGGGGGTGGTGTAATGATTATGTGTGCTTCAAATTTACAGGCACGCGCCAGACCCGAGTGGCATTGTGGTGGTCTGGAGTCTGTGTGGGTAACTATTCCTGCTAGAGCTATCAAATCCAGGCATGATTTGCATATTGCTACAGTTTATATCCCACCCAATGATCAAATTCCATCAAGATTGCACATATTTATGAATCAACTCTCTGAAGTTAAAAGCCAAAACTGCAGTGATCACTTTATAATAGCGGGTGACTTTAACCTTCCTATCATTGACTGGCAATATAGGAAACCAATAATTCTGAGGAAGGGCTCTATCGAGCTTCAGAATGCTGCATCGAGTTTTGTCACTCAGTCTTCCTTTCTTGGTTTGTCACAGTTTAATAATTACACTAATAACTGTAATAATACGTTGGATCTAATTTACTCTGATTCGTTCGTCACCATAAAGAAATCTACGAGGCCGTTAGTAAAGGAAGATCCTCTACATCCGACTCTTTCTATTGTAGCTTCCGATATTCTAGTCCCTCCAATTAAACCTCAATCCCGCACTAAATATCAATATAAACGAGCTGACTTTGATAGCATCAACGAATCTCTTAGAAATCAGGACTGGAGTTTTTTACTTGAAAATAGTAACATAGAGCACATGTTGACGAAATTTTACTCGATTTTAAATAATTTAATACAAACATTCGTACCACAAGTTCGGTGCCCAAGTACCCACATTTACCCAGTTTGGTATAGTAAAGCATTAATAAAACTAATTAAAGAAAAAGATAGGACTCATGTAAATTGGAAGCGTCATAGAAACCCGATTGATTATGCACATTTCAGCTATCTCAGACGGAATATTAAGAAACTGCAGACCGAATGCTATCAATCGTTCATTGTTTTCTCGGAACAAAGAATTAAGACTAATCCAAAATATTTTTGGTCTTACGTAAAGTCCAAGAGAAAAGTAGGATCCTCTTATCCCCAACAAATGACCTTTGATCAAAATGCGTTAAATGCACCATCGGATATTTGTTTCGCATTCAGCAACTTTTTTGAGAGAAACTTTCGTGAACCAGCGAATCAATACCCAGCTAACTCAACAAATGAAACTCCCATATCTGATACTCTACATGACATTAATGTTACTGAAGAATGTACTTATGAACTGCTTAAAAATCTTGACGTCAAAAAGGGAGCTGGTTGCGATGGTATTCCACCGGTATTTTTCGTTCAATGTGCTAAATCTCTATCGAGTCCTGTATCATTGATCTTCAACAGGTGCCTTCAAGATGGATACTTTCCTAATATCTGGAAAAAGGCCCATATAGTGCCAATTCATAAAAAAGGATCGAGGACTGCTGTTGAAAATAACCGACCGATATCTATCCTCAACGTGTTGAGCAAAGTGTTCGAGAGGGTCGTACATAAATTTATCTATCCTGTAATATCGGTCTCAATACCAATAGAGCAGCATGGTTTCATGAAGGGTCGGTCCACAGCTACCAACCTGGCAGTATGTATTGATTACGTATTAAGTAACATAGGTGGTGGGTCTCAGGTTGATGTGCTTTACCCGGATTTTGAGAAGGCGTTTGACCGTGTGGATCACATTATTCTTTTACGTAAACTTTATGAACTTGGTATCCGGGGTAGCTTGCTTAGATGGATGGAATCTTATTTACGCAATCGATCTCAAGCTGTCGTCATAGAAATAGAAATAGAAATAGAAATAGAAACTTTTTTATTCAATGTAGATTATAAAAATACTTATTGAAAGTCATTTTTTTAATTTACCACTGGTTCGCAAAAAAACCTCTGTCCTGGGAAGAACCAGCAAGAAACCCAGCGGGACTATTTTTTTTAATAATAGCTTACAATCATGTTTACAATCAACAACACAAGACAAATTAGAAATAGCTTGGTAGCGATCACCCTTCCCAGGGGTTATTATCATCTATAAATTCCTTAATATTATAATAACCCTTTTTATACAAACTTAGTTTAATAACATTTTTGAACTTTGTGTATGACAAATTTTGTATATTTTCTGGGATTTTGTTGTAAAAGCGTATACATCGCCCCAAGAATGAATCACTGACTCGGTGGAGTCGAGTAACTGGTACTACCAGCTTGTGTCTGTTCCTAGTATTTACAGAATGAATATCACTTATTTTCGCAAAACTACTTTTATTTTTGTGTACGTACATTACATTTTCATAAATGTATTGAGAGGCCAGAGTTAATATATTAATTTCTTTAAATTTTTGTCTCAGTGACTCTTTTGGTTTTAAATTATATATTGCTCTAATGGCCCTCTTCTGTAAAATAAATATAATTTCAGTGTCAGTCGCGTGTCCCCATAGCAAAATACCATACGACATAATGCTATGGAAATAACTGAAGTAAACTATTCTAGCTGTTTCAACACTGGTAAGAGTTCTAATCTTTTTTACAGCATATGCTGCAGAACTAAGTCTGCTAGCTAGTTTTGATATATGGGGGAGCCATTGAAGCTTTGCGTCCAGTGTGATTCCAAGAAAAATGGTGGTATCAACAAAACTCAGTTCCTCCCCATTTAAAATTAGATTAGTATTGACATGTTTAACATTAGGAGTTACGAATTTCATACATTTAGTTTTAGTTCCATTCAAATGCAAATTATTAACATTAAACCAATTGACTAACTTAGCTATAGCATTATTTACTTCGTCGTAATTTAATAACTGTCGTTTTAATTTGAAAATTAATGAAGTATCATCAGCAAATAATACTATATCATGGTTATCCCCTACTATGTAAGGTAAGTCATTAATATATACAAGAAACAGAAAGGGGCCAAGAATTGAGCCCTGAGGCACGCCCATTTGTACAATCGACCCGGAAGAACACATACTATTAATAACAACTTTTTGTGTTCTGTCACTTAAATATGAAATAATTAATTTAAGAGCATCATTTCTTACACCGTAGTGTTGAAGTTTCCTGATTAATGTTTCATGGTGAACACAATCAAAGGCCTTGGATAGGTCACAGAACAAACCCAAAGCATCCTGTGAATTCTCCCATGCATTAAATATATATTTAATCAGCTCAACACCAGCATCAGTTGTCGAGCGACCCCTTGTGAAACCAAATTGATTTTTATGAAGTAATTTATTTACATTAAAAAAAATTAACAATTGATCAAGAATAATTTTTTCAAAAATTTTACTAAGTGTTGGCAGTACAGAAATAGGTCTAAAATTAGCGGGGTCCAATGTACTACCAGATTTAAATAAAGGTATTACTTTACTATGCTTCATTAAATCAGGAAACACACCAGATTTGATACTACTATTAAAAATAATAGATAGTTGAGGTGCGATTGTATCTATTATAGACGCAATAACTTTAACAGAAATCCCCCACAGATCGGCGGTTCTCTTAATATCAATAGTCTTAAAATATTTTACAATATCTTTTGATGAAACTTTATGAAATGTAAAATTCTTTGTACACACATTTACATTTTGTTTAAGTAATGATTCGGCGACGGTAGGAGAAGAATTCAGTGACTTAGTGGTTAACATCGGAATATCAGTAAAATATTTCTCAAAAACCATTGCAACGTCCTGATCTGATTTAGTTAATTTATTGTTAAAACTTAACTGGTAGTTTGAAATGCGAGAGTTGACCTTACCAGTTTCACTATTAATTATACTCCATGTCATTTTAATTTTATTAGAAGCAGTCTTTATTTTGTTGCTTAAATACAATGACTTGGCTAAGTAGCACACTCTTTTAAATATTTTGGAATATTTTTTTACATATTCCCTAAATTCGACGCTAGGATTATATGACCTTTCATTGTAAAGTTCATATAACCTTTGTCTACTCTTATGGACTCCTACCGTCGCCCATTCACTAAATGCTTTACGATTATTCAAGGAGAATGTTTTAGAAGTAAAAGTATTATTAAATTCATTGCAAATGAGCTTAAATAATTTTGCATACAAAAAATTTGGATTATTTTGGTATGAAAGTAATGGAAGTTTTTTTACTATGTTACTTCTAAATTTCTCCAAGCGATGTGCATTTACTGGAACAAACACTACTTTTTTATCTACTTGCTTTTTGTGAACATAAGGTAATGAAACAAATTGTCCACAGTGATCAGAGCTCAATTTTTGAATAATACATTTATTGAACGGCTTAACATTTGTAAAAATGTTATCTATACATGTTGCACTAGATTCAGCAATACGTGTTGGCTCCAAAAATAAATTAAAAAGACCATAAGATTTAAACAATGATCTAAATTTAATATTAGTGGAGGAAGCTTCTAGGAGATTGATATTAAAGTCTCCACATATTACAACAGATTTATTCTGTTTATTAAGCATAGGAGGATTTTGCTCAGATTTTATTGCAATACCTTCAGGCATCCCACAGGGATCCATTCTGGGACCACTTCTGTATGCAACATATTTGTACGACGTAGGTGCTTGCTTTGAACATGCTCAATTTCTTATGTACGCTGATGATACCAAAATATTTATGATAATTAAAAACGATATGGATTGTACTGGCCTACAAACTGATCTTAACCGTCTAGAACAATATTATACTGATAATCGAATTAGTACAAATATAAATAAATGTTCATTTATTTAGTTTACTCGCAAGAAACATCCGATCAATTTTGAATATTATATTAATAATGTTAAAATTGCAAAATCGACTTGTGTTAGGGATCTTGGTGTTCACATTGACTGCAAGTTGACATTTTCTGATCATACGGAAATGATTAAAAACAAAGCGTACAGAAGCCTGGGTTTCGTATTGCGTGTTAGTCGTCTCTTCTCAGACATAGGTTGCCTAAAAGTACTGTATTACACTTATGTTAGGAGCATCCTAGAATACTGTAGCATAATTTGGAACCCTCAGTATATCATTTGTATTCAAGATTTAGAAAAAATGCAAGAAAAGTTCATAAAACCTTTAAATTATCGGTCGCATTGCCATTACAAAAATTATGATGAATCCTGCCGTTATCATAACCTTACGACTCTCAAAAATAGGCGTGTACTTGCTGATATGTCCTTTTTACACGGAATATGCAACGGATATATAGATAGCCCTGAACTATCAACCAAAATACTGAGTTTCTACGCCCCGAAAGTTAGAACGAGACACACAAAATTATTTGCTGTAACACGATCAAAAACAAATTACGCACAAAACGCATTGGTTAGTCGATTGCATAGAACTTTTAACAACCAATTGAATGCTACTGATATTTTTCATAGCAGTAGGTATTTGTTTAAGAGGGAAGTTCTTGAAGTACACACACACACATACACACACACACACACACACACACACACGCACATGCACACGCACACGCGCACGCACGCACGCACGCACGCACGCACGCACGCACACACGCACACACGCACATACGCACACACGCACACACGCACACACGCACACACACACACACACACACACACACACACACACACACACACACACATACACACACGCGCGCACGCGTACACGGATACACAGATCAGAGAGAGAGAGAGACGCACCATTTTTAATTTTTAGTTTCTAAAATAGTATGTTTTGTAGCTCAAACTTATTGATTGCCGGTCGATTAATATAAGTCAAAAAATGTATAAAGTAGATCCGTTATTGGCTGTTAGTTTATTTCTTAAGTTTTATATACGTTGTATTTAGAGCTGTGGATCTTGTAATAAATAAAAAGAATAAAAAGAAAAAGAAAAAGAACAAGACTACTACGGAGTAGTGCCACCATAGAGGACGGAATTGAAGTTTCTGAAGGACTTTAAATATCGGTTTTCCACCCGCTTTCAGAAGCTTAGCTGTAATTACATCCTCTCCCGAGTACTTGCCGTTTTTAAGAAGACTGAGAGACATGCTAACCTCGCTAACACTTACGTCCAGAATATCATTGGAATAGGGTCTGATAAGACTTGCTCTTGCATCGTTACTTACACTTGCGTGTGGCTCCAACGATGACGAGTACAGCTGCCCATAGAAACTCTCGACCTATCTCAGAATCTCAGATATCCTGGAAACGATACTGCTACATTCGATCTTCAGCTTTGACAGTTGGCTCTTTCTGGCAGAAAGATCTCTGGCAAAGAATTTGGAGTCCAGTTTCCGCTCGATTGCTTCTTTAATAAGAGCTGTATTGAAGTTGCGTAAGTCCCGCCACATACATTTGGAGATCTCTTTATTCAGTTGCCTGTATGCTGTCAAATCTGCTGAAGACTGCAGCTTCACCTTCCCTTTAACGGCCATAAGATTAAGAGTGTGATCGGAGAGTTTTGTGTTCTTCTGCGGTTAGTCTTGCAGAACTTAGGTCAGATTGCATGGATAGTTTCCACAAGCTTGTCATTCATATCGTCCACTTCATTTCAGTCTTCTAGGCACTGAAAACGATTTTGTAACTCGAACTGAAAGTTTTGGTGGCTTTGGATTAGAGAAAAATTAGACTTCATTAGACGTGACATCTCCAACTTCACGTTTAGGTTCAGTGTGCCTCTCATCATTGTTAATTGATTGAGATCTCACTGAACAGTTGTAATCTGGTCGTCATAATGAAGTCATTCATTTTTGTAGAACCATCGGTTCTCGTCCACTTTCTTTGGGGTCGCTTATGGAAGAGAGTTATGGAAAGAGTTCGTCATAAAGAGTCCCTCTTTCTCCATAAAGTCGGCCAGATGCTAGCCTCTTGGGTTCCGTTGCCCTATTCTATAGGGAAATTTGCCCTACTTTCAGCTCACCGTTCTCTCTTGTGCCTAGTTTTGTGTTGTAGTTTCCCATTAACACCGTCTAGTGGCTTTTGGATGAATGCATGGCTTTAGAGATATCCTCATAGATTTCCTCCACCTCCTGATCGGAATGGGTCAAAGTTGGTGCATATATCTGTATGACCTTCAGTGAATACCGTTTGGTGATTCTGAGTATAAGTTACGTAACCCTCATCGACACACTTCCAATTTTTACAACGTTGTTAACGATAGACTTGTGAACGATAAATCCAACACCTCCTTAGGATAGATGGTTGCCTTCCCGGTGATAGGACTAGTCACCCGAATCAAGAATCAACGTGTTCTTCCCCTAAAAAATGAAGTTAAGAAATTTGTGCTTGTTCCAACAATCAAACATCGCTAAGAGAGATTTAGATGTAATAAAGTGAAAAAGCTGCCATTTCTCCCATATAAAAATAACTATTTATATGTATCATTACTTAAAATTATAAGTCTTGAGTTTAATAATATATTTACTTCTAAAACACTCCCTTTAAACGGTCGCAAATCGTTTAATGAGTGGGTGACAGTAGGGATCCGTAGGAGTAGGTAAAAGTTACATAACCTTTACAATGAAAGATCATATTATGAACATAGTGTTTCGTTTAATGATTATGTAAAAAAATATTCCAAAATGTTTAAGAAGTGTGCTCAACAGCCACGTATTTAAAAAACAAAATTAAGAATGTCTCTTATTAAATTAAAATGACTTGGAATAAAAATTTAAACTGGCAAGATGAAACCACATAACTCATACTTTCAAATAAATTTTAACAATAATTTTAAAAAATCAGATGAAGCTGTTGAAACGGCTTCTGCACAATATATTCGAGGTTGACTCGAAGTTTTGGTACAATATATTGTGCAGAAGCCGTCACAAAGTCACCTAATTCCGCACCTACTGCCGAAAAATCATTACTTAAACAAAATATAAATGTATGGAAAAAATTATTTGCATTTCATAAAATATTATCAGATGATATTGTAAAATATTTCAAAACTATTGATATTAACAAAACAGCAGATCACCAGTAAAGTTATTGCGTTTATAATAGATGCGATTGCACCCCTATTTGCTATTATTTTCAATACTAGTATCTAATCAGATGTGTTTCCTGATTTAATGAAACATATTAAAGTTATACCTTTATTTAAATCTGACAGTACTTTAGACCCTACTAATTTTAGACCTATTTCTGTACTGCCAAAGTTCAGTAAAATTTTTGAAAAAAAATATTTTTGATTAATTGCTAAGTTTTTTCAATGTAAAAAATTGCTCCATAAAAATCAGCTTGGTTTTACTCCGGATCGCTCGACAACAGATACCGGTGTCGAGCTTATGAAATATAGGAATTATTAAATCATATCTAAGAGAACGCAAATAACTGTTATTAATGTGAACAGTTCTTTCGGATCGGTAGTATATCTATGGATGTTCCTCAAGGCTGAATTCTTGGCCCCTTTCTGTTCTTAGTTCACATTAAAAACTTACCTAACTTGGTAGGGAATAACCATTGAAATAGTTTTTTTTGCTGATGATATGTGCTTCGTTTATTTTCCAACTTAAAAGGCAATTATTTAAATATCCTATATCAATAGTAGTGCACTGATTTAATGCTTTCGAATGGTAATAAAATGAAATTTATTAAATTAACCACACCTAAAGTTAAACAGTTGAAAACCGGTGCGCTTTTTAATGGAATGAAGCTGGACATTGTTGAATCCGCTGTTTTTCGGAATTACAGTCGATGCGAAGCTTCAATGGGGCCCTCATATATCTAAACTAGCTAGTAAATTTAGCTCTGTAGCATACGCTGTAAAAAGACTAGAGGCTTTACATGTGTTGAAACAGCTAGATTAGTTTATTTTCGTTATTTCCATAGCATAATGTCATATGAAATCTCACTATGGGGTAATGCAAGTGACATTGAAACTATTTTGTTTTGCAGAAGAAAGCCGATTAAACCTAATTACCTTAGACTTCCCAATATATTAACGAAATTTTAATGTATGTTCACAAAAACAAAAATAGTTACATTAAAAATAGTCCTGTACATTCTGTAAATACTAGGAGCAAGCACAGGTTAGTTATACCAATTATTCGACTCCAAAGAGTCAGTAATTCCTTCATGGGAATGTATACGCTTTTATAACAAAGTCTCAGAAAATATGCAGACCTTATTTATTAAAAGGTTTAAAATATTTATGAAGCAAAACTTATTTAGTAAGGTTTATTATATAACTAAAGAGTACATGATTGATAATAAGCCCTGGAAATGAGGTGGTTGCAACCATGCAGTTTATTAGTGTTTTCATAACAATTTATAAAATACTATATTATTGTAAATTGTGCTTTTAAAAAAAGTTCCGCTAGGTTTCTTTCTGGTTCTTCGCAGCACAGAGATTTTTTCCGAACCAGCGTTAAAAGTAAAAAATGACTTTCAATAAGTATTACATATAATCAATATTGAATAAAAATAATTCTATTTTATTCTTTTCTATTCTTTTCATTATACGTGGTAGAGTCACGCTTCAGGTATATTATAGTTGTAGCACGAATGGGTCTGCTTAGTACTGCTGTATTTCATATGGTGAGTGTAGAGATCCGGAGACCCATTTTTAGTGGTTACGAGGCATTTAGTCTTAGTCCTCAGGGTGACAGCGCACCTGAGTTTTGATTCTTAATCGAGGATAAATGTGGATGTCTATGGGCTACAGCATCCACTTACCATCCAACACAACATCATCAAGCTGCTAATTCACGCTGGGTTTTTCTAAGACTTTTTACCTTTTACGTTTCTTGCTACAACCATAATACAGCAGCAGCATGGCTCTTCTATATATTAAAATAAAATAATAACCCGCAAAAAAATTTAATTGAATTTAATAAAATGGGGAGATTGATATGGCAGTAGGTACATGAGGGGCTGGCAGCCGTCGTCAAAATTTTGACCTCTGTGACCTCAGGCTTTACACAATATTTTTTTCAAAACGCAATTACTTCGGAAACCATCATCTACGATAGTGTTGCTAGATTATCAAAAGTTGCCGATTTTTAGGCAAATTGAAAAAAAAATAACAATAAAACGTATGTATTTTAAATAGCATTATCATTTTATACTCGTTTATAATATGAGTACATAATATGAATATAATGTGAACAACTTCTGAAACTTTCGTAATATCGTTGCGATACTTTTGTGCCCGTTTCGGATCGGACAGGGAGTTTTAAACATATTTTACATTATTATTGACAAATAAACATTGAACGCTGTTAATTGTATGATACTCATACTTACTTATTAATAGCGCTTGCAAATGCAGATATCCTTAATAAATCTTTGCCCATCGCTGGCCATTGCGTACCCAAACCGGAATACACGAACCAAACCGGCTTGCGAATTTCGGACAGTGAATACTGAACGTGTCGAGCCAATCGGATGCTTTTTGTGGGTGTAGTACCTAGCAAAATAAAAAAAAATATTATAATTGAGTGTAACAATGTCAAAATTGATATAAAACACATAATGTTTTTGCTTCTTCTCATATTATGTAATAAAAAAGGTAAATCTTTAGGTCAAAATCCTTAACGCAGAATAAATGCAATCGGTTTCATTTATAATTTAATTTATATTTTTTTTTAAATATACATAACGTACACAAGAACTTTTCCTATATTGTGGAAGCAGTTTACATACTGAGATACAAATCTCCAGACCCAGAACAATTATTTGTTGGCCACAAAAATACATGTTCCGTACGGAATTCGAACCCGTAGCCCCAGCACTGCAACTCATTGCTAAAGCCCTTAACCGTTTAGTGGCGATGTAACAGTATTCATCAACCCATTTCATCTACGTAAATATGTTAAGTAACTATGGGAAATTTTCAAAATGATCACACGATTTCCGATAGATGCTGGTATACCCATCTCGTTTACGCAGTGACGGGAAGCAGCTTCAAAGGTGTGAGACTTCTGATACTGTGATAACCAAATGTTCCGACTAAGGGAACCCCCCCCCCCCAGCAAATTTACTTTTAATATATCAAACACTAATTTAACAATGATGATGATAATGATTGTAGCACGCTAAAACTTACATTAATATTTGAGTTTTATATTAAGTAGTATGAGGATGATTTATGATAAATTTAAAAATAGGGTTACAATGTTTGCATATGTTGATGATAATGACAAAGTATCATATACACCTACAATTTTACCTTTATCCACTGACAATGGTAAATGTGTAGATAGATCTAGTGGATGTGAACACGACTGCTCGTTATTTGACACAGGGTTAGTATTCCTGATCAGGTTATGAGAGCGAGGAATACGAGGATGCACTTGTGCTTGGTGACACACTTGTGTACCGTGATCCCGTCCCCAGTCCCAGTCTTTGTAGACACTAGCCGCTGTGACCCAAATTCAGTCTGGAACACATTAGTACCACTATCCAACTGTTTAATATTATTTGACAGACGAAATTGCCTGCAGTTAAAGGCACGTACATATTTTGTAGCAGTGCATCCACCATCATCAAGTCCTTAGGGATGACAACGCATCTGCATAATATTTTTTTAATCGAAGAGATGAGAGAGAGAAATGTACGAGTAGATGTCTATGGGCCACAGCAGTTATTTACCATCTTGTGGACTGTGTGCTCGTTTGTCACCCTAATTTTGCGGTGATAGAAGTCCAAATATACATTTCTAGAATTTTTCAACTATTTAAACACGGTGTAACTCATACCTAGAAGAATATATCCTCTGTAGTAATGCTTGCTTATTCCACTAGCATAGATTGCATGCCATAAGCGCACTTCTTCCGCGTCAACTGGCTTGCATTCGAGATCATCAAAAATTTTATCTACAGCTGACTGTGTGCGGCCGGATACACCTACTAAACGTGGCAAATCGTCAGTCGGTAATCCATTGTTGATCTAAAAAAAGGATGATTTAATCAGGTTAATCTTTATTGCTCACCAAGATAAGATTAACATAACAAATGTATAAAAAATATACAAAAAGCAGTCTTTTTGCTACGTAGAAGTTTCTTGCAAACAATTCAAAATGAATACAATAAAAGGGAAGAAATATTGACAGGTTGGACTTGCAATATAATAATCAAATATTATTAACTCATGAATTAAAAAATTATAACATAGAATTAGTGAACCGCTCTCGCTTCACACGGATGATTTCTAGATATCGACAAAAGCGCCACCTACCGGGCTCAATTTTGAATCAACCAGGGCTCACTCGAACACACGCAAAAAAATTCTACAGTATTGGTCGAGTTAGAAGCAGTTTAGTGATGTACGCAAATTCAGAAAAATAATATTAATAATAAGAATAATATTTTCACGTGGTGGAATGTGTACTATAATTGTGACAAGAATGGGTCAGCTTAATCAAGAAAATACCTCGTTCTCAAAGAATATCAGCCTAAAATAGCAACTTAATGTTGAAAATGCTGTGGGTCGTGTGGTTAATGAGAACTAGAAATAACATTATATTGAATAAACCATAAGTCCTCGCATTAGAAAATCAATTCCTTCCAAGGATCAATCATTTCAAAAAAAAAATTAAAAACATCCTTATTTCAGTAGAAATGGTGCCTGAATGCTAATATCTGCATAGGATCCCGTAATGATATTCAATAAAAGAGCATTCTCTTTTCTAAAAGGCTGGTATCGTAGTTGCTAGTCCTCTAGTGTTGCAGATGTTCATGGGCGATGGTGATTGATTGGCGGCTAACCATCCGCTGAACCGTATGCTCGTTTACCTCCTTTTCCATAAAAAAATAAAATTCAAATAAATCATAATGCTGTCAGACTTTAAGGCATTTTAAACTCATTCTGCGTAAATAGACCCAAAATTAATGATCAAAAGGTGAAGTTCGCCCGGGTTAAGTGCGATGGAAGGTCTTTAAATAAGATGCATAATATATATAATACCCGTGCATATTCCCTGTGACTCCTGAACGTTGAAAATTATAAATAAGTTAAAATAATAGAAAATCAAATATAATAAAATCCGTAAAAGTAGTCTATTAATAGGTATCATTACGTATTAAAAGAGTCCCTTTTTACTGAAAACCAGGCATTCCTATTGGTCTTCAGTGTGAATCCCCATTTGATCATGATCGATGACAACTGTAGTTTTCCATGGGTTACAGCATCCAATTACATTAATTGGACTGTGGAATGTATGTTTACTTGTTGCCTTTAACATTATTAAAAATAATAAACACTGAATGAAATTAATAATGAATACAATGAAATCAGTTTATGTAGGTTTTTACATATTTTCAATTGATCGGGCTACATGACAAACCTTGCTTGTAGCGTATTTCTCCAGTAATATGTGAGCATTGGCTCCTCCGAACCCAAAGCTACTGGCAGCTGCTTTTCCACGACTCCAAGGACGTTTCTCTGTGACCACTTGTAAACGCCCTTCTGTTAGACCAGTAACTTCTCTTGGCTTCAAATAGTTTATATTAGGAGGAATATATCCAGAATGGTAAGCGATGCAAAGCTAGTAAAACAACAAGATAACATTAATATCCATTCATAGCAGCCTACAAAAGTCTCTTGCTGACCGTAGGCCTTCCCCTTAGCTACCTAAAAGGCGGGATTTTGTCCTAGTTGCCACGCTTAGCAGGCGGGTTGTCCACCGCAGTTCCTTATTATTTTAAATTGTTATCAAGAAGGTGCTGCTACTCATCTCGGCACCCAGGGAACGACAGTGGCTATTATTATACCGCTAAAAGATGGTTAAATAAACCATAGAATACTATAATACATACATAATAGAACGGAGATGTGGGCGGAGCCCGTGTAGCCACTAAACTGTCACTAACACGTCAATTCACACGTATAAATGTCAACACGAGATGTGTTTGACGTTACAATCGTTTCCAAATTTCGCATGCAAATTATTTAGAAAATGTAAAATTGCACGCTATTTACAAATAAATATGTGTCCGTCTTTCAACACAGCGAATCGGGTTTGTAGTAGTGATTAACTGATAATACGACGTAATTGCTTTTATTAGGGGGATAAGTCGCTCGCGTCCGTAGGCTTCGACCACCTAATCCTAGGCCCACCCTACACGTTTCCCCCGGGTGGTGCTAAAAGAGCGACAAAGCCGAAAGAACAGACTCGGCTACTCGCCGTGTGGTAGCGGCGTAAAATATGCCACGCCCTAGTTTTCGCACCATGAGGCAAAAAGTAAAAGAAATGGCCCCGAGTTCCCGGCGCCCCTTTGATGGGGCAGTGGTGCGAAGAATCTCCGGGAGGAAAACCGGCGACGAGGTTCGCCACCCGTCATGTTCTGTCTCCCAGAGAGGCGAAAAGTGGATTGCAGAGGCCCGTCTGGCTACGTTGAATGTATGTGGGGCAATGAATGATAAAATGGATGAAGTATGCGATATGATGTATGATAGAGGAATAGATGTATTATGTGTAAATGAGACGAAAAGGAAGGGGAAGGATGTCACTGCACTTGGCATGTATACCGCATACTGGTCTGGTGTAGACGAGATCGAGCGGGCATGCCAGGGAGTAGGAATCATCCTTTCAGAACGAATGGGCCAATGTGTGAAAGAGTATGAATGTGTAAGCCCAAGACTGCTATGGATACGAATGAAAGTGGGCTTAAAGAAGTTGTTTGTGTTAGGGGTCTACGCCCCAGACATGTCTAAGCCCACTTATATCCGGGAGCAGTTTTGGGAAATGGTAAGGATGGTGCTAATGAAGTGTAAGGGAAATGAAAATATTATTATGCTAGGAGATTTTAATGGAAGGGTTGGGGTGAGGAGGCTTGGTTATGAAAGGATATTGGAAACGTTTGGTGATGAAAGTATAAATGAGAATGGTGAAAGCCTCCTCACCGTATGTGTGGAAAGGAATCTTTTTGTGACGAACACTTTCTTTCGTCATAAGAAGATTCACATGTACACTTGGGAAAGAGGTGATGATAGAAGCATGATAGATTTCATAACTGTGGATGAAAGAATGAGGAGCGCAGTAGTGGATACAAGGGTTTACCGGGGGTCCAACGTAGGGACGGACCACTACCTGGTCTTATGCCGAATTAGGGGTTTATTCAGACGTTGGCGGCATAGGACATCTGTGTCTACCACTGCGTTACAGCGTATAAGAAGTGAGAGGTTACAAGATGAAGATGTGAAAGACAAGTACAAATGCAGACTGAGAGAAAATATAAGTAATTTGGATGAGTTGTGTGTGAATGAGTTAGACTTGGAGAATGTGTGGCATAATGTTAAGAAAGGTTTAGTGGATGCAGCTACCGAAGTATGTGGTGTTAGTAAGAGAATGAATGAAAGGAAAGACAATACGTTATGGTGGGATGACGAGGTACGTATGGAAGTTGAAGCAAAGAAGAGAGCATGGCTAGATTTACTAGCGACCAAAGCTGGTAACTCTGGTGGTAAGAATGATGAGAATGAAAGAAAAAAGGCAGAGTTTAAACGTTTAAATAAGAGAGTAAAAGAATTAGTTGAAAGGAAAAAGCAAGAAAGAACGGATAGGAATGATAGAAGAATATCGGATAACTTCCAGGCAAATATTAAAATGTTCTGGAAACTCGTAAGAAATACCAGGGGAAATACAAAACAGCCTAGATTGAATGCGATACGAGACGAGAATGGCTGTATCCTGAATGATGAAGTGTTGAGTCTAAAGAGATGGAAGGAATATTTTGAAAGCGAATTTATGAGTGAGGAGAAGTGTGAACTAAATGAAATAGAAATTCCGAAAGAAGATGAAAGAGATAGGGAGATAAGTATGGATGAAATAATGAAAGCAATGAAAAGCATGAAAGTAGGTAAGGCAGCCGGATATGATAGAGTTTCACTCGAAATGCTAAGGGCTGGAGAGGACGTGGTGGCAGGCCTGCTGTACACCTTGTTTAATTTATGTTGGGAACTAAAGCGGGTACCGGGAGACTGGTGCAAAGCCGTGATAGTCCCAATATATAAGGGAAAAGGGTCACAGCAGGACTGTAAAAACTACCGTGGTATCAGCCTTCTTAGCATTGTGGGAAAACTGTATGCTAAGGTACTAATTGAAAGAGTTATGAAAGAAACTGATGAAAAAATTTGGGATGTGCAAGCGGGATTTAGAAAGGGAATGGGGTGTACAGATCAAGTCTTTTCCATGCGCATGATCGCGGAGAAGTTTTTGGCGAAAAACCAAAGAGTTTTTTGTGCGTTCATGGACTTGGAAAAGGCTTATGACAGAGTGGACAGGGGTGTGTTATGGCAAACGCTGAACGCATTTAGGTTGAGCGCTGGTTTGATACAGGCATTAAAGTCTCTGTATAGGGACTCGAGTGCTTGTGTTAGAATCAACGGGGTCTACTCGGGCTGGTTTGGCATCCATAAAGGTGTCAGACAGGGCTGTGTAGCTTCCCCGTGGCTGTTCAACCTATTTATGGACAGCTGTTTGGAAAATTTGAAAGTTGAAGAATGCGGGGTAAGAATGGGTGAGTTAACCATCAAATGCCTTTTGTACGCCGATGATCAAGTCATACTTGCGTCGTCGGCGGCCGAGTTGCAAATGATGGTTACATTAATGAACAGGTCATTAAAAGAAAGGGGAATGAAAGTGAACGCAAGTAAGACGAAAGTGATGGTTTTTGAAAGAGATGAAAGCAAAACGGTATGTGAAATAAGAATAGAAGGAGAGTTAATTGAGCAAGTGGATGAGTTCGTATATTTGGGATGTGTATTCAGCAGGGATGGGAGATATGATAAGGACATTGAACGACGAGTGAATGCAGGAAATAAAGTAAATGGGGCTCTACACTCTATTGTGAAAAGTCAGAATGTGTCAAAAAAGGCACGTATGGCAATTCACAGTGCTGTATTAGTCCCTACTTTAACGTATGGTAGTGAAAGTTGGGTGTGGCAGAAGAAGCACGAGAGTAGAATAAATGCGGTAGAAATGCGGTCGCTAAGGAGTATGTTAGGGCTGAATCTGAGTGACAGGGTGAGAAACTGTGTGATAAAAGAAGAGTGTGGTTTGCAAGATGATGCGGTGACCAGGATTAAGAAAGGAATGCTTCGGTGGTTTGGTCATGTAGAAAGAATGAATGCGGAAAGACTGACAAAGCAAATATATGTTGCAGAAGTGAATGGAAGAGTCGGAAAGGGACGTCTTAGGCGGAAGTTTGTCGACCAAATTGGCGATATACTAAAAATGGGCCAAATTAAGAGTACCCTTAACCGACGAGCATGTATGCGTAGGTATATGAATGTGGAAGAGGCGAGAAAGGTATGTCAGGATCGTGCTAAATGGAAGTCTGTAGTCTCTGCCTACCCCTCTGGGTGACAGGCGTGAGTGTTTATGTATGTATGCTTTTATGTGTGCTCCCGGCGACGCCAACCCTCCTACAAAATAAGGTTGATAGCCATTCTATTGTGTATTATAGTATTCTATGGCTTAAACACTAATATAAAATGAAAATAACTTCTATTATCCGAATAGACAGAAAACTTTTAAAACTAGTTCTTCATGTCCTAAAGTTGTTTTTTATTTATTTAAGAAAAACATACAGTTATAAAAATACATAATTAATTTTTAAATTAAGTTATTACAAAAGTCAGTAAACTTTTCACTAATACATGATAGGTTATCAGATCATTGGGCAGAACGACTGATATACATTTTTTATGGTGACATACTAATATTTTAAAGGTATTCTTAGATCTGCCTAACAAAAAATATTGCAACATCCCGATACTAAATCAAAAGTATTTTGAACAGATTTTGGAAATTTTTTCACATAATTCATTAGCTGCCGGTGGCGACTTTTATTGCTGAAACACACGTGGCGACTTTTATTGCATCATACACGAAGTAATACCGTATACATCAGCGAAAATGCACTAAAATGTTTTTACCTTAGCAAGAGCACACACTCCTGCACCTGCTTCACTGTGGCCCATATTAGACTTAACAGATCCAATCAAAAGTGGATCTGGACGTCCTGGAGAGAATACGGCATCGATAGCTTTAAGCTCTTCAAGATCCCCGACTGAGGTTCCTGTTGATTAATATATGAAATATTCATGAGTTAATCAAGGATATGAGAAAGAATATGTCATCTGTTTCCATATGTTTTATCATCTCTATAGACACTTCTCTAATTAAATAAAGTAATACTATACTTTCCTAAATACTTTCGCTTTGCAAGTTTATAAAAATAATACGTCTTATTACAAAAGTCTTGTACGAATGTGTCGCCTATATAACGACTTGTTGATTAAATAATTGCGCCCTCCTTTCTGCCAAGGAGGGTCGCGTTCGTATACGGCTTAGAGATCTCTCGTCAGATCGGTAAGCCAATCCATAAAGGCGGTGTTTAGTGGGTAATAGTCTCCACATAACCACGCAGCCGGCTGCGCGGTATGCTATGAGCATTCACCGCCTCCCTCCCCCGCTTTCCGGAGGGTTGCCCATATTTGCTTCGGGCGCAAAAAAAAATAAATAATAGTAAAAATATAGATATTTTTAATAACAAATTAAACAATTTCAAAAAATCCGTATTAGTTATACTTTGTAAATAAGGCATTTAAGGCTTAAAATTTAAATTTAAATGCAAAGGTAAATGAATATTATTTCAATAAAGATTTAATTTTTCAAAATTTTCCACAACATAAGTTCATAAGTATAGTATATTTATAAATAAGGTTATAATTATTTGTGCTGTAAAATTGTTACTGTTACTTAATATCATGTTGTGTGCACATGATTTGGAATACCATCCAGATTGTAACTTTGTATTTATTATTTTCAATTGTTCATGTTTTGGTGTTATTCTGTTTTGTGTACCTAAATAAATAAATAAATAATAGTCCTCAATCCATCTAAGACGGAGGCCTTTGTTCAGCAGTGGACTTTTGATTAGGCTATAACGATAACGTCAAGATTACGACCAATCCCTTTCCTTGGGAAATCTACGCTGGGTAGGCGCCTCACTCAGTTTTTGGGCAGGCCTCATCCGTCCTTCATAATTACTGTTCATTGATGATAAAAAACATGGATAATTGTTTTACCTGTGCCATGCGCTTCAAGGTATTCTAACGTAGAAGGGCTAATCCCAACTTCCTCATAAAATTTCTCAAGGAGAACCTTCTGAATATGACCTGCGGGGTATGTTATGCCTTGCTCTTTGTAACCATCACAATTAGTCTTCGCATGAACCAATTTGGCATAAACTCTGAAAATAATATGTTCAATAAAATTTATAATAAACTCGTATTTGATCTACGTTGACAATATTACTTGTACTTATATTTCTATCTGTAATTTTAACCTGATTAATTATGTGCTTAACTGTGCTTAGTTTTAGATCCTCTCAAGGACCAAGGACCAACACGTCTCAGAAATATTTATACTCTGGAGTAAATATTTTTTAGTGAAGCTTAGAAACATGGGGAGCCTCCTCTAGCAAGTTGCCTCCTTTACAATGCATAGGATCTTTACTTTCGTCATCGTTAACTTATAAATTGGAATGATCCTGAATTCGATTCCCCGAATGTTTCTGCACCATCATCTACTGAGGTTTCGCTTAACACTGTACTTGGCAGGTACGGCTGCACGCCCTTTCTCCCCCATTACGAGTCATTTATTTGAAATGAATGGCCAATCCATTGCATTTCAGACTACTGATCCTATGTCAGTAATTTTATATTAACTGTAAGTTAAGTAAAAAAAATAGCTTAGCAACTCGTTGCTAAGCCACATCGCAAACATTTAGCAGCATACAGATCGTATGATGAATAAATTAGTGGAATTAACGATGGCTTACTGAATTATTTTATTCATTAATTTGGTCCTTAAAGGCCGTTTCTATAATATATAATCTATCATAAATTATATTTAAGATAAACTTATTCTAATAACCCACCTCCTCGCGTTTTTAGCTTTTTGAAGGATGCATACAACAACCGCCTCGGAGCGAGCGTATCCATTTGCTCTGTCATCAAAACTTTTACATCGACCATCTGGAGACAATACACCTAGACTGTAACAATAAAAAACTTATTATCGCTCGTCCCATTTTTTATAGAATGGGAGTGTCAAACGATCACACAGTCCACCTGAATGTTGTAATGCTAAGTGAATGTTGTGGCCCATAGACATCTACATCTATTGTCGATTAAGAATCAAAATGCAGATGCTTTGTCAACCCTGAGGGTAAAGCAAAAACAAATCAATTCCCATAACAAGGGTCTCCGTATCTCTACACTCACCATATGAAATACAACATTTAGCTGCTATTTCATTTTCTTGAGCTGACCAATGTGTACTACAACCAAGTTGCTCAGGGATTTATAGGTTAATTTGTTTATGGGTGACTTACGATAAAAAATCGTGCTACTTACCTAGTAATCGGTACAAAGCGACTAATGAGATTTTGAGTTTGTGACTGTGTAGTAGATGGGATAGCCCCCTGTCACATCTTTAACTATTTTCTACCTGACTCCTTTTTGGCTTAACCTGGTTAGGGTAGCTTGCTACTTTTTGGGCTTTTGCTCAGGGATTAAAGTACAGTACAATATTGGTTTTACAGGAGAGAGCTACAGTTAAATATTAGATTTACAGATAAGATCAATTTATAACTTAAATCAGAGAGAGTCTCTATGAGAAATAGTTAAAAAAATATATTAGTTTGGTCTCACAGTATATTTACGAAAAAATTATGCACGTACACGAAAACCTAAATAGTAGCGTACATTTCGTAAATACTAAGAACTATCACAGTTTACATAATGATTTCTTATATTTACACGAACACTACACATTGATTAAAACTACTTTTACGGATTTTATCGCGTTTAATTTCAATTACTTTTAATTCTCGACGTTTCTGGTGCTTTCCAGCACCCATGGTCACGGGGGACTGAAATGACTGACTTCTCGATGTCTTTGTTAAACCGGGAGTACCTTCAGCTTTTTTAATTATTTTGCATAAATCGAACCATAAGCAATAATTAAAAAAGCTGAAGGTACTCCGGGTTTAACAACACACAAGAGTGGACAAAGGATTATAACAAGTTTAAGAATAGGTTTCTCCGTATACGTTTAAGAATGACGTATTAATATCGTCGTACATAAGCGCCACGATTGTGATTATCGAGGGGTAGGCAAGGTAGAGTATAAAGAGCAGCTACTCAGACTATGTTTAATCGTAACATGCAGATTTAAATGGAAAATTGTGCAAAAAGTGATAGATGAGCTTTTGTCTACACAATTACAAATCTATTATCCCATTAGTCGTTTTTTACGACTTGCTAGTCAAATACGAAAGTTGGCGCATTCTTTTCTGATATATGTCCCATACAAACACAGGACATATGTTCTAGACCAGCATTGGCCAACATCGGACGTATAAATAGATACATTAATAACTTTATCCTCCATTTTCTCACCCTTAGAAGTGAGATATTTTTTGAAATATTTTGAAAGCACACAGTCCGCCTGATGGATCCATTAATCAATTAAGAATCAAAATGCAAATGCGTTGTCACCCCTGAGGATTACGATGGAATTCCTCATTTCCGGTAAAAAGGGTATCCGGTTCTCTATACTCACCATACGAACCACAGCAGCATTGAACTGCTATTTTACGCTGATATTCTGTGAAAGAGTGGTGCCGCCCTGGTCGAGCCAAACCATTCATTCTACAACTATAATATAGCTGCAGCGTTGTTCTACCACGAAGAAGAAGAAAGATACTTACAATTTTAATAGGAGTTACTTATTACAATTGTTTCGGAATTTATTATTACATTTTACGAAGATATTACGTAATATTTGTAGAAGGAAGAAGAGTTATCCACCTTTTTACAAAATAGAAGGAGCTCTTTTTATTTACAAAATACTTTTCCTTTATTCCAAGTATATATATGCTAGCGGCCGAACTCGATTTCAGGCCAAAATAGTTTGTCCTAGGCCAAACCGGTTTATGCGATGCGTGTCAGGACATACTAGTGTAGCCCATGGCAATCGAGTTTGGCATAAATACTTTAGGTTTAACTAGTTTGAGCTAGTTGAACCTTGGCAAAATTGATTGAATCATTGCATAATCCAATCTAACCTAGCCTAACCTAATATTGACCAAAATTTACTTCTACAACAGCTTCGGCGCTGCGGGAAGTGCAGCCCCTTCGTTCTTGCGTAATAAATCGCAGGCACCCAGGCTCACCTCTGTAGCTATGGCTTCTTGGTCGTCTTCGGCGACCAGCCTCAGCCGCTGCGGCTCGCAGACGTGCCTGCGATTTGCTACGGCAGACGGGGGCTGCTCTCCCTCCGCGCCTACGGCTCTACAAAAACACGCTAGGGGTATGGCAGACAAGACTATGTAGAGTCTGGGCGTGCTCATTCGGTTTTAAAGCAGATTCAATCGATCTTATTAAAAAACAGTGTAAAAGGTCAACCCTCACCAGCCACCCAAACTAAAAGCTCAATTAATATCAAGTTCTAGACGTTTATGGCTAACCCAAAATTGTAAGATCCCTAACACAATTTAAGAATGAGTAAGAATTTAAGACAAACTGAAACAATTAAGACCAATTACTAAAATACACCACACTTTGAGAATATGAGGGTTTAAAAAATTATTTTTATATATATTTACTCAATTCTTCCTAGGCCAATATAATTCGGCCAAGTATTTAGGCCAAACTGGATTGTCTTGGGCTAAACTAGTATGTCTGACACGCGTTAGATAAACCGATTTGGCCTGGGACAAACTATTTTGGCCTGAAATCGGGATTGGCCGGTAACACACACACACACACACATATATATATATATATATATATATATATATATATATATATATATATATATATATATATATATATATATATATATATATATATATAAATTATTTTCGAAGTATGAGAAATTGTACTCCATTTTTAGAAATTGGCTAAGAAGTTGTTTAAGAGCTAAGAAATAACAAAACCATTTATTTTTAGTTGACATACCTTGAAAACTGCAGAGCCACGATTGGATGCAAGCAAAGGTTCGCTCCAGCCACTACGGCAGTATCACAGTTGCCGCTGATTATTGCCCTGTAGGCATGTTCTATTGCGTACATGGAACTTGAACAGGCCGTGTCGATTATATATGAAGGTCCGCTCACTCCTAACCATTGGGATATCCTTGTCGCAAACGATCCGCGGGAACAGCTAAATAAAAAATATACATACGTGTTAAAAATCTTGTTTTCATATAGAATACGGGTGACAAACGAGCTTTCGGTCCACCCGATACTAAGTTGATGCTGCGACCGATAGACTTGCACATTTGCTCCAGCCAAGAATCAAAATGCAGATGCGCTATCACCCCCGAGGACTAAGATGGTGCATTTCCGGTAAAAAGGGTATCTGTAATTAAATTTTCATTTCATTAACATAATTTAAAAAAAATAAATTTAAGAATATAATTTAATTACATTAAATTAAGTTTACAATTCCAAATTCATCAACGCTACAGCTACTCGTGAGTACACTGCTGAAAACTGGCCTCCCCAAAAATAATACCGCGATACGGTACTTAACCACCTGCATCTAAGGTGATACTGTTTGTCATGTTTTGGCGATGCATGGAAGTTCGGTACCACTACCCCGTTTAGGTGATTCATTAAGAGAAAATAAGTTAGGAGATGGGCAGCAGAAATATACTGCAGTTGCCTGCAATATATTTCTCGTTCAACGTTCGTTTGTTATAGCCTATTAAAAGTCACCGACAAAGACTTTCCCAGAGATTAGCCCCCTTCCCTCCATAATAGGTAGTAGTGGCGCAGTTGCCACGCTCAGCAGGTGATTTGGCAACATCAGTTTCCTAATATCTTAAGTTGTTGTTATTTTATTTCCCTCTGTTAGAACTTCACGACACCCACGGTATAATATAAGGCGACAGGATAGTGTATTCTCTCACGCTGCCATTACACGTTGAATTACTAACAAATGGTTAATTCTATTGGTGGATAAATGTGATGGAAAGAGGTATTTACCAATTTTTTTACAGTTGAATACAAAGTGCTTACTTTGTATTCAACTGTAAGCCCTGCCAGCTTACAAGGCTATGGCAACCGAATGGTGGGGAGAATTCCTTCTTCGTATGCCCAGAATCCCAAAGGTTGCTGCTATGTAACGGATCGCGTAACCGTACGGACACATTCACAAAAATGAAACACTATTTCTGTTTTGAAATATTGCCACTCTAAATTTGTAACCGATTTTAACCCCGTAACCCCAATTGAATATGAATTTTATTTATTTGAGAAATGCATAAAGTCCTTATACGTGATAGAGAATACTAGTCAAGTCACAATTATCTAAAAGTTAATGGACGCCTGCCGCGAACACGAAACAAAGAAGCATACAGCAAGTAAGTTTAAGTAGTTGCCTTGTGCGCGTTTTGAACAAAAGATTAAATTTATTTCGTTCAGAGTTTAACTTCTATATTAACTGCCGCCTTTTATGTTTAATTTCACTTTAGTAACCGGTATTTACCTTTGTAATTGCCGTTTTGTGTAAATTCTAGCTATTGTCAACTTGAAATTCTAAATTCAAATAAATTTTATAGTTAAGACAGGACAGTGGTATAGCAGGGTCTAAGAGCTTGCTGTAAATTTCACAGTACCCTAGCAACCCGGGTTCGATCCCCGCCGGCACCAATGAAATTATTAATTACAATTACATGTTCAGATTTACCACGTGTCCAGCGGTGATGGAAAACAGTGCGTGGAAACCTGCATGTCTGAGAATCATCATTCTCTAAACCATTTCCCATTATCTGGGGTCGGCGCAGTAAACCTTCTTGTTCCATTCCTCTCTATCAGCCGTCATTTCCATACTTACTCCTTTCATTCTCATATCACTCTTCACACAATCGATCCATCTTTTATTCGGCCTTCCTCTGCCCGTGTGTCCCTCCACATTCATATTCAACACTCGTTTTGTGACATGACTTCCATCCCTCCGCATCACATGCCCAAACCATGCCAATCTGCTTCCTCTCACCTTTTCTACCACTGGCGCTACTTTCAGGCTTCCTCTTATATACTCATTCCTTATCTTATCCATCCTTGTCACACCACACATCCATCGTAACATTCTCATTTCATTCGCATGCAGTCTATTTTCATCCTTCTTCTTGACGGCCCAGCATTCACTTCCATACATGACGACAGGTCGGATGATCGATTTGTAAATTTTCCCCTTCAGCCTTATTGGCATTCGGGGATCGCACGTTGTGGCTGTGACCTGTCGCCATTTCATCCACCCTGCGTTAATCCTATGCTGCACAGCTCTATCTATTCCGCCGTCGCCTTGAATGAGGGAACCGAGGTACTTGAAATCTGAGCAGGTAGGCAGTATAGCGCCATCCAACGACATGGGTACAGGACTGGAAAGACCACCGAAATCACAGCACAGATATTCGATTTTGGATCTGCTGATCTTCAAGCCAACACTTTCCAGCCTCTGTTGCCACCCCGTCAGTCTGCTCTGTATCTCGATGCCTTCTTCCCCGACAAGCACGATGTCATCGGCAAAAAGCATGCACCAGGGTGCCTCATCCTGCAGGTCCGACGTCAAAGCGTCCATAATCAGTAGAAAGAGGTAAGGGCTCAATGCCGACCCTTGGTGCAGCCCTACCGCCACATCGATACTGCCCGTAGTTCCCGCGGCAGATCGTACACATGTACGGGATGCTCTGTACATAGCACGGACTAACCTCACATACTTCCCAGGCATACCTTTCATCTTTAACGCCCACCACAAAACCTCATGGGGAACCCGATCGTACGCCTTTTCAAGGTCGACAAAAATCATGTGCAGATTTTTATGCACGCGCTTGTACTTTTCGCACAATTGGCGTAATGCGAAAATGGCATCTGTCGTACCTCAACCGGGCATGAATCCGAACTGGTTTTGTGTTATCTCACACTCTTCTCTCATTCTTCTCTCTATTATTCTTTCCCAGACTTTCATCGTATGTGACATGAGTTTTATTCCCCGGTAACTGCTGCAGTTTTGAACGTCTCCTTTGTTTTTTAAAATGGGGACCAGTATACTACTGCACCATTCCTCAGGTATTTGTTCTTCCTGCAACAATTTACCGAAAAATAAACTCAACCACTTCCATCCATCCGCACTCAGCAACTTCCACACTTCTACTGGTATTCCATCTGGGCCGACCGCCTTCCCATTCTTCATATTCCTAACAGCCATTTTTACTTCTTCCACACTAATTTCTCTCACTAAGCCCATATTCACTGGTGGGTTTTCAAGCCTACCACTCCATTCGTCTCCTCATTCATCAATTTCTCAAAATACTCCTTCCATCGCTTCTTTATACTTTCATCGTCAGTCAAAATCCTTCCAGAATCATCTTTTATACATTTTACACATTTTACATGTGAAACACCTCTTCCATTCCTTTCTCTCGCTCTTGCAATTTGAAAAAGTCGTTTTTGACCTTCGGGGCTTTCAAAGGACCGATATAATTTATCTTGCGCCTCTGCCCTACAAATAGCAACTTCCTTCTTCGCTCTCTTCTTACATTCTTTATACGCCCTTCTCTTACTTTCTTTTATGGATTCATTCTGGTCTTCTACGCTCTGCCATTCTTTAAAGGCATTTTTCTTTTCTCTCAAAACTTCTCTAATATTTTCACTCCACCACCACCCATCCTTATCTATCATACGCTTCCCTTTTGTTTCTCCTAACACCTTCCTTGCCACACTTCGGATACAATCAGCCATTTCCTTCCAGCACTCATTCACACTCATTCCTTCCATATCACCCATCTCTATCATCTTGTTTACAACTAGCTCTCTAAATTCACTTGCATACTCCTCCTTATGCAACAAATGCCACTTTATTTTGGGTTGGGGACGATCCTTATGTTTGTTGAGGCGAACAGTTAAGCAGATGTCAGCCAGCAGAATTCGGTGCTGGGATACTAAGTCTTCACCTGGAAGCACTTTGCAGTTTTTTACACTCTTGATTTGGTTCCGTCTTACCAGAAGATAGTCGATCTGTGTCGCGTGGTGGCCACTTTTATAAGTAACAAGATGCTGATCTCGTTTTTGGAACCACGTGTTTACTACAGCCAGGTCGAAAGCACATGCTGCTTGCAGAAGAACTTCCCCCTCACGGTTGCGCACTCCGTACCCCCATCCACCGTGTACTCTTTCATACCCGTCATTCACTCTCCCTACATGTCCATTAAAATCTCCTCCCATATAAACATCCTCACTCTCAGGTATTCCCCTCATCATACAATCAAATTCCCCCCAAAACTTCTCTTTCACACTCTCTTCACAGCCTGTTTGCGGAGCATACACACTTACAACATTCACTACTTGTTTTCAATCATTAATTTAACAACTATCATTCTGTCATTTACTCTTTTCACATCTGTCACTCGTTCTTTCATTCCACTATCTAACACAACTCCTACTCCATTTCGCTTCCCGTCACTTCCACAGTAATAAAACTTGTATCCTTCCCCAATCTCTCTTGCTTTATTGCCCTTCCATTTTGTTTCCTGCAAACAGGCAACATTCACTCTTCGTCGTTTCAAAACATCTGCTAACTCTCTTCCTCTTCCATTCATCGTACCTATATTCCAGCTTGCAAACCTCACTCTGACATTCTTCTCTCTACGGGCTCGCCTCTTACGTCGCACCCGCTCCGTAAGGTGCGACAACCCTTGCCCACTTCCCACAGGAGCCGGGTGCTGTCCCTGCGCGTCGCCTGCGGGGTACGCCCTAGCCCTGTCATATATCCCACAACTCGTAATATTCACAAGTTTACTGCATGGGATTTGGCAAAAGTTTTACAGACGGCCGCCTGCCTGACACCAACCCTCTTTGGGTATGCTATTGTTGGTAGAGGAAGCTACCATTTTGGGAAAAGGAAAAAGAAGGTTGGGGGTAGGAGCGTAGGTGTAAGGATACTGTTATCTCGGCAGGAAAGGTATGAGAATAACAGTAGCTCGGGGAGCCGGGGTCGCGTACCCGTATTCCATAACAGGATCACCGGAAAGGTAGACCAGCATGAAAACCCCCTGACTGAACCTGCATGTCTGAGAATACAGAAAAAAATTTAAACTTACATGCCTGAGAAGTTATAAGTTGGGTTAAGTTATATAGGCAATAACTTTAACTTTTAAGGCAAGATATTCTTTATCTGACTGCCTCAGAAGAAGGTTAATGTTTTTCGAATGTACGTAGGCGGTCCCATAATGAATTGGCCTAACTATGAACCAATGAAGGAAATGAAACGAAACCAATTTTATTTTTCAATATAATCACCATGAATACTAACACACTTCTGACATCTGTGAATCAACATCTCTAAAGCTTTATAAAAATAATCACATTTTTTATCCTCAAAATGACTGAAGACGGCCGCCTGCAACTCTTCATCGCTTGAAAATTTTCTTCCTCTTAAGTCCCGCTTTAAATTTGGAAATAAATAATAGTCGGGCGGGGCCATGTCTGGACTGTAAGGTGGATGTTGAACTTCTGTGAACCCGCATTGACGAACTGCATCCTTCGAAACACCAGCGGTATGAACAGGGGCGTTGTCATGGAGCAACAGGACACCTTTAGACAGCTTGCCTCTTCGTTTTTCCTTTATCTTGTCTCGTAATTTATATATTAAAGAAGCATAATATTCGCCGTTCACGACTGTATTACGTTCTTTAAAATCCACCATCAAAATGCCTTGAAAATCCCAAAATATTGTGCACATCAGTTTTTTAGTCAATTGTTGCACCTTTGCCTTTTTAGGGGGCTTTTCACTCTTGTAACGCCATTCCATTGACTCGCGCTTGCTTTGTGGATCATAATACAAGATCATTGTTTCATCATCAGTCACTAGCCGCTCGATCACAGTCTTTGGATTTTCGCCACAAAGATCCCAAAAACTCCGAAGCGCAGCGCACTCTTTCCTGTCTCTGTACCGCTGAAAGAAGTTTCGGTACCCATCTTGCACTCACTTTTTTCATGTGAAGATGTTCATGGATCGCGCGATGAACGGTACTCTTAGAGAGCCCAAGCCTTGCTGCAATTTCTCTAATCTTCAAACGGCGGTCACTCAGAACGTCCTCTTCGATAAGAGCAATCGTTTCGGGAGTGAGCACTTCTACAGGTCGACCGGCGTGACCAAAGTCTTCGACGGTTTCTCTCCCGAGGCGAAACTCTTTCACCCAATTTTTCACTGTGTTATAGGAGGGGCAGACTCCTTATACACGCCATCCAATCGTTCTTTTATTTGGGCAGGGGATAAACCTTCTTTAAACAGAAACTTTATGACACTTCGATACTCAGTTTTCGACATTTTGAAAAAATACGCGACTCTCGTTATTCAAATGCCTGTTAAACTAAGACTAAGCATTTCATGTCGATGCATGTTTCTTATATTAAGTGCACGATAAACGTACTATTTAATGCAACACAACATGTAGCGACATGTCGCGTTGAACTATATCAGGCCAGTTCATTATGGGACCGCCTGGTATATACCTAGTCCGGCCACAAGTTCTAATAAAATTAAAATGCATTTTTTTAATGGAGTAATGTGATATTACTTAAACTTATATGTACATATTTATTAAAGTCTCAGCAGAAAATAAAAACAATATTCTATTCAAAATGGCCACCTTTGGCTTTTATACAGGCCTTTAATCTGTCTGCCACGAACCTATGGATTTACGCACTGTTTCCATGGGAAATTTCGCCACTGCTTGCTCCAGAGATTTTTAAGAGACTTAATGCCGCCGTGTCGTTTAGAGCTATATGAGGGTCAGTCCTCAGCTCTTATAAAGTCAGGAACGTTGGTTTCAAGCCAGGCTTGGATCAAAAGGGAAAGTCCAGGGTACATTTTAACCCCCCCGAACGGGTTCCCGCCTTGTCGTGGCGGGGGGGCTTAGTAGCCGTGGCTTGGTCGGTCCACGGTGAACAAAGAGGAACCCACGTGGCTGGCCCGAGGTGAAGGGCCGGCCTGAGGTGGCCACTCCGAGTGGGCTTGGGGAGCCCACTCCGGATGTGTTCTGGTGGACTGCAGCGAGTGGGGACTCGCGCACCCTCTACCGCTGCAGCCGAGGTGGAGTCGCGGAGGAAGAGGAGTGTTGGTATGGCGATGCGCCACTCGCCCTATCCTTCGCGACTCAAACGGGGCCGCACCGTTGATGCGGTGGTGGTGGGGCTGCGGGGGGAGAGGATTGTCGGTATTGCGAGGCGCCGCTCTCCCTACCCTCCGCAGCCGAATCTTGGTTGGCGGCGGAGCCATAGACCAGATCCGCCGCTGGGGTCGGGAAGGCTAGTACTTCTAAGTGCTCGTTTTTCCTGGCCCCATGGCCTTTGTGCATCGGACGCGGGGGTGTCTGTTGCACAGACGTAATTGGAGGCCGTGGAGGAAGGCGCGCCATGTGTTCTGGTGCGCCTTACCTGGGAAGGAGAACGGGGAGGAATTTTCCTCTCCCGAGGAGGTGCTGCCGTGGGGCGGCAGGCGCTAGTAGGGCCGCGGATGTGTGCGAAAGCGTTCCCGTAGCCCTACCAATATGCGACAAAGGTGGAACAACATGGGGTTTTAGTCGGTGCGAGTCCGACATAACCCGTCCTTGCCCCCGCGAGGCGGGTATGCGTAGGCATTTCCCCATGAAAAAAAAAAAAGGGTACATTTTAAAAAAGTGTATTGCTGAGAGCTTTCACAATATGATCCAAGACTGTCTCTTGACTGGCTTTGACTTGACACTTTAGCTGAAGTTTTCACTCCTTTTTCACAAAAATGTAGCTGACTATATTATATAGACTAATATGACGCCTTGATAAGACACGCTCTACCAAACCATCACTGACGCGGGATGATGACCACGTTGTACCTTTCCCACCACTTGAGCAGCTTCTTTAGAACTATGAGCGTACACTTTATCATTTTGCTTATTGTAGTGCTCTTCGATCGTGAAATTTTTTCATCGGTAAAGAGGATATTCCTGTGCCTGCGTATCGCGACAGAAGGCGTTTTGATCGATCCACTCTCTTTAATTGTAAAGATTGATTTAGGGCATGTCCTGTATATCGACGTTAAGCACCGAGCTTCAGGTCTTGTTTTATAATACGCGACGGAGCCCTAGCGGACATCTTCATTTCTCGCGATAAGATTTTTTGCTTTCTAATGGGATTTCGACGAGTTCTGCTTTTAACAGCATTAACAGCCTTTGTAGTTCTAAAAGCACTTGGCCGCCCGGATCTTTTATGGTCTTCGATAGAGGAAGCTTTGGTGTATCTATTGATAGATACGATATACGAACATACGGCTGATACCAAGCTTTTGAAGTGTCTAAAATATGATCGACGGCTCCATACACACTTTGTGCAAAGCAATCACCTTAATACTATTTTCTTTAACACCCCATTCCATATTGTAACTTGACAATAAACACGAAAAAAGTATGTAAAATGGCTAAAAATCGAAAGAACTTTTAAAAATAAAGAACGTGTTCCAAATTCAAAATAATTAAAAAGTTGTAAAAAAAAAAAGTTTTTATGTAACAGTATTTATGGCCAGACTAGTTGAATGTGTAACATATTTATGTAATTATGTGTGAATATATTTATGTATGTATGAATTTATTGCTGTATCTTTAGCACGTTCTGTAGCCTAAATATCTTGATGGATTGAATTGAAGTGATATACTGTTTTTTTTTTTCTAGTTTTTCTTTTTTGGGGTAAGCATGTTAGGTAATGTGGTTTTTTTTTAAATTTGTGTTTAACGCTTTGGATTATTTGTTATAAGTTCTACATAAACATGGGATTATGTCTCAGAAAATAATATTTAAAGATACAATAACCAGTATAAATGATTGGTAATGCTAAGCAAAGCTTTCCACTCGATTGACTGATGATCTAGTAATGATACAGGAAGTCGATAGATGAATTTCTTGGAGGAAATCTATGTTCAGTAGTGTACTTTTGATGAGCTGTAGTGATGATGATATATAATTTTATATTATCACAAATTATGAGAAGAGAAAAAGTGACAAAGCAAATTTATGTTGCAGGTGTGAACTGCAAAGTTAGCAAGGGACGCTCTAGACGAAAGTTTATCCACCAAATTGGCGATATATTGAAGATCAAAGCCTGATTAAGAGTACCCTAAATCAACGAGAAATTATGCGTAATCATAATATGGATGTAAAGGAGGCGAGATTGCTGTGATGCCAAATGGGAGTACCTACTCTGTATATATATCTACTCTGCCTACTACTGGGTTGACAGTCATGAGTGTTTATGTTAATGATTATGAAATTATGTATACCCATTTATTCCGTAATCATTCACTTCCATGTTATCGTAAAACCATGCTTTTTCACTTTCTGAGAAGCAAGCGCCTATTACCACTGCAGTTCTGGTGCCTCGGAGCTCTTCGGGATTGATACCTGGTAGGACACATTTTAATATACGTGTAAAATAAATGAATATAAAAATCATACACATTAAAAAATACATAATAGTTATTTGCAATTTTAGGTTGTGGTGTAAGAATATCAACTACCCCATGTCATCCCGTGGGTGTCGTAAGAGGTGACAGTGGAAACAAAGCCAAAAGACGGTCGGCAGCGTTTTCGTAGTAACTAAATTTTAAAAATAAAAATCATAATCATAAAAACATGGGGGTATATTATGAAGCAATATAAATAGGGGAAGCCTATGTTCTGCAGTGGACCTTAAGCACTCCAAACTTCTCGACGTTAAAATTTCATAGAGAATTTTGGATTCATGAGATTCAGTCTGCGAAACGCTGCGGCACTGCGCGGCTGACTAATAGTGACGAGATGAAAGTCTGATGGCGATGAAGAGATGTTAACTTTGTTTTACCAAAAATGTAAAACAAAGTTAACATGTACATGTAAAGGATGACATGGAATAGCGATTCTCATATGCCATAAAAAAACAATACTACAATGCTATTACTAAAAGAACTACTCATATCCCCACCACTCTAACTAGCTTCCTTATTGGGGATTGTTCCCGACTTTTTTTTTTATAAAACAGAAATGACAAACGAATCCACTACTTGATCGTAATTTAAAAAAGTAAAAGCGATTAATGCTTAAAAGTAGTTTTTCTGTGTGTCATCACGGAGGCACCTGTAAAACCAAGACTTGTAGTGTTAGAGTTATAAGAAAGTGACCATATTAACCGGATGACCATATTACCCTCATGTATTAATGGTTTAACCTCATGAATAATATTATATTGAAAATTAAAAAAAAACTCCCAACACTAAAAGACCTGATTCAAACGGCTGAAAAACTTAGAACACTCTCGATCAAAACATCTTAAAAAAATTAATCGGTACACTCGTTTGGGAGCTACGATACCACAAACAGACACACAACTACACAAGTTAAACATATAACACTCCTCTGTTCGTGTCGGGGATTAAAACAGAATGCTTCACGATACTACTCTAATTGAAAATCCGTGTCTGTGAGTAGATGACTTCAGCATCCGTCCGCTTAACACTTAGCTAACCTTAAACCTGTTAGTTAATTTTAAACTATCGCCTGGAATTCATTAATATTTTTAACCTTCGACGAAAAAGAGATTATCGAAATAGGTTCAGCCATTTGAAGATCGTTAGCTTTTTTATTTCGGGGATTTTTAAAATTTAAAATTTTAGTTATTATACTCGTACTTTACACATCTCACTTACCAGCATCGATTAAAGCCTCGTAACATTTCTCTAAAAGCAACCTAGCCATGGGATCCATGCAATGTGCTTCCTTAAAATCAATTCCGAAGTAGGAAGCATCGAATTTGTCGATGAAATTAATTTTGCCAGTTCGCGTTAAGCGCGTGTGAAAAAGTTTCCAGCGACGTTCATCTTTTGTTATTAAATCCACCTGTAACAATAAGTATTATATAATAATGCTAGCTAGCCTGGTATATGTTGTTATTCTATATATCCTGGTAGGATCATACATAAATAAACACTCACGCCTGTCACCCAGAGGGGTGGGCAGAGACAGAGAGAGACAGACTTCCATTTGGCATGATGAAGTGAGGTGATAAATGACTTTAAATCTGCATAAGAAATTAAAAGTGACTTAAGCATCAATAATTTTAACTTAGTGTGTGTTTGAGCAAAATGCCGCGCTAGTCATTATTTTTTAAGGTTTTTAAGTGTTATTTACCTCTTAATAAAAAGATATATAAACTAAAAAAATCTGTTAAATGATCACATAATCTTGATTCCATAATAGCCAATTCCATTTTTTTAAAAAGGAGTAAATACTTGATGAATCTCCCTACAACTACATAAAACGAAATAATTATGGATAACAATAACATGGATCTCCTCATTCAAAGTAAGCATTATTTTATTTTGCGATTGACACTGATGGATAGGGAATTCATTAATGAACAATTTGATCTATTTAATTTTTTTAAAGGACTAAAATTCGATTTTATAAAGAAATTATTTTAAAATTTGGGCGTATTTCTTACGCGATGTAGCGAGAGCACGTGGAGTGTAGAAGCATAGGCGGACCGAATGCTCAAGGTCGTTCGCTAGGAGTAGCGCCTTAATTTAAATATTACGTTAGCGAAACCTGATTTGAATTAAAACAATTGAAATTCATGCAAGTACCTACTTACTTACTTAACACAATTAACATATTATATCAACAAAGTATAATTTCAAACTTTTTTTATGTAATATTTGACTGCCTTATTGGTCTACGGTTCGAATCTCGGGTCGTGCCAAAATAAATTATTGGGTTTTTCTATCAAGAACTGTTCAGTAGCAGCCTGGAGTCAGGAAGTTAGCGGTGTTTCACCCACATGTAAATTTGTTGGTTGGTCTTGCGCGTGAACTCTCTCCGGTTGTGTCGGATGAGGGTGATTATAGAGAGTGCACGTGTGCTTGCGCATACACTCGGGCACTATAATCCTGTCCCACGTAGATGAATCTCCCTTGAGACTTACCGCCGTGACCGAAAATTGGTCAGGACGTTATTAACTTTAAAAAAAAATTGTTACTATATTCCATTTCATTCTATTACAATCTAATAAAAGCCCAATTCAGAATATTGACCTCTTCCATAGATTGCTCCATATTATTATATATTCCTAATATTATATGTTACCATAGTTTTCACACTTAACAGAATAGTTGATATCTTCTGTTTAAGTTCGACCTATTGAACGTCCCTAACTATTACTCTGACGGTATATGGGAAAGTATATTATCCAACACCACCACTACTAGGAAAGGTCACTGTACTATATTTAACAAAATTCGAAATGCTACGCAAAACAATTTTTACGAACCTTATTAAAGAGGTTTTCTTGAAATTGTTTCACGGAATTTGAATCCGGAAAGTATCCGGCAACACCCGTTATTACCACTTCTTCTTTCGCTGTCCCGTTACTCAGAATTTTCTCTGAAGCAGATTTGCTCTCCTGTTCAGTTTTGGGTGCCATTTTGTAATAACTAAAATAATCATAAAAACATTTTTTATGTATTATTTATTATATTTATAGCTTAGACACGTTTAGTTTTGCCTTAAACACATGTTGGTTATTTTAAAAATATTCGGTAAAATAAAAACTAAACATTAAAATTATTATTTAGTCCTACTTCCCGTGGTATACTGGCAAGAACACTGGCTGCGTTTTCTCGCTACATGGATATGCTTAGCGAGAAGAGAACCAGCCTTTTTATCACCAGCAGCGATGACCAGTCGCGAGTAGAGTTCTTTTAAGAACATTACCGGAGTTGGATACCACTATAAGTTCTACAGCACACAAGTATTAAGTATAAAGTTATCTCCAAGACTCATATTTGTGCCATTGACTTCGTTCAGCTGCCTTTGATGCCAGCCTAACAATTTTGAAATGGAAAAATACTAGGAATCCACACATCATGTGTGAATTCCTAGTATTTTTCCATTTCAAATCACAAATGCTATTAATTCCAGTTACTCGACTCCACACAATTAGTAATAAGTTAAGAAGGATCACGCTCTCACAGGATAAGTAAAGTAAAGTTACGGCCTATATACGTCCCTATGCTGGGCACGGGCCTCCTCTCATTTCTGAAAGGGTTTTAGGGCAAGTAAATGTCCGCTGTGCTGCGCAAATTCATGTTGGCAAACTTCTCATATGCAGGTTCAAATATTTTTTTTAATTTTTAAGACATGCAGGTTTTCTCAAGATGACTTCCTTCACCGCCAAGCACGTGATAAATCAGCACTTAAAATTGCAATTAATTTCATTGGTGTCGGCGGAGATCGAACCCGGGTTGCCCGGGTAATCTCACAGAATACCAGCGTAAGACAGAAACTTAATGTTGCTATGTTTCGTATGGTGAGTGGTGGTGAGTGAGAAATTCTATCTTAGTCCGTAACAACGTATTTGCAATTTGAATCTTATTCGAGGCTAAATGTAGATATTAATGTACCACAAAACAAAGACTCATTGGAATTCACGTTTTATTCGGCGAGAGCTTAAATTATTTAACATTGATCCCGGAATGAATACTTAAATGAAATAACCATTCAAAATAACTAATTATTATAAGAAGTTAAGGTTTGACCTTACCGCATTTAATTATGCAAAATTAATCAGTTCGTAAATCACTTCGTCACATAAGTGTTCAAAAAATACATTATACAATAATGAAATAAAAGGTTCTTTTATTTTTTTTTGTAATTACACTTTAAAATTACTTTCTACTTCTGTCTTGCTAAAAATATTGCATAAAAATAATAGTAAATACTGAAAAAATGCTGAAAATACCAGAATTGAAAAGAATTCACCGTATAATAGCCGCGTAGGAATATCCACTACCCTATATATAGTAGGAGCTGATGGAAGGAAACAAACCAGGGTGTGGACAACACACATATCTCTGAATGCAACTCAACATAACAAAAACCTGCGGTTGTCAACTTGGTTCCCAAGCGTGATAACTATTGCAGAATCCATCCATTTATATGAAGGCATTATGTTCACCGTTGAACTTTTATAGGCTATAATGGATAAATGGACCAGAGTTGAACAGCTCTTTTCTTGTATCATTGGAACAAACACACGGTCTACCTGATGGTAAGTGAATACAGTAGCCCATAGACATCCACATTTACCCTTAATTATGATTCAAAATGCAAATGCGTTGTCATTGTTGAGGACTAAGATGGAATGTCTCGATTCCAATAAACAGGGTCTTAGGTTCTCTACACACACCTATTACACGTCTTCTGTGAGAGCATGGTTCTGCCCCGATCGAGCCAACCCATTCATGCTAAAACATGCATGATACAGCTGCAGCGTGGCTCTAGCACGTAATTAAAGTTCTATTGAGATCAATCAATATACACAATATAAAATTTGAAGGACAGTTCGTATAGCAAATGTTTAATTTTGCAAGAATAATTTACATTCGACCAATTTATTTATAAGCAGACCGCAATACGACCGCAATACTCGTAGAGACCAAAAGGCACTTACATTTCAGTAGCGAGTGGTGCTTCGCTGACAAGTACAAGTAGATGTTTTTGGGCAACAGCATCCACTTACCATCAGGTGGACTGTATGCTCGGTGTCACGCTTATTAATTTGACTTAATTGCATATTATGTACTTAAATCTTCTCCATCGTAGTAGTCCGCTGTTGGCGTGAACCTCTCCGACTGTAGTGAAGATATGCTGTGATCATCACGATTTGCAGGTGGATTTACGATCGCAGTGCCAGAACGCTGGCACCCTTGACACTGCTGCCCGTCTCCGGTCTGGGCATTTTACATTTGGCGTAAACAAGATGTAACCATCCATTGGAGTCTTGATGTAACCATACCACCAGTGCTTGACCACAATCCCACTCGGTGGTGAGATACGATAATGCCCCAGATTGTAAATCCCACTGTCATAGCGTAACAACAGCCTATTCACTCGTACCTTTAAGAGGCTCAAATTGTGTTCAGACGGATAGACTGACGCCGGCAAATTACTTCATTCCTTTGCTATATGCGTTACGAAAGCCGAAGCAAACCAATGTCCGCTAGTGGAAATGAAAGGGAGGAACTAAACCATGTAATTTCGTTGGAAGCCATTCATCTACCGAAAGTCATTCGATCTTTCTCACATATCACATAGTCGCCTCTAATGACACTCTGCGACAAAAATGGGTGGTGGATACTCAGCCACCACTCTACAATTAATATCACCACATTTATAATAAGATAAGTTTCACAGTCAATTAAAAAAGTTGGGCCGTCTCGGCACATTCGGCAGATGTGAAACATCATAGTTTATAATAGAATTTATAATTAATGAAAATCAAAGAAATATGGGGTAATATAAATAACAAAATACAAGCGGTAAACTCGAATAGAACACTCAGTACACAACTTGCACAGAGAAGCAACAAAGTAGTATACGCTTACGCACACACAAGAGAGTCGAGAGTGGTGGAGAAAGGTGGCATTAGAGAGCGTCATGTCGTTTGTTGTCACGGCATACGAGTCGAATTAAATAACGGCGCTAAGCACACTTTCGGTGTTTAACAAGATATATTTAAATATATAAATTAAAAAGAGAAGAAAGAATTGCTTGACCATATTCCTCCCACTCCGTTCCATCGAATCACCAGACGCTTGACTGGTCTCTCCACTCCATACCATGCATTCGAACCAAACAGTTCCTTCGTAATGCATAAAGAAAAGATGGTAGACCAGCACCTGTTTTTGATTTAAATATAGGTATGTATCTTTAAGACAAGATAGAAGCTTTTGTTGAGCTTAGTGAGCGAAATTTACATCTTTGTATCATTTTTGTACGTAATAGAGCCACGCTGCAGGTATATTATTATATTTGTAGTATGAATGAGTCGGTTCGACCGGGAAAGGAACACGCTCTCATAGAATACCAGCGTAAAATAGCAGTTTAATACTGATGTGTTTGGTATGGTAAGTGTAGAGATCCGAGGATCCACAGCACCCACTTACCATCTGGTGGACTGTGCTCGTCACCCTCCTTCTACAAAAAAATCAGCACTTAATATCAGTTGTCACAGTAATAAATCATTTGCTTAAAGTAATTCAAAAATAAAGCTTCTACTAAGAAAATTTTATTATGTCTAAAAGAATGTAAGTACCTATTTATTATATAAAGTTATCACGGGAGAAAGAACAATCTACACTGCACTATTAAAAAGCGATTTATGGGCGCTTCTTCTTTCTAGAGCCTTCAAAGTTATCGTTACCATTACAGCTATTAAAGTCCATAGCTGGACATAGGCCTCCCCCATAGATCGCATCGTAGGGGGATATTTGCCATAATGGCCTCGCTTGGCGAGCGGGTTGCCAACTGCAGTTTTTTTTGGTTGTAAGAAGACGCTGATGCTCATTTCTTGATTTGTTTCACTCAGTGTGCCTATTACGACATCCACGGGATTATTTAAGGTAGAGGACGTTCTTATACTACCACTACACGATATTGCCCTTCAGCGTTAAAACTTAAATTTCACAAGTAAGATTAGTTGTAAAACATTAGTAGTTTTATTCTAAAACACTCAATGTAATATTTGACACGTGTTTAAAATGTTTAATTAAATAATAGCAATAAAATTTGTGGATAGTTTACCGCCAATTAATTTTGAGGTAGCTCGTGAAATTCCGAATCGATGCTCACCCGTGTCTAACCACTAATTAAACCGCGGGCAAAAAGTTACTGAATTAAATAGCGATTTATAATTCGTATGGTTTGTGTTGTTACTTAATTATTCATTAGGGTTTTTAATTATTTGCTATTTTGTCAGTGCTTTCGCATATAAAACGTTTTGTTTTTTATCATATTCAATACAATGTCTACGTGGTAGAGCCGTGCTACAGATGGTTGTAGCACGAATGGGTCTGCTCGACCGGGAAAGGATCACGCTTTCACAGAATACCAACGTGCTATAGCAGCTAAATGCTCCTGTGTTTTTATGGTAAGTGTAGAGAAATCAGACCCGTTTAACAGGAATCGAGGCGTTCCATCTTAGTCCTCAAGAGTGTCATCGCATCTGCATTTTGATTCTTTATCCAGGTTAAATGAAGATGTCTATGGGCCACAGTATTCATTTACCATTAGGTGGATTATGTGCTCGTTTGTCACCTTTATCCTATGAAAATATATTACGGTTGTAGCACGAATGGTTCGGCTCGACCGGGGTAGGACCACGCTTTCACAGAATACCAGTGTCCTACAGTAGCTAAATGCTCCTGTGTTTTTTTATGTTAAGTGTAGAGAACCGGGGACCCTCTTTACTAGAAACGAGGCATTTCATTTTATTCCTCACGAGTGACAACGCATCTGCGTTTTGATTTGTAATCAAGGATAGATGTAGATGTCTGTGGGCCACAGCAACCACTTACCGTCAGGTGGACTGTGTGCTCGTTTATCACGCTTATTCTATAAAATAATATTAAAAAAATTGGATAAAAGATTTTGTGTACACCCTACCAAAAGGTAACAAACGGTAGACTAAACGCCTTTAGCCATTCTTTCACAAACAACTCTGGGCGTAGTGAGATAATGTGATAAGTGCAATATTTTCAAAACTTACAGAAAGCTAATAAATAAAATGAATAAATAATGTCCTCCAAACCGAGATTCGGTCACGGCGGCCAGTCTCAACATAGATTAGCTATCTTCGCTAAACTAGATTATAGTGCCCGAGTGTATGCGCAAGTACAAGTACACTCTTTATAGCCTCACTCTCATAGTCCGATAGGACGATAATCCTACACGACCAGAGAGAGTTCATGCACAGGACCCACGGCTTTATGTGCTTTCTGAGGCACGGGGGTGAAATGCCAGATTTTTCATTGGCTTGGCTGCTTCTGAGAACTTTTTTACAGAAAAACCTATATTCCAGTTTTGACCCTAACCGCGTTTACGGCCAATAGTTCAACAACGTAGGTAAAATAAACGGAAATTTTATCACAAGTGACTTTGGCCACTCAAAATCGTCTGTTTAATAAAATGATCCTTCCAAAATTTTAAGATACTTATGCCCAAACACTCTTGTAAAACTGACCTGACAAACGACAGCCAGACAGATCTCAAGCAACAGAGGGAAACAAATCAGGAGATAGGCATCTTTTTAATACAATTAAAACGTCAAAAACTGTGATTGCCACCGCGCCTGCTAACAGACAACTACGTAAAATGTTCCCTTTAAGAGAAAATATATGAGGAGGCCTATGTTCAGCCATAAACTTAGATAGGCTAATGGATAAATAATTGGATGAAAATATTTAACAGGTAGATGGATAGGTATAATTTTTGTATCTTAAACTGTAATTAAAAATACTCCACCAAGTTGTGTAATTTTAAATTCATAATAACCCTTTATATTCAAAAATACCGATTAACCTCTGAACCCAATCATGCGTGTAATACATGCAACACTGTAAGTGGTGTCTTTATTTGTAGATTTAATCTTTTTTTTTTGTATAATTTTATCGTTCTTATTATTCGATTTCAGTCTATAAAAGTCCAATTCTGAGTTTTTTTTATAGAATAAGGGTGACAAACGAGCACACAGTCTAGCTGATGGTAAGTAGATGCTGTAGCTCATAGACATCTACATTTTTCCTCGATTAAAAGTCGAAACATAGATGCTTTGTCACCCCTGAGGACTAAGATGGAATGCCTCGTTTCCAGTAAAAAAGGGTCTCCGGATCTCTACACTCACCATACGAAATACAGCAGTATTAAGCTGCTATTTGTTTATAGGACTCTTCCATAGATTGCCCCGTAGGGAGGATTTTGTTACAGTTGTCACGCTTGGCGGGGGGGGGGGGGGGGGGCAACCGCAGTTTTTTATGATTTTTAGTTATTATGAGGAGTATGTTGCTGACCATCTTCCCTTCTGATTTCTCTCTGTTGTCTCTTACGAGTGATATTAAGTGTGGACTCTCTTATACTGCCATCTTGAATCGTTGGGATTTGAATCTCGATGAAAAAAATCGACACTAAAAAGAGACAAACACATATACACAGGCTACACTAAAAGTATCGGGAATGGAATATTTCCACTGTTCCTGTCATATTAAAATCTTTTTTAATTTTAAAAAACTCCTTGATTTTAAAAATCGTATAACATTTATTTATTTCAAAAAAGATTCTCGATCTTCTCACAAGGTTTTGTCAAACTAGTTTAGTGGTTGAGAAAATGGAATTGACTCGAGAAAATTCAAGAGCTTAATGATTTATTATGACTTTCGAAGTGGTTTAACACAAAAATAGTGTGTTGACCGGATGATTTCTGCATTTGGTGATGAAGCCCCATCCAAAATCACAATTTATCGCTGATTTGCTGAATTTCAACGTGGACGTGTCAAGCTCAGTGATGATCACCGTCAAGGTCGTCCAAAAGCTGCAGTCACCCAAGAAAACGTTGATGTTGTGCGTAAGCTGATTGAGGAAGATCGACATGTGACATACCGCGAAATTCAAGCAACTTTAGACATTGGCATGAGTCAAATACAAATAATCTTGCATGAACAATTAGGTGTAAAAAAGTTGTTTTCCCGATGGATACCGCATACGCTCTGCGAAAAGCAAAAAGCGGCTCGCGTTACTTGGTGCGTCAGAACTCTCGAAAGATTCCACGCAGGATCCTCAAATGCTGTATACAACATCGTATCAGGTGACAAATCCTGGATATATGCGTACGAACCAGAAACAAAAAACCAGTCACGCGTTTAGGTGTTCGAAAATGAGTTAAAGCCAACAAAATTGTTCGAGTATTGCAAAAAAAATGGTGGCCATGTTTGTCTCCAAAACCGGCCATGTTACGACTATTCCTCTTGAGGGACAAAGAACGGTTAATGTAGAATGGTATGCTAGTATTTGTTTGCCACAGGTCGTTTCTGAACTCCGTAAAGAGAACTGCAACCGCCGCATCATCCTCCATCACGACAATGCGAGTTCTCACAACGCACACAAAACAAAAGAGTTTTTAGAGCAAGAAAACATAGAATTATTAGACCATCCGCCGTACAGCCCCGACCTAAGCCCTAATGATTTTTATACTTCCCTAAAATAAAGAATAAATTGCGTGGACAGAGATTTTCATCACCTGAAGAAGCTGTGGGCACCTGCAAAATGGCCATTTTGGGGACCCCAACTTCCGAATGGAATGGTTGCTTCAATGATTGGTTCCATCGTATGGAAAAATGTGTCAAATTTCGTGGAAAATACTTCGAAAAGCAATAAATACATTTTTAAATAGTAATGTTGTGTCACTTCCTTGATTCCTGAAATTTTCAGTGCCACCCTCAGAGAAACCTATAGACATATTGACGCCTTCTTTCGCATTCTCACACGAAAAAGATAGATTTATACATACGTCTTGTATAGAAATGAGAGAGAATGATGTAATGTTACGAGTTACAGACCGAAGTAAACAACATATTACTTATATTAAATTAAATGTATAAATGCTATATAATGGCGGATTCAGAAAACGCACTACCCCATATTATCCCTTGGGTGTCGTAGTTAGCAAAAGGTAAGTTGTTTGTTAGGTTAGACCGAATCGATGCAACACCAATAATTTAACTTTGTGTTTATTCCATACTAGCTGTTCTCCGCGACTTCGTCTACGTGGAATTTATTACGTGGGTTTTATTTTTTATGCAGAACCCTGATTCTTTTTATAAAATAAAAATAGCCTAAGTTACTCTTTATAACAGCACTTACTGTCTGCTAGTGAAAGTTACGTCAAAGTCGGTCCATTATCCATCGGAGATTAGCCATAACAAACAAACAGACAGACAAATATTTTAAAAATTGTTATTTTGTTATAAGTAGGTACCTTATATGCTATCTAGTAAAAAGCTGTTACTTTGATATACAAACAGACACGTCAATTTTTATTTTCATAGATTAACCAAGTAGTGGCGATGTAAGAATATTCACCACCCCATAGCGTATCGTGGATGTCGTAAAAGGTGGCAAAAGGCAAATATACGGGAGCTGGAAAGTAGAATGTCCTGATAACAACTTAAAAAAAATGCTAACCTGTCTGCCAAGCGTCGCAGCTTTTGCCACCCCCGCCCCCTCCCCCTTCGAGGCGGTCTATTAGGGAGGCCTATGTTCAACAATGAACTTTTAATGGGCTGCTATGATGATAATGATGAATGCTAGGTCCTCGTGGAACATAACCGATGTGGTATCATTTTTTCATTACTAAAGCGTATACGTTCGAAGTTCAAACCTTATTGATCGTTTAGAACTTGGATGCCTAGATCACGCAGTCGTTTGCCCTGTTGACAATCAGGCCTAGAATACACGTTGCAATAAACTTCCATTAGGCACGCGGTTGTTTTATTTACAAACCTTAGTTAACGACGTCTGTATTCAACATCATCATCATTACAGTCCTTCACAAGTCTACTGCTAAATGTAGGCCTCCCTCAAGGAATGCCACAAAGCACGGTCCTGAGCCACCTGCATCCATCGACTTCCTGCATGTCTTACCAGGTCGTCACTTCATATAGTGGGGGAATGACCTACATTTTGCCTGCCGGTACGAGGCTGCCACTCAAGAACCTTGTTTCCATATCGGTTACCGATTCTTCGAGCTATGTGGCCGGTCCATTGTCACATCAGTATACAAATCCTATGGACTATGTCGGTTACTCTGGTTCTACTGCGGATATCATCATTCCTAAGTTTATCACGCAGAGAAACTCCGAGCATAGCCCTCTCCATAGCTCGTTAAGCGACTTTGAGATTCCTCATACGGCCGGCCGGTAAAGGACCACATTTCAGAGCTCATAGGTCGTCACTGGCAAGACGCACGCGTCTTGTGCATCAATAATACCACTCTTACTCTATATCAAAACGTATATACGAGTTTGCGTCGGATTTGAATGGAATATAATAGAATTTTTTTATTGAATAAATATAACATTTACTTATCATTAAAAGTTATTTTTTACTACATCGTAGAGCTGTGGTAGCTCAGATGATTAACGCTCGCTGTAAATATAACAAAACGCGAGTAACCCGGGTTCGATCCCCGCCAGCACCAATGAAATTGTTAATTAAAATTTTAAGTGCTGATTTACCACGTGCTCGGCGGTGAAGGAAAACATCGTGATGAAAATTGCATGTCTGAGGAATAAGAAAAAAAATATTTCGAAGACATGTGAAGTTCGCCAACACGCATTGAGGCAGCGTGGCGGACACTTCCTTGCCCTAAAACCCTCTCAGAAATGAGGGGAGGCCTGTGCCCAGCAGTGGGACGTATATAGACTGTAACTTTACTTTACTTTACATCGTAGACCTCAGAGGTGTAACGTATCTGCATTTTGATTCTTAATCGAGAATAAATGTAGATGTATATGGGCCACAGCATCCACTTGCCATGAGTTGGACAGTGCGTTTGCTTCTCGTGTGTAAGTGAAAGTAGAATGTATTCAGTCTCTAAGTTTATATGTCTTTAATTGTACGCCAATGATTTCAAAAATAAGGATAGGCCCATCTAAATATTTTACTCACAACTTTTTCATACAAGAAAAAGTAGCGCATATGTCATAATATAAACGTCATTACAAAACACGACGTAACCAGTGTCGGATTTCGTAGTATAATTATCCTAGTTGTTCCAACTTTTTAGTTAGTAGTACATGGTATCATAATAATACTAAACGAAAATACCATAATTTTAAATAAAGGTCGAATTGTATTATAATTGGGTACTTTTAGATTTTAATACTAACCCTACGATATCGAGAATTTCTGTATTGTACATGAGTACCGCGTTTTTTTTTTAATAAAATTAGAATTAGCTCCCTTTCTGGTTAATCGATGCTCGATCGATGCATTAATGTTGCATTCTTGATACAACTATAATGAGGGGCTACCACGAAAAAAACTCTATGGACCAGAAGCGAGGTTTGAAAACAGAATTTCAAATTATTTTATGAATCAGATTTTCAGATTCATTTAAGCAGATATGGTTTATTTAGTACTCTCGTTTTACCCTTACTGAATATAAAATATATTAGGTGCCAAATACCAATATTCAAAATTTAACTTACACTAAGTTCTTTAGACAAAAATTTAACAGAAATAAAATAAAACCCTCAAAAACCGAAACGTATAGATAAACTAGATACGTGACGCCAAAATCCCGGCACATGGGAAAAAAGAAACATGAAACGTCAAACGTGATATAATTTTTTTTAAATAGGATAATCTTATTTTCCATATACGATATTTTTGAGGGTCTGAATGCTACCCTGGCCTAATCTTGGTAACGTAACTAAACTAACTGTAAAATAAAACTTTAAAAATGCGTTTATATAATAATTTAACTGTAACAAAATTAATATAAGGTTATTTACCGATGATACGATATCCCGTGTTTTTTAAAATCTTTGTGTCGTAATTTTTGCATTCTTTTAATATGCAACTAGACATATTTGTGATAGGCAAATCTGTCCTGCGCGCGCACCACTTTCGACCGATTCGCGTTGGCCCTAAACTGTAATTTTAGGGCCAGCGCATTGGTCCGTTTTAGTTGTTCGGTCGGCCCGGTCCTTACGCTAGTATCTATAAGGTCAATGTTGTACACTATTACTTTATACATAAATGATCATAATGTATAGTCTTCCTAATAACTACTCAAATGTTGGCAACCCCCTTGTCAAGCCTGGCAACTATAGAGAAATTCCCCCTCCTAAGCAATCAATGGGGGAGGTTCACGTTGAGCAGTCGACTTTTATATGTTATAATGGAGTGAAGAGAACCGGCAACCCTGTTTACGGGTAATGGGGCATTTTATGGAAGTCCTCAGCGGTGATAGCGCATTTGCATTTTGATTCTTAAGCGAAGATAAACGTAGGTGTCTTTGGGCCATCGCACTTACTTACTATCAAGTAGACTGTGTCGAGCACACGGTGTGCTTATCACCTTTATTTTGCGCTTTGCAAGTTCTCTATGTATTATTCTAAAATGATCTTAAAAGAAATTAACTCTTTTATAGAGACTATCTTAGAACTTATAGACTTTGTCTATGAGTCCCTAAAGCTTGCTCTATATGAATTTTTAAACTCAGAGATGAGAGCATGTAACTTATGGAACACTAGAAAATTATGGTTATTGTTCCTCCTAAATGATTTTATTTATTTTTAGGCGTGTTTAAAATTGCAGTTTTACTCACATGCTGCAGCCATATCATGGTTGTAGTACAAATAAGTAAGCTCGACCAGGATAGGACCACGATATTTATTGATTTATTCATACGTATTCTGTGAGATACCAGCGTAAAATAGCATCTTAACGCAGCTGTGTTTCGTATGGTGAGTGTAAAGAACCAAATACCCTTTTTATTGGAAACGAGGCTTTACATCTTAGTTCTCAGGAGTGGCAACGCATCTTTTGATTCTTAATCGAGGATAAATGTAGATGCCTATGAGCCACCGAGTCCTCTTACCATCAGGTGGATTATGTACTCATTTTTCACTCTTATAAAAATACGCAGAAGGTTCACAAACCTACTTTATTTAGTTTTTTGATCCAATTTCAATGATCTTTTTCCTTATGAAATATACTAACATCTCAAGGTACACCAATTAAAATTTGAGGCAGGAAATTCCACACAGATAAAGGAAAAATAAGGTATGAAATTTTTAATGTAACTATTGTTACGAGCTTGAGGTTCGTGACAATAAAAATTGCCGATAAAATTACCTAAATTAACCTTTAATTTACTTTATACAAATTAAAGTTAAAAAAACACTAATAATTAAACACACTAAATCACTTAATTTCGCTCCGAAGCTTCGCTTGTGTCGCCGAGTTAAACTCTGTGCCGCGATCGCATATTGCAGCGCCTATTTATTTAAATTAGCAAAGAAACATCCCGAATCTTCAAGTAAATGCGCGCAAAGGGACGAGTTTGCGAGTATAGATTTTCTAGAAACTTAGTTCTTCGGGTGGCGCTGTGGGTCGAAAGATCTGTGATGTCATTCTTTACACGCTCTACTCGCTCTCGTTCCTGACACTAGATGGCGCTAGTACATCGTCGATTGGAGCGCGTAACACTGCCCCCTCCTAAGACATGCTCGTCCCGAGCATTATCGGTCCCATGATAACGCGCCAAGCGATCCACATGGACGATCTTAGGAGTCCCTCTTACGCCTTTCTGTAACGGCTCCGCAATGTCAAGGGCTGTCCTATCCCGTGGTGCACCAATATTGTACAATTTCGGTGCTCCTCTACTACGTGTCTGAGGTCCCCGCACAGCCGCACAACTTGTACATGTACGACACCAATCCTCGACATCGTCACGATAATGGACCCAGTAAAACTGTTCTCGGACCTTCAGCAGAGTTCGTTTAACTCCCAGGTGGACTCTTGAACGACCATTATGGCACAGCTGTAGAACATTCGGCACTTTAGCTTTAGGGACAACCATTTGCAAACGACAGCTGTCTCCTCGACCATTGTCCCATTTACGGCACAGGACTCCATCCTGAAGCAGCAAGCTGTCCCATTGGGCCCAATAGCTTTTCGTGGTTGAACTCATCGCTGAGACGTCCCTCCACTTAGGCTTGGTAGCACGGGCCTTCATCCATCCCAGAATCGGCTTGATGTCCGGATCTTCCTGCTGTGCATGTCGTAGGCTGTCCCTCCACCCGTTGCTGAGGTAGTCTGTCCTGAGCATCCTCACGGATACCACTTCCTTACTCTCTTGCCTACCACAATGGTTGCAATCTTCAGGAAAAGGTCTTCTTGACAATGCACCTGCGTTGCCGTGAGATTTCCCGCTGCAGTGTCTAATAGAAAAGTCGTATTCCTGCTGCTGCTGGGCGGTGCTGTTAGCTGCACTTCCTTTCTGAGACCGTTCACCTTCCCTTCCTAGGGTGTGCTTAGGGCAGCTGGACCGAAGATGGCCCCTTTCCCCACAGCCATAGCACCTAGGGCTGTATCTTTTATTGTGGTCGCGAACCGTAACTGCTGTAACCTCCCTAGCGTGAGGTGAACGATGATCCTGTCGCCGCCAGGCAGTGCCTTTAGCTGCACTACCCTCTCGAGATCGATCAACTCTCCTTTCCACGGTTCGCTTAGGGCAGCTGGATCGAAGATGGCCCTTTTCCCCACAACCATAGCACCTAGGGCTGTATCCTTTGTTGCGGTCGCGAACTGTAGCTGCTGCAACCTCCCTGACGCGATGGGAACGATGATCCTGCCGCACGGCTTCTACCTCCAGTGCATGGGCCAAGGCGTCCTTAAGCGTCTCGTGGTGCCCGAGCCTCACAGCAGCTCTGACTTCCAGGTCGCGGATGCCGTCGATGAATGTTTGCACCAGGTTCCCTCCAATGAGCGCAGGTACAGACTGGTATGCTTTACGAACCATCTTCTCCACCTCAAGGGCCCACTGCTGCAGGTTTTCGTTGCTGCGTTGCACGCGATCTTTAAGCTGCACGCGAAAGACGTGTTCCAGGTGAGCGTCACCATATCTCGCCTCCAAGGCCTCAAAAAGCTGCTCATAGGTCACTTTCTTACCGAGAGCTTCCAACACAGTTAAGGCTTGGTCGCGCAGGCCTAGGGTGAGTGCAGTCATGGCTTGGCTTTTATTCCAGCCGTTCGCCTCCATGACGGCCTCGAACTGGATTTTGTAGGCCGACCAGGAAGAGGTCCCGTCGAACGGTGGCACTTTGAATCCACGTAGCGAAGGTGCTGCAGCTACTACGGGAGCTGTAGTTCCATCCCCAAGTTTGAGGTCGTTTAGCGTTTTCTTCACGTCAGCCATCACGTTGTCAACCCGATTGTTCACATGGTTGATTCGGGTTTCATGTTCTTCGATTCGGGTTTCAGCTTCCGACAGGCGGTTGTCGTGTTGAGCAACCCTATCCTTCACCTGCCTTATCTCTTTCCCAAAGGTAGCGTGAAGGTCCTTCATGAGGAGCATCTGCTCTTCCGACCGACGAGCCTGTTCCGCCTGCTGACGGGCCTGTTCCTCCTGTCGGCGGGCCTGTTCCTCCTGTCCGCCCCGCAGCTGTTGCAGCATCACCATCAGAGCACCTAAGTCAGGTGCCACAGACGTAGAAGCTGCTGACGGGCCGGCTTCCGTGGCCGGCGGCTGGCCCTCAGACATCTGCGGCGTTGCACCACCAAATCTCCTCTGGTCCGTCTCCTGCTGGCGTTGACTTCGGGTACGGACACCCTCCGTTTCCTCCTTAGGTAAAATCGGCATTATTTTATCCCACTTCTGACACCAATTGTTACGAGCTTGAGGTTCGTGACAATAAAAATTGCCGATAAAATTACCTAAATTAACCTTTAATTTACTTTATACAAATTAAAGTTAAAAAAACACTAATATTTAAACACACTAAATCACTTAATTTCGCTCCGAAGCTTCGCTTGTGTCGCCGAGTTAAACTCTGTGCCCCGATCGCATATTGCAGCGCCTATTTATTTAAATTAGCAAAGAAACATCCCGAATCTTCAAGTAAATGCGCGCAAAGGGACGAGTTTGCGAGTATAGATTTTCTAGAAACTTAGTTCTTCGGGTGGCGCTGTGGGTCGAAAGATCTGTGATGTCATTCTTTACACGCTCTACTCGCTCTCGTTCCTGACACTAGATGGCGCTAGTATATCGTCGATTGGAGCGCGTAACACTATTAAGACGATATACAAGTTCTTATCATAAAGTTGTAATATTATTTAGTCCTCACAAAGAAGTCAAACAATTAAACATAACAAGTGGTAAAATTAAAATTTTTGTACATTCGACTTTAATATAAAAAATGAGAAAATCAATGTATTCGAAGTCAATGAAATACGCATTATTAAAATTTAATATTAAGAAAAACTACTAGTCAAGTCTTGATGAAATTGATATGGGACCACGAGAGAAACAGAAACAGAAACTTTTATAATCAATGTAGATTATAACAATACTTATTGAAAGTCACTTTTTTCATTTACCACTGGTTCGCAAAAAAAACCTCTGTCCTGGGAAGAACCAGCAAGCAACCCAGCGGGACTATATTTTTTTTAATAATAGCTTACAATCATGTTTACAATTTACAACATTAGGCAAATTGGAAATAGCTTGGTAGCGATCACCCTTCCCAGAGGTTATTATCATCCATAAACTCCTTAATATTATAATAACCCTTTTTATACAAACTTAGTTTAATAACATTTTTGAACTTTGTGTATGACAAATTTTATATATTTTCTGGGATTTTGTTGTAAAATTTTAGCTAGTAAATTATTATCATAAAAAGAACGTAATATTGTGAGCCTCTCTGTTGAGCGAACTGTGAACCCCATTGTTGTGAGCGTTTTTCAGACCCCCATGTTCTTTTTATGAAACTTTTGAAAAAATATGGAGGAAGTTTTCGCTAAGCTTAATAAACAGAATAAATCTCTTATAATATGTGGAGACTTTAATATCAATCTCCTAGAAGCTTCCTTCACCAATATTAAATTTAGATCATTGTTTAAATCTTATGGTCTTTTTAATTTATTTTTGGAGCCAACACGTATTGCTGAATCTATTGCAACATGTATAGATAACATTTTTACAAATGTTAAGCCGTTCAATAAATGTATAATTCAAAAATTGAGCTCTGATCACTGTGGACAATTTGTTTCATTACCTTATGTTCACAAAAAGCAAGTAGACAAAAAAGTAGTGTTTGTTCCAGTAAATTCACATCGCTTGAAGAAGAGAAGCAAGTAACATAGTAAAAGAACTTCCATTGCTTTCATACCAAAATAATCCAAATTTTATGTATGGAACATTATTTAAGCTCATTTTCACTGAATTTAATAATACTTTTACTTCTAAAACATTCTCCTTCAACAATCGCAAGGCATTTAATGAATGGGCGACAGTAGGAGTCCATACGAGTTATATGAACTATTCAATGAAAGGTCATATAATCCTAGCGTCTAATTTAGGGAATATGTAAAAAAATATTCCAAAATATTTAAAAGGTGTGCTCCTTAGCCAAGTCATTATATTTGAGCAACAAAATAAAGACTGCTTCTAATAAAATTAAAATGACATGGAGTATAATTAATAGTAGCTACAGATGTGTTATCACCTCTAAAGACGTAGAAGGAACACTTCAAAGCTTGTTATTAATTATTATACTGACACTCTATATCCAAAAGATCAGCACACAGCAGAGCAAGTACAACCATATGGCGGTAGACATATGTAAGAGGGGGCACCCAGACATATAGAGAAGAAGTCCTACTACTTAGTACATGCATCCCTCTTACTAACTAACTAAGATGAAGACTAAGATGGTATACTGATTCTAACACGTGGACTGTAGTTGATGGAAAGAAGAATAAAGGTTTGCTTTACTCCACTCTTTACATCCACAGCAGAGCCACACTACAGCTATATTATGGTTGTAACACGAATGGGTCTGCTCGACCGGGGAAGGACCATACTCGCACAAAGTACCAGTGTAAAATAGCAGCTTAATGCTGCTGAGTTTCGTATGGTGAGTGTAGAGAACCGGAGACCCTTTTTATTGGAAACGAGGTGTTCCATCGTAGTGCTCAGGGGTGTCAACGCAACTGCATTTCTATTCTTAATCAAAAATAAACGTGGATGTCTATAGGCCACAACATCCACTTACCATCAGATGAACTATGCGCTCGTTTGTCACCTCCATTCTATAAAAAAAAGTTACATCCGTTACGTAAGTTTTCGAAACGGACGGCACTTAATTTCTCCAAAAACAATCAATAATCAATCAAATGCTAATAACAAAAACTGATAGCGAGTGGCTGCTGCAGTCCACGAGCACCTATAGCCAACTTCATTCAACCAAGACTATAGTCATCAGCTAATATCAGCGTTGTCACCTCTGAGGACTTAGTAGGAATGCCTTACAGTCTTTTATTAAACAGGCTCACTTTACACTTCCGACGAAAACACGGTTATTCACTAGAGTGGATTCTCTGAAATGCGTGTTCGTCAGTCCACCCCAGACGGGGTAGAAAATCGGAATTCACTCACGGTAACACCTTACTTAATTTGCAGTAAATAGAATCATATACTTCAATATATTATTAATAAATTTTGAATAACCACAAACTTAGTTGTACTAGATTCTGGCTCAATAAAAGACATTTTTTAAATTTCAACTATAATAATACCAATACTTGTATTTACACATCTCACTGCTCTTATAAAACTGTAATTGAATTATTTATAGATTACTGTATATGTACTAGTGAATTGAATCGTAATTGCAATCATAGATTTAACATCATGCCCAAATTTTTACCTATGTCATCACAATACATAATAACTTTATATTTTTTAATATTTAAACTACTTTTTAAGTTTTTATTCTTTGTTATGGCACCGTCATAGAGTGTTGGTGAAAATAACTAGTCAATGCTATTTACACATATTGTCCCCGATGAACATGGTATGGAGCGTTGATTCTCAGTCTGATGTTTTATTAAGGAGGCAAAGAGCTCCTCATTGTATTTACATGACTTTACCAGACCATTCATGGCCAATATGTGTTCTTTTATCTCAAACTGAGCTGATGCATATGTATTTGAGATAATTTGTAAGGAGTTTTTAAGCGACAAAACTTCTAAATTGAGACACTCTATTTCAGTCTCATAACAGATTTTCATACTTTGGAAAACTGTTATGAGACTGAAATGGAGTAAATTGAGAAACTACAGCTTTCAAATAAAAAATGAATCATCAAAAAAGCCATGCTGCATAGCATGATGCTATATCAGTAGCATAGTTGTAGCACGAATGGGTCGACTCGACCGGGGAATGACTACGCTCTCGCAGAATACCAGCCCAAAATAGCAGCTTAGTGTTTCGTATGGTCAGTGTACAGAAAAGGAGACCAGTTTTGCTGGAAAAGAGGTTTCCATCATAGTTCTCACGGGTGACAACGTATCTGCATTTTGATTCGTGACCGAGGATTGATGTAGATGTCAATGGGCCGCAGCAACCATTTACCATCAGGTGGACTGTGTGCTCGTTTGTCACCCTTATCCTATTAAAAAAAAAACTCAGGGAAAAGTTCTGACACATAACAAAAAACAAAAAAAAACATACAGTCGGATTGAGTACCTCCTACTTTTTGAAGTCAGTAGAAAATAAGACTTATAAATAACTTAAGCAACATGCATTGATCATGAGCTGTAATGATCCTGATAATTATTTTATTTTATCCTGAAGAGCCGTGGTAGCTCAGAGGCTAAGTGCTCGCTTTAAATTTCACAGTACGCGAGATATCCGGGTTTGATCCCTACCGGCACCATTGAAATTGTTGAAATTGTTGTTTTAAGTGCTGATTTACAACGTGCTCGGCGGTGAAGGAAAACATCGTCAGGAAATCTGCATGTCTAAAAAATAAGAAAAAAATATTTTGAAGACACATGAAGTTTGCCAACACGCATTGAGTCAGTGCATCGGACATTTCTTTCCCTAAATCACTCAGAAAATGAGAAGAGATCTGAGCCCGTGGACGTATACAGGCTGACGGTGATACTGTTCAGGATACTAGGATAAATATATTATCCTAGATTTATTAGTTATCGATCCTTGATGCGAGCAAATTAATCAAATTTTCAAGTCATTGGTCATCTACAGGTTCGTGAAAATTACACACAAATTACAAGTTAAGTTCTCAACACAAAGTGTCTGCCGGAAACCACGATGTATGTAAGCGGCAGGAGCTCTAGATTAATGGTATTGTGAAATTCTAAATAAAATCAAATTCACAATGATTTCTTATATTTACGTGAACACTACGCATTGAATAGTACTGTTTTTACGAATTTTATCGCCTTTCAATCTGTCGCGAATTAGTGTAATATTGTTGGTTTGTTTTTTAATTCAATATGTTTTAATCCAATTAGATTTTCATCATATTATGTACCGAACATGACAACTTGCAAGATTTATTGCGTTTAATTATTGTAGTAATGTAGTAGTAATGTATTTACAACGTCCATGTACATTAATTAGAATATAATATGATTAAGACGCGTGATATAGGAACATTGACTGCCTCGTTGTTCTGTGATCGTAAACGTGTTGAACTCCCGGGTTGAATTCATGGTTAGGCCAAAAAATCAGTTATTGTTTTTTTTTCGAAATCAGGAAGTTGGCGACGTTTCACCCCCATGTCTCGGAAAGCACATAAAGCCGGTCATGTCAGATTACCGTTTCATCGGACTATGACAGTGAGGGAATAGAGAATGTTCCTGTGCTTGCACGTACACTCGGGCACTTTAATCTAGTCTTACGCAGATGGCTAGTCTCAGTTGAGACTGCCTGACGTGACCGAAATTCTCTTCGGCAGACATTATACGGAGATTACTGTAACTTTCTTTCGTGAGACAGAGATTCCATCACCCCATTTTTTGTCGTTAGTGATGTAAGAGGCGACTGTGGGAACATTCACAAATCTTATAGTTTAAGAAGATGGCTTAAACCGGTGACCTTAGGGAACTGCAAACGATGCATTCCATGTTACTCTCTACAAATGACAACGCATCTGTATTTTGATTTTTAAATAAGGGTAGAGTAGTCTATGGGCCAGAGCATCCCCTTAGCATCAGGTGGACTGTGTGCTCGTTTTTCACCCGACTATTCCTGCTATTATCAATCCACTTGACAAAAGTGACTACTCAGGCAAATCCACCACGGTATTAATCATACAACGGTAGATGCCGGAATTGAACTTTGACGGTTGATAACCCTGTTGGATATAGGTCTCTCCAATTGATATTGCTTGACGTGTTAATGGCAAACATTATACCAGACATGTCGCACCTTTGATTTTGCTGCCTGCTGTCAGACCATAATGCTGTAAAATATTGTGACCACTAAAATGACTCTCTAGTTTTCGTAACTCACCATATAAACTGAAATAATGTTTAAAAAAAGTCCCGCAGGTTTTCCTGTTAGATTTTTCCAGGATATGAGTACTTTTTCAAACCAGTGATAAAGCTTTAATGCCTTTCAATAGGTGTTATTTTAATGTACATTAAATTAAATAGATAGGTTTGACTATAGAAGTACCAAGCTCTCAGCAAATAAAAGCTTAAAATAGCAGCCTAAAATAGCAGCTTAAACCTGCAATGTTTTATATGGTGAGTGAAAACTGAAGTCCATTTTTATTGGTAACAAGCATTCTATCTTAGTACTTAGAGCCGACAATGTATCGACATTTTTGGAAGTCAGACGGTAGGTGTCTACAAGCCACATTATCCAAATACCCTGAGGTAGATAGTGTGCTCGTTTGTCAACCTTATTTTATTTAAAAAAGAAACTGAGCCATCAATTTAAAAAAAGCCTAACAATTTTTTCCTCTTAGCGCAAGGCATTTTCTATTTATTCAAGCTCACTTTGAGAACGTGTTATGGAAAAATAAGAGAGCGTATTTCTATGTACTCGTGACTACGTGGCGTTTGTGGCGCTAGTGCATTTCATTACTTATATTAAAAGCTAACGTACAGGTTAAGTAATGGAGTTAGTTTAGTGAAATATTTTCTAAGCAAGGAAACTTTTTGAAGCAAAAATATTCTTCATATTTAAACTAACGCTTTTAAATAATAATACTGTTTTAATGCTAAGAAAAGTAAAAAGTTTGTTTTCAGAGGTAGAAATAATAGTCTGTGGCGGCGCTGTCGTCGCGACGCAAGCAGAATACACCAAAGCCTAAATCACGCTATCAACATTCCGAATCATAAACAGTATATATAGAACATCTTCGAACTATCACTCGGAGTGTCGGCCGCTCTCCGGGCAGAAAACCCTGCCCGGCGGGAGATCTCCCATTTTCCTATCACGGCCACAGTGGTGACCCCGACGTGATCTGAACACGCAACAAACAACCTTCGGAAACTTCAAGCTTCATCATCATCATAAAATAACCCACCCATTTGCTCCCAAGCAGATATCGTCTGCAGTCTTCATATCCTGCAAGCCATCTAGCTTCACAAGGTTCATCACAGCACTGAAATAATAATGCTTCCTGTTCGTTCAAGCTACATTCTGAGCTACAGTATTCAGCACGGCTCTGAACCTTACTGCTCGCCTCTGCTTCACGGCACTCTCGCAGTTTACTTGCCTTCTTCTCGACTCACCGTAGACTACAAGGCAATCTCCTGGCACTTGCACATTCGTCGGCAACGAGGCTGCACTATCGACCTTCGGTCTGAGCTGGGGGGGTGATGTGGCGACGCTGTCGTCGCGCCGCAAGCGAAATACGACAAAGTCTAAATCACGCTATCAACATTCCGAATCATAAATAGTGTATATAGAACATCTCCGAACTATCACACGGAGTGTTGGCGGCTCCCCGGGCAGAACACCTTTTCCCGACAGGAGATCTCCCCTTTTCCTTCCACGGCCACAAGTCCAACTTATGTCGCGTGTTTGGTCGATAAAATACTATCTCTTTTGACGACTCTGCCGTCCACTTTGCTTTTTCGTTGATAAGTTTGGTCGTATATGTACTCGTATGTTGAAGCACTGCTTGGTAGTGGAACCCAATCCAATCCATCTCTTGTGAACCAGTTAACCTTGTGTCATATGACACAAAACAAAAATATTGTTGTTAGCAATAATTTTAATAAAATACATTAATGTGTAAAAGTAATATTACAGTCCATAATTAATGTTTCAAAATTTTATATGTTATGCAGTCAACTCTGTTACAGCATTGCGGTTATGACCTCTCAACCTTTAATTTGCAACCAAGCATACAACTTCCTGATACTGAATTCAATAAAAAAGAAAAGAGCTACGCTGCAGCTATGTTACGGTTGTAGCACGAACTCGAAACTCGACCGGGGAAGAACCACGCTCTCACTGAATACCAGCGTAAAATAGCAGCTTAATATTAAGCTAAGCTGTGCTTCGTATGGTGAGTGTAGAGATCGGGAGACCTCTTTTTACGGGAAACGAAGCATTCCATCCTTGTCCTCAGGGGAAACAACGCATCTGCATTTTATTTTTGATTAATCGAGCATAAATGTGGATGTCTATGGGCCACAGAATCCACTTACCATCCGGTAGACTGTGAGCTCGTTTGTCACCCTTATTCGGTAAAAAAATCAACTTATTATTCGTGGCAGACTTTTATTTCAGCATTTTACTTCGAGGCAATATAAAGTTAAATAAAGGATTAACTTTACAAAATACTGTTGTTGGATGTGTCATTGGTGGTAGGATTTTATGTCACCAATTTGATAACCTGTTTGTTAACATTGTGTCACTTTTTGCTACGAATAATGATAATAAATTCTGTTGGGTTGTCAATTTGTTAATTTGAGTCCTTATGCCCATCCACAAAATGACTTTTTCCGAGGTTAAACATGCCGATAACTAGGTATGTCACAAAATATGGGTTTCTTTTCCTTCCCCCCTAACCCTCGGTCGTTTGTTCTCCCCTGCCGAGGACTTCTATCTGCTTGGCTTTTTATTTATTTACGTTTTGTTTATGTATTTCATCATCATCATCATTACATCCCTTCACAAGTCCACTGCTAAAAATAGGCCTCCCCCAAAAATGCCACAAAGCATGGTACTGAGACACCTGCATCCATTGAATTCCTGCATGTCTTACCAGGTCGTCAATCTATCTAGTGGGGGGACGTCCTACACTTCGCCTGCCGGTACGTGGTATATATTTACTTTACTATATTTACATTTATATGTTTATGTATATTTATCATTTTATACAGCCCAACCAGATCAGAAAACTATTTGAATATAATATTTAATAATAATAAACATAAACTAACTTACTTACAACCTTGACTTAAAAACCATGTTTTCTTTCACCGCCAAGCACGTAGTATATCAGCACTATAAATTGCATTTCACTAAAGCGCGCTGAAATCTAATTCAGATTAATTGCTCTTGTGAAATTTACAGCAAGCACTAAACTACCTCTAGAGAGCCGTGGTAGCTCAGTGGTTAACGCTCGCTGTAAATATAACAGAACGCGAGTAACTCGGGTTCGATCCCCGCCGGCACCAATGAAATTCTTAATTGCAATTTTAAGTGCTGATTTACCACGTGCTCGGCGGTGAAGGAAAACATCGTGAGGAAACCTGCATGTCTGAGGAATAGGAAAAAAATATTTCGAAGACATGTGAAGTTCGTCAACACGCATTTGGGCAGCGCGGCGGACACTTCCTTGCCCTAAACCCTCTCAGAAATGAGGGGAGGCCTGAGCCCAGTAGTGGGACGTATATAGGCTGTAACTTTACTTTACTTTACTAAACTACCTCAACTCTTCGGAGAGCGTGCTTCTTCCCCGGTTGAGCACGACACATTCGTGCTATAACCATAATAAAACCGCAGCATGTTTCTACCACGTTTAATATATTATTAAATCTTTTTTATACGATATCAAAATATTTTTTTTCACAAGCTTTTAACGTTTCATTGTTTGTCATATTGGTCAGACGCCTCGATTTCGGCAGTAAAATGATTGCAGAACTAGATCCTTTATTTTCTATCGTAGACACTACTATACGTCTGTTTTTTTACGTCATACGATTTTTAAATTATACCGATGTAAGCATATTCATCATCCCACTTCGACGCATTAACGTACTAACTGATAATCGTTGATGCTTATATAAATTAATTATTATTTAATTATATATCTTTCTCTTACTATTGTCATATTAGTGAAAAAGTTTATGGATTATCATCATTATCATCATTACAGGCCTTCACGATTTCACTGCTGCACACAGGCCTCCCCCAAAGAACGCCACAAAGCACCGTCCTGCACCATCTGCATCCCCTCCTGCGTGTGTTGCCAGGTTGTCACTCCACATAGTGGGGGCCGTCCCACACTTCGCCTCCCAATACGAGCCTGCAATTCAAGAACATTTCTTCCCCATCGATTGTCGGTTCTTCGGGATACATGGCCGACTTGAGCTTACTAATCATTTGTTCTATGTCGGTTACTCTGGTTATGCTAGTTTATGTATAAAAAATGTAATATACCACGTTTTCGAAACGAATTAAAAACATAAAATTCTTTTATTATTTTGTCATCAGATTTTGAGCAATGTTCGAAATTTCAAATCTTTTAACTCATCGGGAGTTAGTTTAAAATCAATCACTAAAACATTCACCTCGGACAGACATACACGAAAGCGATTCAATAAAAACTTAACTTGACACTTAAAATTGACACAAAAAACACTTGACAATAAAAGAGAAAGTAACTTTTAGTATTTCTTAAATTTAAGTTGGTTTTATGAGTAATGTACATCTAGATAGTCTAGATTATACTTATCGATATATTATATGTACTAAGCACTAGATTTCGCAGTCTGTACACTCACTATGTTCAACTGAACTGTACTGCAATCCGTACACCTTAGTGTCATTTATTGTGACTTCGATATTCATGCAAGGTGGAGCGGCGCTAATAATACGAGAATTCGAATCAAAGTTTGAACTTGGACGTTACATAACAATTCAGTAGTAAAATAACTAAAATTATTTGTTGTTCAACTGAAAAAAAAATGGGTAATAATATCGTAATACCACAATAGAAAAATATTTCTTCATTTAAATGCCACGCCATCTACAATCATAGACTAAAACATGCAGATGTTCCATTACAAAATAACCGAATGTAGGTAAAATATATTTCTAAACAAAGACTTGAAGGACAGAAGAAGAAAGATATGTTGTTTATGAAATATTTTCCATTTTTTTTAATTGTTTTATAACCAGTTTATATTTTGAATGTTTATTTTATGTTCTTTCTTTTTAGTATCTGATACGGGGGATAAGTCGCTCGCGTCCGTAGACTTTGACCACCTGTTGCTAGGCCCACCCTACACGTGTCCCCCGGGTGGTGCTAAATGAGCGACAAGCCGATACCACAGACTCGGCTCCACGCCGTGGTAGCGGCGTTAAATATACCACCCCATTTCGCACCATGAGGAATCGAATTAAAGAAATGGCCCCGAGTTCCCGGCGCCCCTTTAATGGGGCAGGGGTGCGAAGAATCTCCGGGAGGAAAACCGGCGACGAGGTTCGCCTCCCGTCACGTTCTGTCTCCCGGAGAGGCGAAAAGTGGATTGCAGAGGCCCGTCTGACTACGTTGAATGTATGTGGGGCAATGAATGATAAAATGGATGAAGTATGCGATATGATGTATGATAGAGGAATAGATGTGTTATGCGTAAATGAGACGAAGAGGAAGGGGAAGGATGTCACTACACATGACATGTATACCGCATACTGGTCTGGTGTAGACGAGATCGAGCGGGCATGCCAGGGAGTAGGTATCATCCTTTCAGAAAGAATGGGCCAATGTGTGAAAGAGTATGAATGTGTAAGCCCAAGACTGCTATGGATACGAATGAAAGTGGGCTTAAAGAAGTTGTTTGTGTCAGGGGTCTACGCCCCAGGCATGTCTAAGCCCACTTATATCCGAGAGCAGTTTTGGGAAATGGTAAGGATGGTGTTAATTAAGTGTAAGGGAAATGAAAATATTATTATGCTAGGAGATTTTAATGGAAGGGTTGGGGTGAGGAGGCTTGGTTATGAAAGGATATTGGGAACGTTTGGTGATGAAAGTATAAATGAGAATGGTGAAAGTCTCCTCACCGTATGTATGGAAAAGAATCTTTTTGTGACGAACACTTGCTTTCGCCACAAGAGGATTCACATGCATACTTGGGAAAGAGGTGACGATAGAAGCATGATAGATTTCATAATTGTGGATGAAAGATTGAGAGACGCAGTGGTAGATACGAGGGTTTACCGGGGTTCTAACGTAGGAACGGATTATTATTTAGTTTTATGCCGAATTAATGGTCTATTCAGGCGGTGGCGCCATCGATCGTCTGCGTCTACCACTGCGTTACAGCGTATTAGAACAGAAAGGTTACAAGATGAAGGTGAGAAAAACAAGTTCAAATGTAGACTGAAAGAAAATATAAGTGGTTTGGATGAATTATGTATGAAGGAGTTAGACTTGGAGAATATATGGCCAAATGTAAAGAAAGGTTTAGTGGATGCAGCTACCGAAGTAAGTGGTGTTAGTAAGAGAAAGAATGAAAGGAAAAATAATACGTTATGGTGGGATAATGAGATACGTATGGAAGTTGAAGCAAAGAAGAGAGCATGGCTAGATTTACTAGCAACAAAGGCTGGTAATTCTAGCGGTACGAATGGTGATATTGAAAGAAAAAAGGCAGTCTTTAGACATCTTAATAAGAAAGTAAAAGAAGTAGTTGAAAGAAAAAGAATATCGGAATAGAAGAATATTGGATAACTTCCAGGCAAATATTAAAATGTTCTGGAAACTTGTAAGAACTACCAGGGGACATTCAAAACAGCCTATGATGAATGTTATAAGAGACGAGAATGGCTATATTCTGAATGATGAAATTTTGAGTTTAAAGAGATGGAAGGAATATTTTGAAAGCTTGTTTATGAGTGAGGAGACAACGTGTGTACTAAGTGAAGTAGAAACACCGAAAGAAGAGGAAAGAGGTAGCGAGATAAGTATAGATGAAATAATGAAAGCAATGAAAAGCATGAAAGCAGGTAAGGCTGCCGGATATGATAGAGTTTTACTCGAAATGCTAAGGGCTGGAGAGGAAGTTGTGGCAGGCCTGCTGCACACCTTGTTTAATTTATGCTGGGAACTGAAGCGGGTACCGGTAGACTGGTGCAAAACCGTGATAGTCCCAGTATATAAGGGAAGAGGGTTGCAGCAGGACTGTAAAAACTACCGTGGCGTCAGCCTTCTTAGCATTGTGGGAAAACTGTATGCTAAGGTACTGATTGAAAGGGTCATGAAAGAAATTGATGGAAAAATTTGGGATGTGCAAGCGGGATTTAGAAAGGGAATGGGATGTACAGATCAAGTCTTTTCCATGCGCACGATCGCGGAGAAGTTTCTGGCCAAAAAACAAAAGGTTTTTTGTGCGTTCATGGACTTGGAAAAGGCCTATGACAGAGTGGATAGGGATTTGTTATGGCAAACACTGAACTCATTTGGGTTGAGCGCTGGCTTGATACAGGCATTGGAGTCTCTTTTTAGGGACTACTTGGACTGGTTTGACATCCATAAATGTGTCAGACAGGGCTGTGTGGCTTCCCCGTGGCTGTTCAACCCATTTATGGACAGTTGTTTGCAAAATTTGAAAGAATGGGTGAGTTAACCGTCAAATGCCTTTTGTACGCCGATGATCAAGTCATTCTTGCGTCGTTGGCGGCCGAGTTGCAAATGATGGTTACATTAATGAACGGATCATTAAAAGAAAGGGGTATGAAAGTGAACGCAAGTAAGACGAAGGTTATGGTTTTTGAAAGAGAAGAAAGTAAAACGATTTGTGAAATAAGAATAGAAGGGGAGTTGATCGAGCAAGTAGATGAGTTTGTATATTTGGGCTGCGTATTTAGCAGGGATGGGAGATATGATAAGGATATAGAACGACGAGTGAATGCGGGAAATAGAGTAAATGGGGCCTTGCACTTTATTGTGAAGAGTCAAAATGTGTCGAAAAAGGCACTTATGGCAATTCACAATGCTGTGTTGGTCCCTACTGTAACGTATGGTAGTGAAAGTAAGGTGTGGCAAAAAAAGCACGAGAGTAGAATAAACGCAGTAGAAATGCGGTCGTTAAGGAGGATGTTAGGGCTGAATCTGAATGACAGTCTAAGAAATTGTGTAATAACAGAAGAGTGTGGTTTGCAAGATGATGTGGTGACCAGGATTAAGAAAGAAATGCTTCGGTGGTTTGGTCATGTGGAAAGAATGAATGAGGAAAGAGTGACAAAGAAAATTTATGATGCAGAACTGAATGGCAGAGTCGGAAAGGGACATCTTAGGCGAAAATTTATCGACCAAATTGGCGATTTATTGAAAACGGGCCAAATTAGGAGTACCCTTAACCGACGAGCATGTATGCGTAGGTGTATGGATGTGAAGGAGGCAAGAGAGGTGTGTCAGGATCGTGCCAAATGGAAGTCTGTAGTCTCTGCCTACCCCTCTGGGTGACAGGCTTGAGTGTTTATGTATGTATATCTGATACTAAAAAGAAAGAACATAAAATGAACATTCAAAATATAAACTTATAATAACTATATATGTATATATATATATATATATATATATATATATATATATATATATATATATATATATATATATATATATATATATATATATATATATATATGTGTGTGTGTGTGTGTGTGTGTGTGTGTAAATAAAATGTAATAATAAATGTATGTTTTTTTTTTATATAGCCATAGTTACCTTTTAGCACCCGTGACCATGGTGCTGGAAAGCACCCGAAACGTGAGGTATTAAAAATAAAATGAATAAAACGCGATAAAATCCGTAAAAGTAGTTTTTATCAATGTTCGCGTAAATATAAGAAATCATTATCATTAAAATGTTACTGTGATATAATATTATGTAATGATATAGTAAACTAGCACATAGGCAAAAAAACGACAATTTAAGAAAATGTACTTTATATAATTAACAATATAATCTAAATAAACAATTTTTACATACTGATCATTCTGCCTAGGTATAATCTATGATGACAGAAACTGGCAGGCGCAATGCACGCTTATATGGATGCGCATGCGCAATTCTACTGTCTCCCGCGCATGCGCGAACATAAAGAGTAGCGTACATTTTTTGTTTAGAATAGCTTCCTAGTACGAAGTACATTTAACTCATTGACTTATATGTATACTTCTTAATAACTTAATGACTATACTATAGAATGGCTCCCAGTACATAGAAGGTAGTAAATTAATTAAGCGATCTCAAAATGGTATAAAGGTTTATTTTTTATTTATATTTCATATAATAAGGTTGAAAAACGAACAAACAGTCCGTCTGATGGTAAGTGGATGTTGTGACCAATAGACATCTACATCTATCCTCGATTAAGAATCAAAATACAGATACGCCTGAGGAGCAAGATGTAATGTCTCGTTTTCAGTTAAAAAGGTTATCCATTCCTATAACATATCATACAAATCACGACAGTATTCTATGAGATCGCGGTCCCCTGGTAGATCCGACCAATTCTTGCCGGAGCTTATGATTTTAAATTTAAGTATGGGTTACGCACGCTTAGTTAATTTTTAAGCAGTTATTTTGATTTAAATCTTTCTTTTACAAATCTTATAACACCCTCACAATAGTATTGTCTGCTTACTTATAGGTTGACAGGTAACTTTAAACTTCGTTGCAAAAAAAAATTAGTGTAACGAAGTTTAAATAAAATTTATTACAGGCTTCACAAGTTCACTGCTGAACATGGGAATCCCCTAAGGATTGCCACGATCCACGATTCTTAGTCATCTGCATCTATCGACTTCCTGTATCTCTTACCAGGTCGTTAAAAAAATAAAAAATACATAGGAGTCCAAATAGAGAAGACAAACAGATATTGAGTAGACAAAAATTTATTATAACTTTATAGTTCCTGGCGTCCATTTCGCAAACTATTTTACCTCCCCTGCATGAAATCTACACAACGCGAAACGAGGACTACAATATATCACTGCACATTAAGACTAAGGATTTTATCGCATTTAATTTTAAATGTTTTTTAATTCCCGACGTTTCGACGTATGGTCCGATCTATGCAGAATGAACTTACTCGGTCTTGAAGTATTGCGGTGGTATGCTTGTAATCTATCAAATCTGATGCAATGGTTGGGGCCGCCTAAGATATGCTCACTAACTGCAGACTTCCCGTAACGTTGATGCTGTTTGCATGAACGTTGATGATGTATCTACATCTATCCTCGATTACATCAGCCATTACATCAGGTTTGATAACCACAAATCCTCGCGAAAGAACATCGATTCCTACCAAGGATGTTACGTGAGGCTATTGAAATTAAAAAAAAATACCCTAATTTCAATAGAGAAGGAGGCTGGGTACTATACCACCTGCTTGGGACCCTGTAATTAATAAAATTAAAACTAAACACAACTGCAAGACTTCAAGACCGAGTAAGTTCATTCTGCATAGATCGGACCATAAACAATAATTATAAAGCTGAAGGTACTCCGGAGTAACATTGACATCGGGACGTCTGTCACCTCAGTCCGTGACCCGTGACCCTGGATGCTGGAAAGCACCCGAAACGTCGGGAATTAAAAAACATTTCAAGTTAAACGCGATAAAATCCGTAAAAGTAGTTTCTATCAATGGGGGCAAAAATTCTATAAATGAGATGAGGGCACTAAGAAGTATGATAGGAGTTAAACTGAGTGACAGGATAAGAAATAGTGAGATAAGGAAACGTTGTGGTCTGAAAGAAGATGTAGTGACAAAAATTGAGAAAGGTATGCTGAGATGGTTTGGCCACATCGAGAGAATGAATGAAGAACGATTGACGAAAAAAGTGTATAAGGCGAGTGTGAACGAAAGTACTGGAAGGGGTAGACCTAGGCGGACTTTTCTAGACCAAATTAGGGACGTCTTGAAAAAAGGCCAGGTTAAGAGTACCCTAAACCGTAGAGGATGTATGAAGGGAATAATGAAAGTGGACGAAGCGAAACAAGTATGTAAGGATCGTAGCAAGTGGAAAGAAGTGGTCTCTGCCTACCCCTACGGGAAAGAGGCGTGATTATATGTATCAATGGGACTCCCTGCCCCCGCACCTTTCGCCCGGCACCGCCGGGTATTATTTATTGTTTATAATTTACATTGAATAAAAATATCTCCATTTACATTTTTAACTTACGATACCTACTACTAAATATTATTTGAAGTACTTTAAAGTTGAAGTGCTCTAAAGTACTTCGAATAACATTTGGAAATAGTCGCTGAAGGATTATCATATTTCTTCCGATTTATACTAAAAAAACGACTCAACCGATTTTGCTCAAAATTTAATGAGATCTTAGTTACATGATTACGCGTTAAATGAAACTTTAACGCGTAATCATGTTTACTGTTTACTCTTTGTTCTCGAAATACACGAGGCGAAAATTGAATCCAAACACACATACATACATACGTACATGTGGCCACACCCACACACCGACAACCTCTTAAAGACCATACTATTCGACTCTAAAGACCTTGAAACGTGGAGATATGTCAAAATTTCCAATTTGCAAAATCGGACCCATTACAATAACTTCCCATAGGGAAGTTAATAATACAGGTTTCTTTAATTAAAGATGATCCATCATTTTATCAAAACTGTTTCACAAATTCGACTAAGCAACTTGCATTGGCCATTTATATTCCTAGAATTTTCTCAAAGACGGTACCAAAAAGATGTTAAAGGATATAAATAAACAAAAACGATTCCCTCCCTCCTAACCCCTTGCGTCAGATTTGATAAACTACAAATGACACGGATAAAAGAATTTATAATGTTAGTTGTAAGTTAGACGTACAACCTATACTTATATTAAGCACAAGCCTCCTCTCATTTCTGAGAAATTATAATGAACATATTATATTATTCAATTCTATTCTATTTATATAAAATTGCATCGTCTGTATTGAAACTATGATATTAAAAGCAATAACTTATCCTTTGAGATACACACGATTTAATAAGTAATCCTAATTTACGTAATGGATATTAATTTATATGTTATAACGATACACAACTCACATTATGTCGAAACTTTATCAAAGGCATCAAATGTCTAATGAGATTACTCACAATATGTATAATATTAATTGCTATTATCGGACTAATCCAGGTGTATATATTACATGGGGTATAATTAATTGAAAAGTTTATTATAACAGTTGGCAGTAATTTAGCTAATAGAATAAATGTGACGAAGATCATATAGTATAAGTGATGGTAAGTGCACACACTTTGTGCACTACATTTATCCTCGATAAAGAATCAATAATATGCAGATACGTTTTCACCCGTGAGAACTTAGATGAAGTGCTTTATATCCAGTAAAAAGGGTTCTTTACACTCCGAAACTCATATCTACTGGTTTGTTTTTTTAGAATAAGGATGGCAAACGAGCACACAGTCCACCTGATGAAACGACAGTAGCCTAATGGCAGGGCGCGGACCGCGAACTCAAAAAGGTCGTGGGTTCGAATCCGCCATTCGACTACTGGCGTGAACCACTCGTAACACAAGCAATTTAAGCTTACCACGAGTGGTTAAGGGGAATATTAGTAATGTTTATAACATTGTTAACATTCTTTAAAAAAAATAATGTTAAGGTGTTGCTGTAGCCCATAATCATCTACATTTATCCTCATCGAATCACGTCTATCCCTCGAATGCCTCGTTTCCAGTAAGATGGGTCTCCGGTTCTCTACACTTACCATACGAAACACAGCAGCATTAAGCTGTTATTTTACGCTGGTATTCTGTGAGAGCGGGATCATTTCCCGGTCGAGCCGACCCATTCGTGCTACAACTATACTACTAATATAGGTGCAGCATGGCTCTACCACGTATAAAGGTTTATCGGTAGAAAAGAATTTTAGGACTTCCTTTCTACCTAGAAGCCTGTTTGGAAATGCGCTACCTTTTTACTTAATTCTGCTGCCAAAAAAGAGAGCTTGCGCTGCTGTATTCCAGTCCAAAAGGTATTAGGAGCCAGTATTACTTGCTGTGGGGCCTTACATCTAAGTCCTTTATGGTAACGCATAGTCTTCTTTGTTTGAAGTTGGTTGCAGGTGTCCATGTACAGTAGTCACTTACAAGAACTGGACTATAAGTTCATTTGTCACATCAGTTTTATAAAAAAAAACTGTCAGTCGTAAGATTGAACGTCAGAAGTGAAAAGTTCTTAGCTTCACAAACATGTAAATATTATTTTTGGGCTGTTGAGAAATATTTTTAGAAACTATTTTTTAAAGTTACAGCCTATATACATCTACTGCTGGGCACAAACCTCCTCTCATTTCTGAGAGGGTTTTAGGGCAAGGGAAATATCCACCCGCTGCCCCAATGCGTGTTGGAGAACTCCACGTCTTCGAAATATGTTTTATGATATATTTTTATAATATAATATAATACCCGGGCTGCTCGCGTAATGTGACTTTACAGCGAGCGCTAACCATCTGAGCTACCACAGCTCTGGAAGTATTTTTTTACTAGAAACTATCTGGTATCCGGCGCGGCGCTACCGCAGAAGATATAATTGTAATAATATCCTTTTAAATTTGGAAGAGTTATATTGTTTGATTACGAATGGTATAATACAATTTAATGATATATAACGTTCAAATAAACTTGTCGGTACGATACGCGCTTTTTTAAATTTAATCAATTGGATTTTCAACATTACTTTCATAATCTTGTAGATATCCATCCTCGATTAAGAATCAAATGCAGATGTGTTGCTACCCCTGAGGACTAAAATGGAATGCCTTGTTTCCATAAAATGGGTTCCCCTTTGTCTACACTCACCATACGTAACATAGCAGTATTACTCTGCTGTTTCACGAGGATATACTGTGAGAGCGTGGTCCTTCTCAGGTTAAACTGACGCATTCCTTCTTACGTGCCTTAATATAGCAGCGTGGCTACACCACGTATATTACAACTTCCGAATTACATATCTAATGCCTTTTCAATTCTTAGGGTATACTTTCTTTTGTTCTTTATCCTTTAAATATGTTATGATGTACAATCTAATTCTGATATGTTTATTTGTAGTTTTATCTCGTGTTCAAAACAAATACAGTCACAGAGGGCGATGAACTCACGTAGGTCAGTCAAATCCGTCTGTTTAACCGCTCGAATTGGTAACAATTTACAGTATATAGAATTGAACTCGGTTTAAATAAAATAGATAAGCGTTTTCAACTATTTGAGCTAACAACAACCAAAATCCTTACATTTATTTATCGCAACTCATCTTACTAGTTACTTGTTTGTGGCAAAAAGATAATAATAGTGTCCTCCAAGCCGAATTTCGGTCACGGGACCAGTCTCAACCGAGACTTGCTATCTGCGCAGGACAGGATTATATTGCACAAGTGTATTGCGTAAGCAGAGGTGAACTCTCCATACCCTCACTCTTAGAGTCTTATGGGGTGGTAATTGAATATGAACGGAGACTAAGGGCTTTACATGCTTTCCGAAGCACGGAAGTGAATCACCGCAAGATGGTGACACCGGGCTTCTATTGAGATTTTCTGGACAGAAAAACTCTATAACAGATTTTTTAGCCTGATTCCAGATTCGTACTCGAGACCTCGTGATAAGCAATAGACTTAACGACCACATACCGACGAGGTAGTGAAAAAACAGAGACAACAAAGAAGAAAAGACATTGAATAAAACTATTTTTACCGATTTAGCACCCATGGTCACATCAAAAGAAATCAAAAATAAGTAAAATTAAACGCGATAAAATCGGTAAAAATAGTTTCATCAATCTTTCCAGTTGTTTACTTGTCACAAAAAGATAAGTGACTCTTCAAGTCCATAGTATTAAGCCCTTCCAAGTTTGGTTCGAAACGGAACCCCATACTGGATAACAGTCAGTCGAAGCAGGCCCTAATAAGGCGCAAACAGGATATGATTGGCGCTAAGGGACACGTATTGATATCCATAAACACCGAGAGCAGTATAAACATGACGCCATATTGTATTTTATTAGGCACGAGTAGGGTTCACATAACAATTTCTTATATTTACCCGAATGCTACACATTGGTTAAAACTACTTTTACGGATTTTATCGCTTTTAAGTTACTTGATTTTTAATTTCCGACGTTACGAGTACTTTACAATACCCATAGCCACTGGAGACTGAGGTTATTGACGTCCCGATGTCAGTGTTAACCCGAAGTACCATCAGCTTTTAAATTATTACTTATGGTCGTATCTGCGCAGTATGAACTTACTGTGTCTTGAAGTGTTGCAGCGGTATACTTGGGTTTAGTTTTAATTTTATTAATTATAAGATCCCAAGCAGGTGGTAGTACCCAGCATCCAACTCTATTGAAATTAGATTGTTTTTAAATTCAACAGTCTGACGTTTCATCCTTGGTAGGAATCGATGTTCTTTCACGTGGATTTGTGGTTTATCAAATCTGATGTAATGGCGAGGGTGTCTAGGATATATTCACGAACTGCAGATTTTCCAGAACGTTGGTGCTTAAACGCAAAAAAACTGTATAAGTATTTTTAATCAATGTGTAGTGTTAACGTAATAATAGGAAATAATTATGCGAATACTATACATTAAATTAAACTATTTTTAGAGATTTTCTCGTGTTTAATTTACGTTTTAATTTTAAAAATAATCTCGAAAAAATTCGTAAAATTAGTTTATCTAACATGAAGAATTGTCAATCCTACTATATAGCATCTTACTATTAAAGATGTTTGAATTCCGTAATTTAAAAAATAATAGACAAAACTATTGCATTACAACCGTTTTTTTTTAATCTTATCTATTGAGTGTAGCTTGCCAATAATTCACGGTTGAACTGCAATTTCCCACAGATTGCCTGTTAGAGAGGATGATATAAATATTCCTTAATTAATTTAATTTAATTATAGGATAGGGTGACAAACGAGCACACAGTCCACCTGATGCTAAGTGGTTACTTTGGCCCATAGATATCTATCCTCGATTACGAATCAAAATGCAGATGCGTTGTCACCCGCGAGGACTTAGATGGAATACCTCGTTTCCAGTAAAAGGGTTTACGGCTCTCTACACTCACCATACGAATACAGCAGCATTAAGCTTTTATTTTACGCTGGTATTCTGTGAGAGATTGTTCCTTCCCCGGTCGAACCGGTCGAACATTTTAGATGCGTTGTCATCCCTAAAAACTAATATGAAATGCTTAGGAGTAAAAATTATCTATTGCTTCGTCACTAACCACATCAATATTCCGTTATACTGTGAGAGCGTGTTCCAGACAATGAAATTTAAAAATAAGAGTTAGCGTAAGAGGCGGCAGAGGAAAACAAACCAGGAGAGAAGGGCAGCAGCATCTTACAAAAACTTGAAAATAAAAAAAAATACAATTGGCGCTTGCAGTCCTTGGCAACTATGGCAATGTTTAGTTGGGGAATTTTAAAAGCTGTAATTAATAATGGAAAGATATTTGTGGCCTTAGGCAAGTACATATCATCATGTACCTACACGGTGAACATGTTTATTTCAATATATGGTGCTACTAAATATACCAGATGGTAGAATTTCTTTTTTTTGGCAAAGAGTCCGTCCTAGCAGATACCGTCCCCTTGCGGCTATAATATAGGCTCTCTCCCAGATATAGCTTTGGCTCTAACCTGTAACTGTATGTTGGTCTGAATAATAAAGAGATTATCATAATTACGAGCTCATAAGACATTCCATTATAGTCCTCGGACAAAAAAATCACATTTGTATCCTTCTCCGTTATAAGTTGGTCGAAGTGTCCATGGTATGACGGTAGCCACGATCACGGCCTTGTTATTAGGAACTTGCTGCCCATACCCTGTTTCATAACTCTATATTGCTTCTTATGATACCTTTGGGATGATATGGGGTAGCTTATATTCTTACTCCGCAGTACACGGTGGATCAATGTCTTGTCACTCTAATTCACACTTCTAATTACACCAGCTACCAGATTAAAACCAATCTCACCAGCCTCGAACACAGGCGCAAAATAGTCGGCCTTTCGGTTTTCTACAGGATTCATTTCGTAGCGTGTGCTCAGGACTTACGACATTTAATTCCTGCCTCTTTCTGCCTCTGCCTACCTTCGGACAACGAGACGCCCGGCCAGTCTCCACCCTTTCATTGTCTACTCACCAAGCATTTGAACCAAACGGTTTGCTACATCGTTAGTCATACGTACAGCATAGGAGTGGAATAAGTTACCAGTATCTCTCTTTCCATCCGATTATAATGTGTGTACCTTTAAGGCAAGAGTGAATAGCATTTTGTTCATTTAGTGCACTTCAGTATCCTCGGCTGCATCTCCATTTACCATCGGGTGGGATAGTAATTAAGCGCTAGCTTAGATTAGTAGAAAAAAGTTTTTAAAGTACAATAACAACACAAATACATATTAAACTTAAAACCGTTTAAACGTGAAGACAAAGTTGGAGGGAACCGGAGAAGTAAGTAACCTCCTCCACTAAGAAATGACGCGGCTTTTATCGATTCGCCTGCAGCGACCTTTGAAAACTTTACCAGTAGCCAGTTAGCTGTCTCTGTAAAGTTTCAATTGCATCGTAAAATTATTACTATTATTGCTTTTGTTTGGAACTATATTCTTTGGAAGAAAAATAACCATTGCCTTGATGGTTATGTCATCGTGATAGATTTGGGGCACAATGCCATGACTCTCGCACTGATAATGGTACTGTTTACTGAAACAAGAGTTACGAACGGGGCACAATATCCACTTGTACTTAAGTGGTTTCTGTGGTTTATATACAGAGAAGAATATAAATATGAAAAGGGGGCCTAGTTTTTATTTTCATGGAATATGGCTGACAAACAAGCTCACAGTCCACCTGAAGGTAAAATAGATGTTGTGGCTCATAGACATCTACATCTATCCTGAAATAAAATATAGACGCATCGCCATCGTATTCTACGAGAGCGTGGTAAAGAGGCAGTCCATTTCAATCGTTGGGTACGACAAAGCATTTCGATTCTTAACGATGATATGTGTAGGCACAGAAAAAATAATAGTACTACGGTGTAGGTTGCGTCTATTAGCCACAGCATTTTCTCGCCATTATGTAGAATGTGTACCCGTTTGTCAAAATCAAAATTCAGATGCGTTATCCAGAGGACTAAGATGGAATGACTCACAGCATGTAATCATTCTGACTTTCTATACCCTCCCGACTGGAAAACGGCAATACAAGGCTGCAGAAATAGTTAAGAGTGTGTCGCACCTAGCCAGATGAACTCCTAGGTAAGAAAGGAATCTTAACACCTGTATAAACCACACTCTTAAGATGACTATAAATCGTGGTTTATAAAAATAATTAGAAAAAATACGAGTACATTGTGTTGTCCCGGTAGTTTGTGCGAGCACGATACTAAGAAAGCCGCAGGATCGTTGTTCCTTTGAAAAATGAATGTTCCGCACACTGAAGCATTTCATCTCAGTTTTCAATTCTCAATATTTCAAGCGTTTTACAGTACCTCTAGTTACGTGAGGGGGGGGGGGAGATACTGAGGTGTCATACAAAACGAAGGCCATCTTCAACATTTAGATATTAATTTTTGATCTGATTTGTGCAGAATATGTTTAGCATCTTTAGGTCTTGCCGTAGTGTGCTATGGTTTGATTTTATTAATTATATGATCTCAAGCAGATGATAGCATTCAGTCATATTTTCCATTGATTTTGTATTTTTTTCTTATTTCAATAGCCTCACGAATTGTTCTTGGTAGGAAAAGGTCTTCTTTAGCGAGGATTTGTGGTATATCAAATACTGCAGACATCACAGAGCGGCGATAAAATCTGTATGTCTGTATGTATATAAATCATTAAACGAAGATATCGAAGATAAGATATATATTATAATAAGATAAATAGATCTCCAAACGTTTTAGATCTACGTAAATTTAAAAATCAAGATAAATGACAATATAGTGCGACCAACCTAGACGCACTTCTTGGCAAAAAGGAGCGCTAAGAGGTGTCTGGCTATGGAATAAGAAAAAAATATCTCTAGGCCTTTTATTAGATTTATGTAAGTTGAAAAATAAAGATAAATGATAAAATGTAGTGGCGTACTAAAACAGTCACTGCGAATAAAATATGAGCGGCAGTACGGGACGCGTTATAGCAGGCAATACGTTCATGCCACAGAGTAGCATGTTATGGCAGACTAAATAAGTTTGAGCCCATGGGCTCTACTGCGTGTTGCAAACGACATTATATATTTGTTCGTTTGTTTCTTTTTTTTAAGTGTTGATGTAAGAATATCTACTACCCCAGATCCTCGCAGGAGGCGGCGTAGGAAAACAAACCAGCCAGCAGCGTCTACGTGTTAACAATTGAAAATGATACGAAACTGTGGTCACCAACTTGCCTGGTAAGCGTGGCAACTGCCACAACTATGGAGGAAGTCTATGCTCAGCAGAGGATGTTAAAAAGGTTGTAACAGTAATGCCCGACTCGGCAGATGTTGTTGTTTTGCCCTCTTTGCTAGTTGGCGCTAAAGATTACACTCCAATTTCGTCAAGACCTATAAAATTTACTAAGTAAACTAGACCCACACTAAAATTTATATACTCGATTTCGGCTGCCATTATCTAGTCCAGGTAAATGCAATATATAATATATTCAATAAATGGTGAATTAAATAATTTTATCCGAAAATATAGAACTTGCTAAAGCCCCTCCTATCTCCTCGACTTAATAGTGTGTCACCATTATAGTCGGCGAAGGATCACGATGTTACAGGATACAGTTGCTGTGTTTTGTATTGTGAGTGTAGGGAACCGGAGACCCTCTTCACTGGAAACGACGCATTCCATCTTAGTCCTCAGGGGTGACAACGCATCTTAATTGAAGATAGATATAAAAACCATTAGGTGAACTGTACATTCGTTTCTCACCCTACTTTAAAAAATGGTCACGTTGTTTAAATGTTACACGATCACTAACATTATAATATCATCATCATAATCGTTACCGTTACAGCCGTCCACTGCAGAACATAAGCCAACCCCACAGATTGCCTCATAGGTGGAATATTTGTCATACTTGCCTCGCTTGGCAAGTTGATTGGCAACCGAAATATTTTATTTTCAGTCATTATCAGGAAGATGCTGCTGACAATCTCGTGATTTTTTTCCCTCTGTCGCCTCTTACGACACCCACGGGAAGAAATGGGGTAGTGGATATTTTTATGGACGCCACACACGGTCAGTTCAACTGATCATTCCAACTTATCAGTTTAAACTAAGACTGTTGATATTTTTTAAAATATATGATTTTCTACATATCGATAAATAAACTTATATATAAAACTCCGATAATGGTATATTTATAATTATCGGTATATCGAAAATCCGATAATTTAAAAAATTCCAACAGTCCTAGTTTAAACTGATCAGTTGGAGTGATCAGTTGAGTTGACCGTGTGTGGCGTCCATTACACCGCCACGACACGGTATTGAAATGAAATGAAATGAATGGAAATGAAATTAAGTGTATTATTTTTATAGTCATCATCATTACTGCCTATCCAATTCAACCGATGAACGTAGGCCTCCTACATATATTGCTTTATAGGGGGACATTTTCCAAATTATCCAAGCTCGGCAGACGGTTTAGCAATCGATGTTTTTTACTACTTTAAGTTGTCGTCAGGAAGATACTGCTATACATTTTTAATTCAATTTAGCTATATCGCTTTTTACGACACTCACGAGTTAATGTGGGGTAAGGCATTCTCTTACAAGAACATTACACGGAAATATAAATTATTGTAATTAAACGACCCACGCCGGCTTCGCTTGGATAAGATCATTTATAATGTTTACACCATTTATTTTATCTTAAAATAAATGGCGTAGAAAACAGTGTCCAGTTTTTAGGAGGAAATATAGCATCCTAGATGCTCCCTGGTATTGTTTTCTATCTGTTTGTTAAGTTAGTTGCCTTTCGTGGTAAAGCCACTCTGCATTACGTGGTAGATCCACGCTGTAGCTATATTATAGTAGTAGCACGAATGGGTTGGCTCGACCGGGTCGGGACCACGCTCTCACCAAAAACCAGCGTAAAATAGCAGCGTAATGCTACTGTGTTTCGTATGGTGAGTATAGAGTACCGGAGACCCTTTTACTGGAATCGAGGCGTTCCATTTTAGTCCTCAGGGGTGACAACACATTTGCATTTTGATTCTTAATTGAGGATAAATGTGGATATCAACGGGCCACAGCATCCCCTTACCATCAGTTGGACTGTGTGTTGTTTTTACATATATATGGCTATAAAAAGAAGTTTCACCAGAATCGATTGAGCTACTCCGAAGAAGCGCCGGTAGACAGACAGACAAAATTTTAAAATGGTTGTGTATGTCTAAATAGCATGCTAATATTCGCCTGAGCTTTGTAGAATTCAGTTATCTAATTATGACACACAGACATTTCAGTTTTATTTGTGCAAATTCCCTTACTTCTACACAGCAAAATACATTTTTTATATGATTAGGATGACAAACGAGCACACAGTCCACCTGATGACAAGTGGTTGCTAAAGCCCACTGGCATCTCTACATCCATCCTCGATTACGAACCAATGTGCAGTGCATTGTCACCCGTGAGGACTAAGACGCAATGCCTCCTTTCCGGTAAAAGAGTCTCCGGTTGTCTACACTCACCATACGAAACGTAGCAGCATTAAACTGCTATTTTACGCTGGTATTCTGTGAGAGCGTGGTCCTTCCCCGGTCAAGCCGCCACTATTCGTGCTACAATTGTAGGTACTATTAATATAGCTGCAGCGTGCCTCTACCACATAACATTACTTTAAAAGATAAATAAAATTGCATTAGAAAAGTGTTAAAAGAAATACCCGTTGTACTTCTATGCTCAAAATAAATATTCGTTACCATGTGGGGAGCGAGTCCCCGCTGAGTCTCCCGTAATAACTGTTACTAATGGGCGTCATATCACACAGTAACTTCATGGTTACTTACGAAACATTATAGCAGCAATATTTCTCAACGCAGAGTTAAAAGTACGTTTGTATTTTAGTTAAATTTGGTTAAAAGTTACTAAATACGTTTAATTAACTATATATGTATTATAAATGTATTATAATAAATAAATAAAAAATAAATAAAAAGAAATTGAAGTTTCTTTCGGTAATATCGAAATAACTCCCTTTTATTAAGCTATTTGAATAACATTAAAAACAAAGAACCATTTTATTTTCTGTGTGTATATATATATATACATATATATATATATATATATATATATATATATATATATATATATATATATATATATATATATATATATATATATATATATATATATATATATATATTACTACTCCGTTGGTCTAGTGGTTGTAGTAGTGCGACTGCTGATCATGTGGTCCTGGGCTCGAATTCCGGGTCGAGCCAAAAATTTAATTATTGAGTTTTTCCGTTAAGAAGTTCTCAGTAGCTGCCCGGATTCAGGAAGTGGCGTTGTCTCACCCCGGTGCTTCGGAATGCACGTATAAACGTCGGTCCTGCGCCTGACCTCTCTCCGGTCGGGTCGGTTTACCGTCCCTTCTGATGATGAGAGTCAGGGAATAGAGAGTGCACATGTGCTTGCGCACACTTGTGCACTATAATTCTGTCCTGAGCCGATGGCTAGTTTCCGTTGAGGCAGGACGCCAAAAATGCGGTCTGGAGAACATTATGTCTGTCTTTCTATCTATCGTATTCACGTGAACCTGGTCATCCGGTTAATATAGTCACTTTCTTATAATTCAAAAACTACAGCCTTATCTGCATAGAGAGCTATATGATAATAAACCACAAAGCAATAACTCTTCATCAGTCCATCAAATAATAAAGAGTCAAAAGGACGCTGCTTTATCGACGCCATTTTAACAGTTGATGTCATACTCGTAGTAAATATTTTAGTGTAGTTTAGTATTGTGTAATATAGTTAATTTTTATTAAGTTGATTTTCGAAGTATTTCCAATAATTTCCAAAGCTTGTTTGCTATTTTTTTATTAATATATTAGTTATAGTATACGACACTGTGTTTCTGTATCTATCCTCCTCCTAGTTTTGGTTTTATAAGGTGGCAAAGGTTAAGGTGATCATATTGTCCTTATGTACCTTAATAAGTTTTCTAGATGGTATATGTGGATGAAATTTGAAGATGGTTATATCGCAACGTTTTACCGTAAGATCTATTGAATAGAATAGAATATTATTTGACATTTTTATTAAATTTAAATTACATGTAATTCTTATTGAAAGTATTTTTTAACTTTACCGAAATGTTACCTCTGTCCTGGGAATAACCAGCAAAAAACCCAGCGGGACTTTTTTATCGAAACTTTTTCATAAGTCATAAGACAAGAAGTCATCACTGAAAGCGAAGCTTTGTGGTTTAGTAAAACATTATATACATATTATAGTATAATACATACTGAGAGATAACCTTTTTTGGTATGCCTTTGACGTAAAAAAGTCAAATTTATTAAATCTACGTATATTTATGTTATAAATTTGTATATTGCTGTGTGCGTTGATGGTCTGTGTCAGAAGTATATGTTGCCGTCTGTAACAATTTTTATCTTCCGTGAGATTCTCTCTCAGCACAACAGTGTAAAATAGCAGCTCAATGTTGCTGTTGTTTGTATTGTGAACATCTAATCGGAGACCTTTTCCACCTTTTTATCAGACAGACAGTGTGCTCGTTTGTCACCCTCATTCTATGAAAAGTCTACAGGGCAATTCGCATAGTCGCCTTTAAAGAAACCCACACAACGAAGTCAAGGTATTTCCTCTCTTTAGGATTCTGTTTACGTCATTGAGCTATTATGTACTACGTACTAGAGGCGACACTGCATTCAGCTACTCTGTTCCACTCAACTGCGGTGCATACACCGCACTTTAATCAGTCACTCGCTAGGCGCTTGTAGAGTTGTCACGTGTTGTGTTGATTTAAAAATAATCTCTTGATAAAAATATGCCGTCGTGTGTACTTAGATATTGCACAAATAATTCAAGAAATGTTAGTAAAACCAAGGAATTACTTTTCATCGGTTACGTATTATGTAGTAATAATAAAACAAATTATTCCTAAGACGCCCATCTCGTGTCATGGAATATAGATTAAGAAATTAATATGTTCAGATGCGGGTATTTCTGTGGGTACTTAAGTATAGGACGAATATATATATATATATATATATATATATATATATATATATATATATATATATATATATATATATATATATATATATATATATATATATTATACACATTTTTTTTGTATAAACATATATAAGTTATTATAATTTGGCAAAACTTATCATGTTTAAATCTGCTTATTATTCTTTTATTTTGTTTTTAGGTTTCCACATCAAAGTCAAAGTGGTATAAATTCCTCCATTTTTAATTCTCCCGTGCCCAGCATTTAAGAACGACTTTTATTCTAATTTAAATAAACATATTTATAATTTAAATGTTATGTTAATAAGTTTTGTTAAACATACATCTACTATGTTTTTTATATTTGACTTAGGTACCTTTTAAAATATTCAGATAAAAATATCATTAAAACGTATATATATAATATTATTTAATATTATTTCTCTTAGTTCTCGATATCTTTTACCTATTTAACAATAAAATCTACTATTACCTACGGGTCATTCTACCTGTGTTTATTCTATGATAAAAAATCAACCTCGCGATCACAGAGTAGCGCACATTTTTTGTATGAGATAGCTGTTCTAGTACGTAAGTACATATACTTCAATTTATTATCTTCTTGTATTATCTTATCTTATATTATCTTCTTTTTTTAATGTTAATAAAATACTACCTATGCTATCAACATTACTAATATTCTCTTTAAGCACTTCTATTAGGCTTAAAAGCTTGTGTTAGGAGTGGTTCATGTCAGTGGTCGAATGATTCGAACTATAAACCTTTTGAGTTCGCGATCCGCAATAACTGGTTAAACCAAACCATTCGTCCTAAAGCCATAATACGTGGCTCTAAAATGTTAAATTTAAACAAACCTAGGAAAAAACAAGCAGCTGTATTAAAACTCCTTCTTTTTTAAGTTGACTAAAAAGAAATAACCAGAGCGATAAATTCGCTACGGTGTGATTAAGTACCTACAGCCGCCCTCATTTGTCGACTTAATGTAATTAATATCAGAGTGTTATTATCGTGTAGCATGTTCAAATGGATGAAAGATATGCTGAGAGATAATATGCCATATCTCATTGTGTAAATTATGTAAAGCTTCTGAATGAGGCGACGCTTGCTTCAGACGAATTAGCGGCTCTAAGCTCTTAATAAATTGTCACCATTTTGAATTTACTGCTGAGCACAGGCGTTATCAATAATATTTTTTTTATTAAATTTTTTTTTTTATAAACACTCACGCCTGTCACCCAGAGGGGTAGGCAGAGACTACGGACTTCCATTTGGCACGATCCTGACATACCTCTTTCGCCTCTTTTACATCCATATATCTACGCATACATGCTCGTCGGTTAAGGGTACTTCTAACGTGGCCTATTTTCAAAATATTGCTAATTAATATACTATAACTATATAACTAATTTGGTCGATAAACTTTTTCCTAGGGCGTCCCTTCCCGACTCGGCCGTTCACATCCGCCATATAAATTTGCTTTGTCACTCTTTCCTCATTCATTCTTTCCACATGACCAAACCACCGAAGCATTCCTTTCTTAATCCTGGTCACAACATCATCTTGCATACCACATTTATCTCTTATCACGCAATTTCTCACCCTGTCATTCAGATTCAACCCTAGCATATTCCTTAAAGACCGCATTTCTACAGCATTTATTCTACTTTCGTGCTTCTTCTGCCACACCCAGCTTTCACTACCATACATTAAAGTAGGGACTAACACAGCATTATGAATTACCATACGTGCCTGTTTTGACACATTCTGGTTCTTCATAATAGAGTGTAGTGCCCCATTCACTCTATTCCCTGCATTTACTCGTCGTTCTATATCCCTATCATATCTACCATCCCTGCTAAATACACATCCCAAATACACAAACTCATCCACTTGCTCAATTAACTCTCCTTCTATTCTTATTAATTTATTAAAATTTTATTATAATTATCGATTATTTTCGATTAACAATCAAAATGCAGATGCGTTTTCACCCCTGAAGACTAAGATAGAATGCCTCGTTGCAATGAAAAGAATTTCCAGTTCTGTATACTCACCATACGAAACACGTGAGAGCGTGGTGCTACCGCTCGGGATAACCCATTCATCCTGTAACCATAATACACCTGCTGCGTGGATCTACTACCTCCACGTTATCATTATCAGTTTGTAAAAGTCTACTGGTGGGCAAGAACCGATCCGTTGTCGCAAGATTTTGCCTTACTCGTGTGACTGGTGGACTGACATTTCGCACTTTGGACGCGTTCCTGTCGTTGTTTGCTTATACCGCCATCTATTAGAAGTAGTATCTGGCGTATCCGATAGCTATCCTCTTACAAAACCCACGGGACAGATTAGGAGATGCTTTGTGATGTATTCCTTATGCTGCCATCTCACTGTATAAGGGTGACAAACGAGCACACATTATACATGATGGTGAGGGAATGCTGTGGCCCATAGACATCTACATTTGGCCTCGATTAAGGGGATATAGTAAGTCAGCTCAAATTCTAATTTCGTCCCCACTTGCCCGCGCGTCGTACGCTATGTACCGACATGTTTGTAATCACTAATACTGTAAGTAGAAAGGTCGTTAGACCCTTATTTCATTAGGTTTATCATATTTACGCCTGTTTCTATATATTATTATAATTATTATTTTAATTTTACGTCGTCCTGTTGCGTAATGTATATTCTGATCGTAAGCGACACAACCTCCTACTTCAAAGGCCGAAGCGAAGTGACCGGGCGGCAGGAATCACGCTTCAAGGGGCCGATAATTTAGGTAATTTCTTTTTACAGTGAAAATAATGGTATTTAAAAAAAGTAAATAACATAAGTACTGCTTTATAGTGAGTTCAGTTAGTATGCAAAGTTTCATGATCTTATTTAAAGTATTTTATGAAAACAGCGGTTATTTATTGTTTATTTTGGAGGTAACTTTGGATTTTTTTGTATCGAGAAAATTTTACGAAATCGTGTTTTCGTCTAACATAATACTTAACATTAATCCTCAACGTTACCACATATTTATTTCAAAATTAATGCTGCAATATTTCCGGCATAACGAAGGATCTTGCTAAGCCATTTGAGATTATATTTCCCCTTAAGAATCAAAATGCAGATCCGTTGTCACCATTGAAGTAATATGTACTACGTACTAGAATAGGTACCGAGACTTAGTTGTTTGGAACACGCTTTAGAAACCACGGGCTCTTACATTTTTAACTTGTGCCGTAAAAAGGTACTCTCCCCCGACCACGCACCCCGCACCGTATCGTAGACTTTGTTTGGGGTGTCTGTTCTAGTTCGTAATACTTAATACTTTAGGGGTTGTCACCCCTGAGGTCTAAATAAAAATGATTCGAAAACATGTGAAATCTGCCAAGTCGCATTAAAGCGCTACCACGCTTTATTGCGATTTGGCATTGATGATTCCTTCGTAACATTTTCAGAACTTAGGAAGCTGATGGAACCTATACTTTTTACATACTTTACAGAAGGACATAGTAGATGGACCGAGAGACGAACCACTACATTAAGAAGAAAGAAAAAATTAAGGAAACACATTTATTTGTAGGTTAGCACTACTTAAAAACATATAATAAAATACTAAAACGTGTAATTAAAAAAAACAACAGGTTTATTTTAATCAAATACAATAAAAATAAGAGATTTTAACCCATAACAAGAACAAATATTTTTTTCTATAATATTAACCAAATTGTAAGACATCAAATAGTTGTCACGTCAACATCATATATACAACATAAACATATATATTATTAAAAAAATCTTTTAACACAGTTACATATTATAACGTTCCAAGTTACTTTATCAAAAAGGTGCCAAACAATAGCGTCTGTAAACTTTGCCTGTACTAACGAAGTTAGTACATAAGAAAGTTTTGTAATAAGAGCCTAACTTAACAAAGATTTATGGAGACGAAGCGTTAGCAAAGTTTATGAAATATTTTGAAGGCGATCCATCGCCCCGTTTAAAAGCTGTCATGGAGACGGTTACTGTCATGGCGTCGAAAAAAGTGCGAAGGCGTTAACCTCGGGCTCGCTACGTGTAGTTTCAATTAACGGTGAAGGCGCAGCGTGGCTTTGTTCGGTTTTTATTTTCTTTTTTTTCTGCCCCAACCAGCGAGTTTATTTTCACTCGAACACTTTGTAACCGGCCAGAGTTGTTTTTTGTTTGTATTTCCCGTGTATTTGTATTTTTTAATATCTATTTATTTTTAATTTGAGTGCCAATTATGTCATGTGTTTGTATAAAATTATAGGAATAAACGTGCATGTAGTACTCCTGATGGTTACACTATATATCAACCATTCAACAGAAACGCTGCAGTTGGGTTCACAGCTGGTCTAAGGAATACATCGAGTCATCTGTGAGTACCTAGACGTACTCCCAAATAGTACAGAGGTCCTGTTATGAGTAAATTAAAAGGTTCTCCTTAGTATTTGTGTTTATATTTGTCAAAAAAGCTCTAAAGCGCCTACTAACTATGTTGTAATAAAAATTGAATAAATCTTATTTTGCAGATTTTTTTTATTTAATGTTAGCTTGTTTTAAACTCCAGAGATTTGGAATGCTTCCCATTACCTCTGGTTACAGTCGGGCTATGTAACCGCGAGAACTGCAAAGCACTCGAAGCTCACGTAACCTAAAAAATATTAATAATAATAAAATTTAACAAAACTTTTTTTACAGATTGTATGTTCGCGTATGAGGATGTGGTGTGTTACAAATTTAATATTATGTGTGTTTTTTACTAATTGGCGACAGAGATAGGCAAGAGGGTGATCCCTATTTACACGGACTCCTAAGTAAGGATTGTGAGTGTGATAGGTGATTGTATGTGACATAATATCGGAAATTATAAAACAAGTGCTACGATGGTGATCTAAACCTCAGTGTAGAGAAAACGCTGTCACGGATCGCTTAATAATTTGGCAACATAAATGAACATATTTACAGTGAAATTACAGCATTTGGATTATTTTTGTTGAAATATGTAGACGTGGTCCTTCACTGCTGGCCGAGTACGTTTACCTGGGACGAATAGTCCGACTAGGTAAATCCAACTTCGACCGAGAGGTCAATCGACGGATTCAACTCGGCTGGGCAGCGTTCGGGAAATTACGACACATCGTCTCGTCAGGTATACCTCAATCTCTGAAAACTAAAGTGTATAACCAGTGCGTGTTGCCAGTGATGACTTACGGATCTGAGACGTGGTCCTTCACTGCTGGCCGTATGAGGATGCTCAAGGTTGCTCAGCGAGCTATGGAGAGGGCTATGCTCGGTGTTTCACTGCGTGATAGACTCAGAAATGAGGATATCCGCAGTAAAACCAGAGTGACCGACATAGCCAAACGGATTAGTAAGCTGAAGTGGCAATGGGCCGGCCATATAGCTCGAAGAACCGACAACCGTTGGGGAAAAAAGGTTCTTGAGTGGCAGCCTCGTACCGGTAGACGAAGTGTAGGGCGACCCCCCACTAGACGGAGTGACGACCTGGTAAGACATGCAGGAAGTCGATGGATGCAGGTGGCTCAGGACCGTGCTTTGTGGCATACCTTGGGGGAGGCCTATGTTCAGCAGTGGACTTGTAAAGGGCTGTAATGATGATGTTAAAAATCAATTACGGCTAAGTGTCACTTTTTTACGTTTTTAACATGGTAGAGGCATGCTGCAGCTATATTAATTATATAGTTATATCACGAATGGGTCGGCTCGACCGGGGAAGGATCACGCCCTCCAGAATACCAGCGTAAAACAACAGCTTAACGCTGCTGTGTTTCATATGGTGAGTGTAGAGAACCGAAAACCCTTTTAATGGAAAAGAAGCATTCCATCTTAGTCCACACGGCTCACAACGCATCTGGATTTTGTTTCGCATACGAGGATAGATATAGATGTCTACAGCAACTACTTACTATCAGGTGAACTACGTGCGTTTGTCACCCTTATTCAGCAAAAAAATCAACTTATTATTCGTGGCAGACTTTTATTCACTACTATAAAAAAACTTAGCGGTCAGCCACTGCAGAGTTTACTTCAACCACACACACACACACACACATGTGTGTGTGTGTAAGACACATCACTTTATTTTATTACGCAGTTCTTAGCCACGTTGTATACCAGTTATTTGACTCCAGTGTCAGTAATTTCGTCATGAACAATGTATACGCTTTTACAATTATATCCCAGAAACTATGCAGAGCTTATCTATCAAAAGGTTTAAAAATATTATTATGCAAAACTGTTTAGTGAGGGTTATTACAGTACTAAACAATACATGATTGATAATAGCCCATGGGAATGAAGCGTTCGGTACTACGCTGTTTCTGAAAGTTTTCATACTAGTTTTATAAAATAATCTATCGTAAATTTTTAACTTCCCGCTAAGAATGTTAGAAATTTTCAAAAATCGAGAAGACACTGTTTTAACCCCGTTTTTCGAAAGCCGAGTTTTCATAAAATCTTGAAGTTTTGACAGGAAGCCACCCTGACAATTTTTCGATGCTATCTGTAAAGTTAAAGTTATATACGTCCCACTGCTGGGCTCAGGCCTCCCCTCATTTCTGAGAGGGTTTTAGAACAAGGAAGTGTCTGCCACGCTGCTCCAGTGCGTGTTGGCGAACTTCACATGTCTTCGAAATATTTTTTTTCTTGTTCCTCAGACATGCAGGTTTCCTCACGATGTTTTCCTTCACCACTGAGCACGTGGTAAATCAGCACATAAAATTGCAATTAACAATTTTATTGGCACCGGGGGGGATCGAACCCGGGTTACTCACGTTCTATTATATTTACAGCGAGCGTTAACCATCTGAACTACACGGCTATCACGGTACGGCTGGCACGGTATCTGTATGTCCGTATATATGTGTATGTGTGTGTGTGTGTGTGTGTGCGTGTGCGTATGATGAAAATCTAATTGGATTAAAACTTATTGAATTAAAAAACAAACCAACAATATTACACTAATTCGCGACACATTTTTGGGTAGATGTAAAACGACTTATAACAAGGTTCCCTGTGATATTATTGATTTATCTTCACATAAATTCTAAGCGCATGTAAATGGCACTCTCATGAAAAAAGGATAGGTACTCGTATTATAAATTAGAATAGTCAAAAGATAAGAATGAACTTCCCTAGATGTTTGAGTTCCGACTAAGAAAATTGTTTTTTTTTAAATATATATATATATATATATATATATATATATATATATATATATATATATATATATATATATATATATATATATATGAATGAAATGTATATTATACGAAACGTCGGGAATTAAAAATAAAAAGTAAAAATAAACGCGATAAAATCCGTAAAAGTATAATCGCGTAAATATAAGAAATCATTATATATATATATATATATATATATATATATATATATATATATATATATATATATATACATATGTGCGTGTGCGTGTGTGTGTGTGTGTGTGTGTGTGTGTGTGCGTGTGCGTGTGTGTGTGCGTGTGCGTGTGCGTGTGCGTATGCTTGCGTGCGTGCGTGCGTGCGTGCGTGCGCGCGTGCGTGCGTGCGTGCGCGCGTGCGTGCGTGCGTGCGTGCGTGAGTGCGTGCGTGCGTGCGTGCGTGCGTGCCTGCGTGCGTACGTGCGTGTGTGTTTGTGTGTGTGTGTGTGTGTGTGTGTGTGTGTGTGTGTGTGTGTGTGTGTGTGTGTGTGTGTGTGTGTGTGTGTGTGTGTGTGTGTGTGTGTGTGTGTGTGTGTGTGTAAAATTAACTAAGCAGATTTCCAAAGTGTTTTATCAAACTTATTTTTCTATGAACTTTAACTAATTCGGACGGTTAGATTTTGAGACATTAAAAATAAAAATTTTGATTTTGTTTTTAAATTACTCCGATATATCATATTCAACGTCATAATTTGGTGAAATTTGGAGTGCTTTGCATTTGAAATTAGCGGGAAGTTCCAGGGATGGCCTGCAGGGTGAACCAATTTTTATTAAAGTCCCGCTAGGTTTCTTTCCGGTTCTTCTCAGGGCAGAGCTTTTTCCCTAACCAGTGATAAAGATTAAACGACTTTCAATAAGTATTATTGTAATCTATATTGAATAGAAATAATTATGTTAATTAGCTTTTAGCCGAATAAAAAATACAATTTGATAAGTCTTAGCTTTGGTTTTAAGCTTGCCCAGTGCCAATGCAGCGTTTAATAAAAAGCTATAAAGTTCTTTTAGTCTTTATTGTATCCAGCTTTAACAGGAAAGCTTTGGCCAGTGCTTCGCAAAGCATCCCGTTCATTTCATTTTTAGGTACTCTGCGTTTCATACCTCCACCGAGCGTCGTGGGGAACGTACGTGTCGCGCTACTCACTGGGGTTCTAGCGAGATACGAAATCGTCTTCTATTTTAGACTTTCGATATAAGTTTCCAAGTGATTTTGTGGTTTGTGTCACAAGGAAGTTAGTTAATGTAAGTTTTTAACCAATTCATTTATAATTACGTTCCATGAAATAAAATATTTGACGCGGAATATAGTTAATATAAAATTTTGAATAATTATTAATTAAGTATTGTAAGGCTTTCTTGTAACGTCTCATTAAATTTGTAATTCTAAAAATAAAAAATACACACAAATATAGAAAGCAATTTTGAGTGTATCTCCTATATTTATTTAATAAAATTATATTAAAATAAATAATATTATGTTTCAAATAATGTGTCTTAGTGAGTCAAATTTTCAAAACTTTTAAATTCATTAATATTTCATTTCATTTTTTTATTTAAATAATAGCAATTAATTCACTATTCCATTTATAAATACTTTAGTAAAATAATAATTTTTAAAGTTTTATTAAGTGTCAAATTAAGTTTAAATCAATCTAATAGAAATGAAAATTCGCAAAATATTTTACTATTGCGTTGACCGCTAAAGTCAGGCTCTAGCTGATGGAAGATATAGTGAATGCTTGCTTACGATATTCGAACAAGAACAGCAAAAATAGATAAAATGAAATATCGATTGGAACTGATTTTACGGATTGTATCGGGTTTATTTCGACTTTTTAATTCCCGATATTTCGGGTGTTTATCATATTCTTACATTCTACTGTCCGGTACCCGCTCGCTTCGATCGGCACACGATAATATTTTATTGCGGAACCTACTCGTACATCATCAAGATCAAGAATTATCAAGAAATATATTTTTGATGGGCCTATCATAAAATCCGTTCTTAGTGTCTACATTGCGAAATGAGTAACTATACTAAATTTTAAGTCAATCAGCTGTATGGTTTTAAAGATCTCATTATGAGTCAGTCACTTGTATCCAAAATCCGTATATCGATATTAGGTAAGATACAAAAATCGTAAAATTATTATTATATTTAAAATGTATTTAAGACTAGTTTATATGATGTCATTTAAATCTACTCTATAATTTATTGTTACATAATATACTAAGACTACCTATAGTTAACATTATACTTATTTTTCTTAACTAATTCACTATGGGGTTTAGTCAAGAGTTTAGTACTCTCCTTAAATCGTAACCGTTACAGCCTATCAAAAGCCCATTGCTGAACATAGGCCTCCCTTTGATAATTGATAATCCTTAGGTGCCATAATTATCACTCTTGGCAGGCGGGTTGGCAACTGGTGTTTTATTTTTTATTTTTTTAGTTGAAAAGTTGGAATTAAAAAGTTATAAAGGAAGACGCTCCTACATGTCTCGTAGTTCGCTGCCCTCTGTCACCTCTCACGACACCCACGAGCCACGAGACGATATGGAGCAGTGGATATTCTTACACTGACACTATATGGTCAAAATATCTCCTTAAAATGTAAAATGAAGTTATTTACTACCGCAGTTTTGAAGTTGATCCAGTAAATATTTAAAAATATTGTTAACTTATAGCGTTAGTCTAAAATTAATAAATGATTCTAATATTTTTCGTCATGTTGTTTCGTATGTTTTTCGTATAGAATTGGATAGAATAATTTTTATTCAATTTAGGTTACAAGCATACTTATTTGAAAATAATTTATGCTTTTACCACTGGTTCGTAAAAAACCTCTGTCCTGGGAAGAACCAGCAAGAAACTCAGCAGTATGTAAAGTTACAACCGATATACGAAACGAGTTTGCTCGCTTATTATAGTTTGTGGTGAGCGTTTAGCCCTGGAGAAACCAAGGCTTTTCATATGTAGGTTTTGTAATAGATCTGATTTTCAAAGAAAAATCTAGTGATGTATAAGGGTTTGAACTCGGAGTAAATAAATAAAATAGCAAATGAATATTCATTTTTAGCAAATAAGTCACAACGTGCATATTACGAATGTAACATACAAATAGTTCTATTTTTTTTAAATATATGTTGACTATAAAATTAGAAGGGCACTTGTTTCAAATCACAGTGGTAAAGTGCGTCCTTTTGAAAAAAGTTACTAAATTAAATAATATAAACCTTTAAATAAAACCGGCCAAGAGCGTGTCGGGCCACGCTCACTGTAGGGTTCCGTAGTTTTGCCGTCCGTCACAATAAGTGTTCCCACTTATGAGTTTAAAGGTGGGTATCCATTATGTTCGTCCTCCAGCAGCGCTCCGCGCTCCTGCAGCTGCTCCCGGTAGTGGGTACTGTTGTTTCCATCCAAGTTCAAAATGATTTTCCTAGAAAGTCCTTATAAAGTTCTACTTTTCAGATTTTTTTCATATTTTCCAAACTTATGGTTCAAAAGTTAGGGGGAGGGGGGGACACATTGTTTTTTACTGTTGGAGCGATTATTTCCGAAATTATTGACATTATCAAAAAAATGATTGTAGTAAACCCCTATTAATTTTTAAATACCTTTCCAACAATACATCACACGTTAGGGTTGTAATTAAAAAAAAAATCACTTACCACTTTACTTGTAGGGGGGCTACCCTAATAAAACATTTTTTTCCAATTTTTATTTTACCACTTTGTCGGCGTGATTGATACACATATTGGTACCAAATTTCAGCTTTCTAGTGCTAACGATCACAGAGATTAAGCGAGGACGGACAGACGGACAGACAGACATGGCGAAACTATAAGGGTTCCTAGTTGACTACGAAACTCTAAAAAAACTTTAAAAACACGCATTTAATATCAGCTGTGATGATTTATTTTATTCAGACGATCCAGAACGGGATACTTGGATAAAGTTAGTAAATTATTGTATGGTCATGGGTCCTTGATAAGAGTGAAAATTTTTAAGAACATAACATTAAAACGAGCACACAATCTACCTGATAGTAAATGGATGCTGTAGCTCGTAGACATCTACATTTATCTTCAATTAAGAATCAAAATGCAGATACGCTGTCACGGCAAAAAAAATCTTCTGTTCTCTACACTCACCATAAGAAACACAGCAGCATTAGGCTGCTATTTTACGCTAATATTCTGTGAGAGCATGGTCGAGCCGACCTATTCGTACTATGTACAACCGTAATATAACTGCAGCGTGGCTCTAACACGTAAAAAGGATAAGAGTGTTAAAAAGAGATTGTGTACAAAAAAAATTGTCTGTAAAAGTACTTCCGTCAATAATGGTGTAACTTTTGACAGGAAAATAGTAGTATACATTAAAGACTTAGCTTAAATGTTATAAAAAACTCTATAAAATTTTCCAGTCTATCAATTCAAGAGCCTACACTACCTCAAATGGCTTAACAAGATCCTCTGTTATGCCGAAAATACTGCAGCATTGTTTTTGAAATAAATATATGGTAAAGTTGAGGATTAATGTTAAGTACTGTGTTAGACGAAAACACGATTCCATAAAATTTTCTCGATAGAAAAAAATTCAAAGTTACCTCTAAACCAAATTATAAACCGCTGGTATTCAAAATAATACTTAAAATAAGATCATGAAACTTGGCATACTAACAGAACTAACTATAAAGCAGGGCTTATGTTATTTACTTTTTTTAATTATCATTATTTTTACCGTAAAAAGAAATTACCTAAACTATCGTCGTTTTATAGTTTGTTACCTGCCGAATGCCGATCGCCCGATCAACAGTCGACACCGTCGTTCACTCTGGCTTCGGCTTTTGGACGGGGGGGTTTTGTCGCTTGTGCTCAGAACACACATTACGCAACAGGACGACGTGGCATAGAATTGTTTTATGGGATTTCTAAATCCACCGCACGATCATTTTCCGAAGTTAAACTTCTTTATTCGACGTATTGGGGAAATTTTGTTCGGCATTAAAAAAAAACGTTACGTTTTCTTGTTTAAACTCCGAGGCTGCATCATCATCACCATCATTACAGCCTACAAAAGTCCACTGCTGAACGTAAGTCATTCTTATATATTGCCTCATAGAGGATTTTGCCAAAGTTGACACGCTTGGCTAGATCGCAGTTTTTTATAATTTAGAGCTGTTATCAGTATAACGCTGCTGGCCATCCCCTGTTTTAATTTCCTTCTGTCGAAAATACACACTACGCGAACCTCTCTCACAACTTACGACACTCACGGGAAGATGTCGGGTACCTATTGGATATTCTTACACAGTCACTACATGGCATACCAGCTTGCATAAATATAATATTTTTTTAATAATTTTTTTAAAAAGAATATTAACAATGCTATTAACATTACTAATATTCCCCTTAACCACTCGTGGTAAGCTTAAATTGCTTGTGTTATGAGTGGTTCACGCCAGTAGTCTAATGGCGGATTCGAACCCACGACCTTTTTGAGTTCGCGGTCCGCGCCCTGCCGTTAGGCTACTGTCGCTATAATATATATAATTTTATCTACTAATGTAAAATATAAAATAGAAGAATGATATGTATAAAGATGTGTATAAAGAAGTTTAACTTCGCACATGTTTGTACAGAATTATACGCACAATTTTTTCATTGATCAAACGGTTCTTAATTAGGATGAAAACAGTCTCAAGAATTATCTTTATCTGACGTGACGTGTGACATATGTAACAAAACCCAGAGGCTGCTTATGACATTGCAAGACGCGTAGAAATGTGATAATGTCTCCAAAATTACTATCTAATTAAATGTACAAACAGTTAGATAAATGTACTGATCATAATATTTGCGCATTTTAGAACATGTTCTGTTGGCCATTTGGATTGATTATGAATTTACCGTGTAGTGGCGGTGTATAATATCAACAAGGGGCGACAGGGGGGAAAAACCTGGAGATGGGCAGCAACGCCTTCCTAATACCGATTAAAATTAAAATAAAACTGCGGCTGCCAACCCACTTGCCAAGCGTGGCAACTGTGGTAAATATCCCCCCTACGCTGCAATCTATGGGGGAGGTCTATATATTCAGCGGTGGATTTAATAGGCTGTAAAGGATGAATCTCCATACAAATCTTTGGAATTATATAATTAAGCCTCTCATAATAGTCAACGTTGATGTGAATTGTAAAATCGAATCTGTATGAGTATGTTGTGATTTATATGGTTTTTTATAGCATTGGGTGACAAACGAGCACACAGTCCACCTGATGATAAGTGGATGTTGTGGCCCCTATACGTCCACATTTATCTTTAATTAAGAGTCAAAATGCAGATCAAGATGCAGACCGCTGAGGACTAAGATGAAATGCCTCGATTCCAGTAAAAAGGTTCTCCGGTTCTCTACACGCACCATACGAAACGCAGTAGCGTTATGCTGCTATGTTACGCTGGTATTCTATGATAGCGTGGTCCTGCCCCGACCCATTCGTGCTTAACCGTAATAAAGCTGTAGCGTAGCTCTACCACGTATAAATATATTATCATAATAGTACTAGTTTATTACATTTTATATAAATGAGGACTGCCATAGGCAAACCACATAATTGAGTCCTCGCCGGGTGGGTACAGGGGCGCGGGGGTAGGACGAGAACGGGGACCGGGAGAGGTACAAGCGGCTTATTTATACATTGTAGTTATATAAATGACTGCCTCGTTGGTCTAGTGGTTGCAGTAGTGCGACTGCTGATCATGAGGTCCTGGGTTCGAATCCCGGGTCACCTCGGGGCAAAAAATTAATTATTGAGTTTTTCCGTCAAGAAACTCTCAGTCGTTGCCCGGAGTCAACAAGTTAGCGGTGTCTCAACCCAGTGCCTCGGAAAGCACGTTAAGCCGTTGGTCCTGCGCATGATCTTTCTCCAATCGTGTCGGTTTACCATCCCATCGGATTATGAGAGTGAGGGAATAGAGAATGCACCTGTGCTTGCGCATAAACTTGGGCACTATAGTCATGTCCTGCGCCGATGGCTAGCCTCCGTTGAGGCAGGCCGCTTTGGCCGAAATTCGGTCTGGAGGACATTATTATATAAATGAGCTACCTATAGTTACAGGAGGCTACCTAATTGGTTAGCAAATGTAGTAGATAAACATTATTCATGTATGGCGGTCGACACTTACCATCAGGTGAGCCGCATGCTCATTGGCCTTCTTCTAAAAAAAAACTAACTTCAAGCATCGTAATTATTATTACACCCTTTAAAATATGCTATTTCTGGCTGTAATTCTCTTAGATCTCAAATTAAACCTTTATTAAATATACATTTTTCTATTGTAGCTGCTCTATTCAGGGGTTATGGAATGGATAGACCTCGATCGTCTTGATAAAAAACGGATACAGATTTTCAACGTGGTAGAGCCACGCTTCAGCTATATTAGTTGTAGCGCGAATGGGTCGGCGCGATCGGTAGGACCACACTTTCACAGAATATAAGCGTAAAATAGCTGTATCGTATGGTGAGTGTAAAGAACCGAAAAGCCTTTTTATTGGTAACAAGGCATTTCATCTTAGTCCTCAGGGGTGACAACGCATCTGCATTTTGATCACTAACCATGGATAAATGTAGGTGTATATTGACCACAGCATTTACCTACCATCAGGTGGACTGTGTGCTCATTTGTCACCTGCTGTAAAAAAGAGACAAGACGTCTGGAAACTGTGTCGAAACACCCTGTCACTGGTTCTGTTATTTAGCGTCTAGTTATTATGAAATACGGTCGTCAAAAAGTGCAAAATGTAAACGGAATTTTGTCTTAGATTAATTACAGTAACATCAATGGCTTACAAAGAATACAAAGAAATTGCCCATTCACCTTCCTTTGTCTCTTTCTCTACCTTTATAAAGACAAAGAATTGCTCTTACATCTCTTATAGTTCTGTAATGAAAAAACAGTACGCACTTTCATTGTCAGTTTTTACCTCCGAGAAATATACGTCACTCTTTTATTTGTCTCAGACGAAGCTAAAAGCTAGCTTTCTTCCGAAACAAAATGTCAAAAGGATCCCATAACGAACAATGTTGACACAAACAAAGGGTTCCTCCGCTTGCAGTGTCGTGCTTACTTAGCTTTATTAATTTCTTCATGCTGTTATAGTTTTAAATTTATGTCGTTTATTTTATTATTAGCGTAATATTCTTTCTTGTATGTTTGATTTATTACTTATAGTTAATATACTGTGTTGAAGTGATGCAAGAATATCCACTGCCGCATGTCATCCCGTGGGTGGTGTAAGATGCGACAGAGGGAAGCTGATCAGGTGATTGACATTTGACAGCAGGTCCTACAAATAACGACTAAAAATAACGACTACAAATAACGACTAAAAATAACGACTACAAATAACGACTAAAAATAAAAATACTGCAGTCACCAACCCGCTTGCCAAGCGTGGCAACTATTGCGGATATTCCCCTATGAGGCAATTTATGGAGGAGGCCTATGATCAGCTGTGGATTTTAATAGACTGTAACGGTAATGGTAACGCTTATAAATAATACTGTCTGTTTCCCGCGACTTCGGCCGCGTGTTATTTAGGATTTTAATTTTGTGCGCGGAATCCAAATTGTTTCTCTAAAATAAAAGTAGCCTAAGATTTATTTATTTATTTATTTAAATAGATACACCATCGACAATATCAGTAAACATTGTTAGAATCAAAATACTACATTTTTAGATAAAGGATATGTCTTTACGGGCGTATACATCAATATAAGAGAAAAAATAAACTAAACTACATATAAACTCTAAAACAAAAAGAAATTAAACTAACCAATCAAAGTAAAGCACCACATCCAGTAATAATTACAATAAATAATAATTTTGAATCATTAATCTGGATTAATAAAGATACTCCTTATAACATCAGCTATGTGCCAGTGAATGCCCGTCAAAATCATTCTAGCCTTTTCGGGCAGTAACCAGGTTTATTATCGAACTTTATTATTTAATTAGCGAACTTAATGCATTTAGGCATTCTCTACCAGTCAACCACGAGCTAAGCAGATAAACTTAAGCAGGTGCTATAGAAACATGAGAATATATACTGCATGATTTTTTTACCACCTAAAAAATAGGGTGTAACAGTTGAAGGAAACAGATGACTACGGCACTGATTTTTCTTTTACATGAAGATATTATGAAATGTATCTATCAATATATACTACTAGTTACGTGCGTATTATTTTAAAATATTGTTACACCCAAGTAAAATTCTCATTACTCAATGGGTTAACTTGTAGAGAATGCTTACAGCATCAAGACAACCTTTTATATTATTTCCTAATAGGGAAGGAAATAACGAAACTATTTTTAAGATTTTATTATCAAATATCTGGTTGGGTGAGGATTTCTGTTTTGAAACTAAACAAACGAATATAGCTTTTGTTAGTAATTTAATTTCAGCGCCATCTATCAGCTCTTATCAAACAATTGTGTGAATATGACCTTAATCGGTCAATTGGTTCAAAAGTTACAAAAACATTGAAAAATGATCGAACGATTATACTCGTATATTGCACTAGTGATCCGCCCCTTCTTCGCGCGGGTGATTTCTGGATCTCACCACCTACTGAGCTCATTTGTAAATATAAATCGTTGTTAAATCAACTTAATCACACAAAATTTCATCGAAACCCGTCCAACACCACACGGTCGGAAGAATTATACGATAAAGGATAACTCTAAAACCTACTTAACGAAACATACAACATACAGGGTTATTTTGCAACAATCGACCCAATTTGCAGAGAAGTTTCAGAATAAGTAATATAGGCAAATGGTTAAGAAAAATTTATTAAAAAAACACCAACATCCTGTCCTTTTTATCTTTTAAATTTAAATAGTATTGCATTATTTTAACTGATTTTAGTGCGCAAGCACACATTCGTAAGGGTTGATCCGTGGGCAAAAAGCTTGTTGCCCATAAATCACATTCAATTCGGAATAATTTCAAATAAAAGTAGATGCCTTATTTACTCGTAGATATTTTCAAAAACTGCAAAAACATATCATTATTTAGATATTTGAACTTAAGTTTAAAGTTTGGCTACTCTTTGAAAAATAACCCTATAAAAATAGTAATAGAAGTAATCGTATATACATATTATGTACGTGAGGGTAATATGGTAATCCGTTTAATATGGTCATCCGAATGATAGGATCACTTTCTTATAACTCAAAAACTACAGCTTTGTTTGTACAGATGACTCTGTGATACGACAGCTCTTCATCGGCCAATAAAATATTAATCTGTCAACAAACGGGCGATGCTTTATAAGACGCTATTTTGACAGTTGACATTATAATAAATATTTTTGTCGATTTTAGTACGGCGAGTGTAGTTAGTATTTTAAGTAAATTTTCCGAAGTGTTTCTAATTGTTGCCAAAGCTTGTTTGCTATTTTTTTTCTTAATATATTGGTTATAGTATACGACACTGTTTTTGTGTTTTTGCCTCTGTTCTTCTCCTAGTTTTGATTTTATAGGGCGGCTAAGTTTAAGGTGAGCTTACTACTAATCCGGCCCATAACAAGTCCACAGCAGAACATAATCCTCCACTACAGATTTCCACAAAGTATGGTACTGACCCACCCGCATCCATCGACTGTCGGCGTTTCATCGTCGGCGTTAGCGGGGAGTCGCCCAACGCTGTGCCTGCTAGTACGAGCCTGCTACTCGAGAACCTGAGAGGGGATTCTATGTTCAACTCACATACGTTAGACACTCATTTATTGATTTTCGTATCTCGATATCGTACTTTGTGTTATTAGTCTGATTACCAGTTCCATACGGCTGTTACAAGGAGTAACTTAGGCTACTTTTATTATTTTAAAAACAGAATTAAGGTTCCGCGCAAAAAAGTTTAGACGTAATGAGTTCACGCGGACGAAGCCGCGGGAAACAGATATGGGATAGAACAAATATGGACATTTACATTTAAAGGAAGGAATATACTTTATGCCCCGGCTACACGCACAGTCTTGCCTGTGAGCATGCCTGCACAAACCAGTTTGCACAGGTAAGCACGTGCGTGTGGACGGTAAGACTGTGGCTCGCGCAGGTGGCCTGCGTAATCGTTGACGTGCTGAAGATTGGACTGCGCGGGCTTGGTTTGCACGGTTTTGCCTGCGAGCTTACTTGAGCGTGTGGCCGGTTACTCAAGCCGCGCTTCAGTCCGTCTAAATTGTTGTTGACGACACATGTTATGTTATTAAATCTTAAAAATGAGTGATGTACGCAATTATTCCAGGGATTTTTTAACTGAATTCATAGAATTGTACATATCGTTGCCGGCGTTATGGAAAATTAAAAATAAGGAATATTCCGACAGGAACAAAAAAAAATGAAGCTTATCATTTATTAATTGAAAAACTAACTTTCTTATTTGTTGCTTTTTTACAAGTAAACAATAATATAAGGCTCCGTTTAAAAAAAAACCTCTTCTGGCCACATCGTGACGTGACTAGCTCTCAAAACACTTTGAGGTTTGCACAGTCCAGTTTACACAAACTCACCTGCACGAGCCGTTGTACAGTCATGACTGCACAGGCCTGGACTGTGCAGGCAAGACGGAGCGTGTAGCCGGGGCATTACGCTCCTTTTTTAAAGATTCGCAAACGAATAAAAGTTTACTCGGGTCACTAACTAACTACATACAAAATTTCATGAAAATTCGTTTCGTAGTTTATGTGTAAATTGTGAAAAATACACAAACAGACATATATAAATTCTAAAAACCACTAATTCGGCTTTAGTATGCTTGCTATAGTCCTTCACTCCTGGCCATATGAGGATGCTCATAGTCGCTCAGCGAGCTATGGAGAGGGCTATGCTCGGAGTTTTTCTGTGTGATAAACTAAGAAATGAGGATATCCGCAGTAGAACCAGAGTGACCGACATAGCCCAACGGATTAGTAAGCTGAAGTAACAATGGGCCGGCCATATAGCTCGAAGAACCTACAACCGTTGGTGAAAAAAGGTACTCGAGTGGCAGCCTCGTAAGCGAAGTGTAGGGCGACCCTCCACTAGATGGAGTGACGACCTGGTAAGACATGCAGGAAGTCGATGGATGCAGGTGGCTCAGAACTGTGCTTTGTGGCATTCCTTGGGGGAGGCCTACGTTCGGCAGTGGACTTGTGAAGGGCTGTGAATGATAATGCTGATGATGCTTTATCGTTCGTATCGTTCTCTGGACGTTCTTCCAAGAAATATTAGAATTACGGACACGACTTTTTTATAGCTTTACTATGTGATTTATAGATAAATTATATACATCATTCACTCCCAAATATTAGAAATACGTTGGCATCTAACGATCCGTTTGACCGACCTATTCATAAGTTCAATGGACCAAATCACAGATAATTGCTCTCACGAAGACAGAGTTAAGAATGAAACGGGGCCAGGGAACGCTTATCTCGGGGCAAAGGTTAACGGGGCGATAGATGCTGCCTACTTTCTTATTTCCTTCTGCACTAGGTGAACGATCGAAGCTTCTTGTTATAAAAATTTGAAAATGTGATAACTACTCTCGGAAATAAAAAAGCCAATGTCCAACGACGGGATTTGAAAACCTTTTTTATGTAATAAGGTTGACAAATGAGCTCACAGTTCACCTGATGGCAAATGCATGCTGTGGTCGTAGACATCTACAACTATCTTTGCTTAAATATCAAAACGCAGATGCGTTGTCAGCCCAGAGGACTAAGATGGAATGCCTCGTTTCCAGTAATTAAGAGTCTCCAGATCTCTATACTCACCATACAATACACGTCAGTATTAACCTGTTATTTTACGCTGGTATTCTTTGAGAGCGTGGTTTTTCCTCGGTCGAGCCGACCCATTCGTGCTACAATCATAATATAGCCGCAGCGTGGCTCTACCACGTATAAATTAGATTAAGGTGAAATGGCTTGTTTTTCAGTCAAAAAGGTCATGTAGTAAATACTTTACTTCAATGGTGGACTATATTTTTAATGTGTGTTCCATTTTCATCGTGAAAAAAGGGTAATCTCCGTTTGGCAAAGTGTTCAGCCTGGGCAGCGGTCAACGCTCCGTGTGGTCGCTGGCTACGTAGCGCAGTGGGCGATCGTTTGATTGCCATGCCATAGGGCTGCTGGTTCGTATCCCGCATGTAACAATTATTTGTACGGTCTACAAATAGTTGTTCCGGATCTGCATGTTATGTCGTGCAATGTACGTAAACCGCTTCATAAATTAACCGACTTGGTATTACATGGATCTCACAACTTTTTACCTTAGAAGCACTGAGTGGCGAGACTTGGTTTTTCTACAAGATATGTTTTTGATGGCATTTATGTATTTTTATAACATTAGTGCTAAAAGCGAAGTATAATAGTGATTAAAGTATTTCAAAGATGGCGAAAAATGGCGGGAATTGAATCGCCGTAATAGATGACAGTTACTGACAATTGTTATTTGACACATAGCCGGTATGGATGTCTTGACTGTTGAGCGACTATACGGGAGAAAATCCTACTGTGTGATTAACTTGCCTTTTCTTTAAAAGAAAAAGAAAAAGCCGACTTCAAATTATTAAAAAGAAGAAAATAATTACTGGTGGTCTTCAAACTAGATACGACACATCATTTTATTTCATTATGCGGATATAAGCTAATAGATTTTTAACAGTTTTAATATCAATACTGTCTGAATAGTTACATTATAAAACTGCATCTTTATCTATCCTGTGTTTTTGAGTGATTTTTTCCAAATTTATAATGGACCACCCCTATAGTGTAATCTATGAATTGAAAAAGAATCATCAAAATTCTCTGTTGTGAAATTATGTTCTTCTGTTAAGGATCTTGGCATAAACACTGACTCCGTTTTGAGCTCGCATGCCCAATTGAAAAATGTTAGGCAGAAAGTCATCGGTACCCTGCGGGCCCTTTACCGCCTGAAAAACTTTCTTCCATCCGGAATCAAAGCATTAATTATGCAATTCTTAATTCTTTCCTTGATTGATTATGGTGATGTGTGATATTATTGACATGAATGCAGACCTTCTTGACAAATATGATCGACTTCTTAATAGCATTCGATTAATTTTCAATCTTCGTAGGTATGATCATGTATCTACTTATATTGTTCCCAACTTAAGTGTCTACCCATTCGTCAGAGACGAAGTATGCGCGCACTCACGTATACTCCATCCTGATGTCTCCACTCCCCCCTCTTACTTAACTTCTTATTTTCAGTACCTTTGCTCTAGTCATGACAGAAACCAGCGTTCTCCGAACAAATTTTACTAAAGTGTCCCTCTCATAAATCTGGCTTCCTGCATTTTTTCTTTACTGTAGGTACAGTCTGTTCTCCTCGGAAACACACTCCCTCTTGAAATTAGATTCGCGAACATTATTTAAACAAACTGCCTCTACTACCAACCCTTTAGTAGTATTTATTTATGTTTTTATTGTATTATATTATGTATATAATTTATTATTTTTATGTACTCGTACATAAATTATAAATATCAAATAATTTTTTATATATAGGTTTATGTATGGGTTTATGTATTATTTTGTTTTTATATTTATGTACTATAATTTACATTCTTGTCGTAAAGCGTTTCACACACCTACATAATATATTTATCTCTCCAAACGTTGACTGGCAGAGAATACCTCAGAAATTAAGTCCGCCTATACATATCGTATGAAGTTTTAATAAATAAATAAATAAAACTCTTCGTTATGAACAAAAAGGGTCTCCAGTTTTCATCAATACGAAATACAGCAGGATTATTGTCCTATATTATAAGTATATATTGCTTTTGTTTTCTTATTGATATTTAATTCATGTACCTTAATGTAAAAACGAGGGTATGAGTCCGCCCCAGAAGAGTATTCGGGGAATTATCGAATGAATTACTCATACCGACAATTTTAGCTGTATTATGTATAGACAAAAAGAAACTTTTTGCCCATTCCTGTGCAAAGTTAAGAGGCTGTATGCGCAACGCTTTAAAAAAACACCTTTTGATTAAGAGGATAAAGTCGAATTTAAAGAACTAATAAGAATAAAAAAAAGTGGTGCTAAAACATAACCTAGCATTATTATATTTAATACTAGCGCTCCGCCCCGGCTTCGCACGGGTGATTTTTGGATTTCAACAACAGCGCCCTACCAGGTCCAAATGTGACTCTAAACCATCCAAGGATCCACTCACACACACAAAGAAATTGATTTATATATATATATATATATAAAATATATATATATATGTAGATAGATAATAAGAATAGTTTTTAAATCATTTAAGTTTTACCACTGGTTCGGAAAAAAGCTCTGTCCTGTGCAGAACCAGCAAGCAACCCAGTGGAACTTTTTCTCAAACATTAATTTACAATACCTATGATATTTTATTCAATTAATTATGAAAACATATAGAAAAAGTTTGGAAGCGATCATGTCATAGTAAATCACGAATTTTGAAGCTATTGTGTAAATAATTAAATTATTTTTAGTTCATTGGAGTCAGCTTTTATTTTTTACTAAAAGTTTAATTGTTAAACGTTTTGAGTTGACTAAAAAAAATACTTGATTATATCCTGCGCAGATGGCTATGATTGTGACTGGCCGCCGTATCCGAAATTCGGTCTGGAGGTCTATTATTACTATAATATGCTGGCCTAAGCATAGCCTTATGGGGCTTGCTTTGAAATAAATATAATATTATATTATTTTATTCAAAGATAATGTCATAAATATAATATGATTATGCAGCGTAAAGCCTACGGTAGCGCTGCCTGGCGTTTGAGTCAGAGACTAATAAATTCACAGCTAACGGAACAGCCTATTGTTGTGGAAAGCTTTTAGCCATTAGTAAGTGATAGGCGTTAGCGGGTACTTTAGACAAAATACATGATGACAACATTATGTTGCTATACACCTAACAAGTAATCTTATATATTACGGAATCGATTAATACATTAAAGACAAAGATTCTTGCTCTTAATGTTTGTTTATAGGCTAGGAAGAAAAACGAGCGCACAGTCCACCTGATGGTAAGTGGTTGCTGTGGCCCATAGACACCTACATGTATCCTCGATTACAAATCAAAAGGCAGATGCGTTGTCACCCGTGAGGACTAAGATGGAATGCCTTGTTTCCAGTAAAAAGGGTCTCCGGTTCTCTACACTCACAATACGAAACACAGTAAGCTACTATTTTACGCTGGTAATCTGTAAGAGCATGGTCCTTCCCCGGTCGAGCCGACCCTTTCGTGCTACAACCATACTACTAATATAACTGCAGCATGGTTTCACCATACATTAAACATTAAATGTGTAAATATCTATGGGCCACAGCATCCACTTACCATCAGGTGAACTGTGTGCTCGCTTGTTACCTTTCTTTAAAACTAAAAGTAAAAAATCACTTTTAATAAAAATTACACGTACCTAATCTATATTGAATGACAAATTCTTACATTCTATTCTACTCTACAAAAATCGCTACCGCTTACTCTTGCGTTCTACACAACAAAAATTCTTTTTCGGTAGATAACGCAATATCCGGCCTGAACAGTATTCGGGCGGCTTCTTTAGTTCGCTTCAAATATTTTTAGGAAATGTGTCCTTACAAAAACGTCTTTAAGCCTCCCACAATTGGTGATACGGATTTATTAACTGATTCAATAACACCAGGTTTATCAAATTTTCATGATTTGAACGGGAGGGTCAGCCTGTTGTTATAAAATGGGATTAAGCTGTTAAGTCCAGCGTTTTTTTAAACTGAAAACTTCTTTGGCTTCGCCTAGGTAGAAATCTAGTAGTAATTTTCAATTATTATAATCAAAAAAATGCACCAAACTTTTCTGATAAAATATAGGTTAGACCGCTCCTGTAATGTTACTATACAATCGGTTCTATCATTCCGAAGATTAGCCCGAAGAGAGACTGACAGACCAACAAAAAAATTTAAAATGGTTATTCATGCCTTAAATTTAAAAGTTAAAGTTACAGCTTATACACATCCCATTGCTGGGTACATGCCTTCTTTCATGTCTAAGAGGATTTTAGGGCAAGGAAGTATCCGCCGCGCTGCCCCAATTGGCGAACCTCACATGTCTGAAAAATATTTTTTTCTCATTTCTCAGACATTCAGGTTTCCTTACGATGTTTTCTTTCACCGCCGAGCACGTGGTAAATCAATACTTAAAATTGCAATTAAAAGTTTCATTGGTGCCGGCGAGGATCAAACCCGGGATGCTCGGGTAAAATTTACAGCGAAGTAAGACAGTTTTTTCGATATTAAAGACAGGTTATTATTTTATTTATATGTAAAGAAAAACTTTCGTTCTATAGGTTCAGTTGTGTTTTAACAAAATTGAGGATTAGTTTGGGTTGGACCATCTGTGGTGGCAACGTAGAAGTATATCTCTCCGATACGCCCTATGTGTAGCGAGAGGCGAAGGCTCCAGACCGAGTTCCTGTCTTGATTTCCATTCTCAACGGAGATTAGCCAACTAAAACAACGCAGGACTGGATTATAGTGCCCGAGTGTATGCGCATGCACAGGTGCACTTTTTATTCCCTCGTGAGACGGCTATGGAAAAAAGTAGAAAAAAGTAAAGTTACAGCCTATATACGTCCCAATGCTGGGCTCAGGCCTCCCCATATTTCTGAGAGGGTTTAGGGCAAGGAAGTATCCACCGCGCTGCCCAAATGCGTGTTGACGAACTTCACATGTCTTCGAAATATTTTTTTCTTATTCCTCAGACATGCAGGTTTCCTCACGATGTTTTCCTTCACCGCCGACCACGTGGTAAATCAGGCGTGGTAGCTCAGTGGTTAACGCTCGCTGTAAATATAACAGAACGTGAGTAACCCGGGTTCGATCCCCGCCGGCGGCAATGAAATTGTTAATTGCAATTTTAAGTGGCGGCTATGGAAAATATGAGATAAATCTATAAATTCATGCCACAATCTGTTTGCGTCCCACTGTAGGGCTGAAGCTTCTCCTTACTTCTGAGTGAGTAATTGAATAAAGTCCAACGCACACTCCTAGTGCTATTGGTAAACTTCACACTTATTGAATAAGGGTTGCGGATGGCACACGACCACCCGATGTGTGCGATATGTGCTGTAGCCCATAGACATCTACATGTTGTTCGTAATTAAGAATCAAAATGCAGTTGTGTGCACCCCTGAGGACTAGATGGAATGCCTTGTTTCAAGTAAAAAACGGTCTCCGGTTATCAGCACTCATCATACGAAATACAACAGCATTAAGCTAGAAAATTTTTAACTAGTCACAGCACCGTCGATATTACATGTGTTTGGCCTCTAAACGAGATAATCATCGGTTCAAATAGACTCGGCTTTTTAGCGGTTATCCAACGCAGCCACAAACTGTGAGTACATGTATATATGTACATGCCATCTTATCTCTCTCCGGTTGTGTCGATTTACCGTCCCATTTGGATTATGAGAGTGAGAGAATTAAGAATGCTTGCATACACTTGGGCACTATAATCCTGTCCTGCGCTGATGGCTAATCTACGTTGAGGTTGGCCGTCGTGATCAAAATTCGGTCTGGAGGACATTATTATTATTACCACTACCCCCAACATGGATCGGTTTTAGAAGTACAGGAGTTGGTATTTGTGGTGACGGGTATGGTACACGCTATTGAGGGAGGGTGGGAGGTGCTCTTCAAAATTAGGTAAACCATTTTGTTCTATTACGCGAATCTTAGCTAATTAATACCCTCTTCTAATCTTTATTATAATTAGATTTTATTATAATGGATAGTAGAGGTGAAAACGAGTTAATAAAGTGTGTAAGTGATAATAAATAATATTGAAGTTTAAGTTTAAACTAATTATGATACTAGTGAAAGAAAAATAAGAGTTCATATGTCTTACATGGGTTACTATATATAGGATTAAAAGAAATTGAATAAGACTAATTTTATATATTTCATCGCGTTTAATTTTACTTATTTTAATTCTCGACCTTTTGGGCTTTTTTGCGCTCATGGTATTGGGGTCTGCGGCGATGGACTTCACGATGTTATAGTTGATCTGGGCTACCTTCAGATTTTGAATATTAGTTTTTAAAGTCTAGTATTCCTGTAAATATCAGAAAACTAACTATTAAAATAATGTACATAACTCTGTCGCATAACTTTCACTTGAGTTAGGTAACGTTCAGATATGTCATTCCCGTACATTTTTATAGTTTTTATAGCAGACGGAGATTCGTAAACGTGGTAAAAAATGGCCACCATTATGAATTATAATTGTTGTTTGTTAATTGCTAAAACTCTTGTAAGCGATTTGAAATCACACCGCTGCAGGACAGGCCTAGCCAAGCGTGCAGTCTACAATAAATTTTGATGATAAAGTAAGCCGTAAGAATATAGCACGCTGTTCTTCTTACTATGGATTAAACTTTCTGTAACGTGTCACGATGCAAGCGCGCAACTTTTATTTGAAAAATTTACTTGTATTTTTAATTTTTCGAGTAATAATAAGGACCTAAAACCTTACCAATTTCACCACAAATTTTCACTTGAAATTTAAGTGCAATCAAGTCAATCACCAGGTTTACGGCACCCGCACTCAGCTATTTGGGCCTATTCCTTAAAAGCTCTTCGCGACATTGCGCCATTTGCCATGAATTTATTAGGGAGGGACTATAACGCTAAGTGAGGTTGTCGTTTGCTTTAGTTTCTGTTTACGAAATTGCCGCAGATAGCATTAAGTGCTATCAAGAGTTTATTACGTCGATAACCTAAGTTATAAAATTAGATTTAAAGGCCTATTATTATAACTGGGAAGACTGGATTTATATAGTTCGTTTAGTCGTAAACGCGATTGCTGATAAGGTTTCGGTTTCGAATCCCAGGTCGGGCAAAAATCAGTTATTGGCACTGTCAAGAAATTATCAGTACAGCCCGGCGTCAGGAAGTTAACGGTTTACGACCCCGTGTTTGGCTTTCTGACTTTAATATTATCATAAACGCTCTAGAAAATCGTAATAATTATAAAAAAATTATATTTTGGTGTTTTATTGAGTGTAAGATCCAACGAAACGAGTTCGGGACCTAGGGCTCGGACAGGTTAGGTTAGAAGGAGATGGGGAGGTCGAGTGAGCGAGCGAAGCGAGCGAATAGATCCCGCCATCTCCTTCGTGGTTATTTTCCATTCTTATAAACCACTCAGAATTAGGAGGAGGCTCCGTCGACCGGGATTCCCTCGACTGCGCTACGGGGAGGGAAGCACCACCTCACTCAACGTCGTCTTCCCATCTTGTAATAGGTCGCCCTCTTGTTCTTTTGCCTATTGAGCCATTTCAGAATGTTTCTTTTTTGATTCTAAGATCAGTTAGCCGCAGAATATATCCTGCCAACTTCCATTTCAATTTTTGTGCGTATCTCAGAGCCTTTATTGTTTTAGTTATTGTTCTCATTTTAGTATGTGATCGTCTTAATAACAACACAAAAATATTAAAAAGCGCTTGTCTACCTGCTAAACGTAAAAACTGTGGTAAATATTACCTTTATGCCCATCCCAGCTACCCATACGCTGATTTGTTTCCCTCTGTCACTGCTTACGACACCCACGGAATGAAATGGGGGAGTGGATATTCTTACACCGCTACAACGCTGTAAATCTGCATACGTACACGATACGCGGAACACGGTACAGTACGGTACGCGGACGGTACCTACTAATACTTGGTAATTGGTAAGTAAATCAGTTTCGAGCTAACAAAAGCGACAATACGTTTGAGAGAGCATTGCGTGCTTCGGTTAATACAAACCGTACCGTAGCGTTCTTAATTGATGCTGTGACGCTCCGAGCTGAACCAAATTAACGTTGAATTGTCGGCGGAACAGAGGCTTGATGCCTCTGTTCCGCCGACGGATTTAAGTTAGTGGTGCCGAAGTACCTACTTTGCAGTTGTGGATGGAATTGTAAATCAAATTTCCTCAACTATTTCGTATGGAAATGACAATTAAAATAGGGAAGATTAGTTCCAACTTGTATCGGAAGTGAAACGGGCAAGAAAGAAATTAAAAAATAGAAAAAATTTACTATTTTTTCTTTGTTATTTAAAAAAAACTAATATCTAAAATGAAATCTCTACACTATGATTTTCTGCTGCATCATGGAGGCAGCTTATATACATAAACGGCACAAGGACAAACATACAGACCAGGATTAGAATCCGTGGCTCCTGTGATGCTGCAATGCATGGCTAAGCCACTGAGTCACGGAGGCGTCATATTTATTAAATGTCAGATAAACAGTATCGACCTAAATTATAAAAAGTAAAGTCAATTTAATGAATTCTATACATGGATCACTCTCACTCTTTTTACTAATGCAATAGAAAACGACACGTAGTGAGATAAAAACAAAAGCTGTTATTTTAAAAAATAGTCCCATTGGGTTTTTGCTGGTTCTTCCCAGGACAGAGGTTTTTTTTTTTGCGAGGCAGTGGTAAATTAAAAAAAGTGACTTTCAATAAATATAATTTTTAGTCTATATTGGATAAAAAAACTTTATATTTCTGTTTTAATGCATAGATTCAGTTTATACTAAATCTATGGATAAATGTGACTGATCTGAAATACCAATTTAACTTAATTATCTAGTTTTTAACATAACTGTCAGACACAACATGTCTTATCATTTATTGTGGACTAAGTATATACCAAGTGAAAACGAAACAGGATATGGTCAGAACCATTTTCCTATTTTTTTACTCTAGTGCTTTAGATTCCATCACCCTATTAAAAAAGCAATTCATAAATATTAAAGCTTTAAGTTTTATGGCGTATTAAAAACGATGCAGTCATAAATCTAGAAAGGAACAATCTCAAATTGTTCCCAATGGAAGAAAATGTGTGTGCCTTAATTGGCAAGTCCTTAATTTTATTAGGGTTGGTAGTTTGCCTATAATGATTTAATAGTGTTACTTTTAAAATGATCGCACACTTGTTAGCACTGCGCGTCGTGTACGACGACGTGCATTATTTCCAGTTTTTTTTTACCGTACCGTACCGAAGTACGTACGATGCTAAAAAATACGAGTATGCCTTTATAAATCACTTATACGATTTAAAATCTGTTTCATGTTTTATATTCTTAAAAATAATTACCTCTAAACTTGGATGTTTTCTTGTGTCGTGGGGGCAGTTGACATACATAAAAATCATTAAAACATCCTCACCCGAAACAATTATTTGTAAGCCATACAGAATACTTGTTGCGTGCGTGATTTGATAAGCGTTGCAACTCATTGCTAATTTCGGCACGGAACCGTCAGCATTCATATAAACGATTGTATAATATTTATGTAAACATACATGTTTTAAAAATTCAAAATTATTTCCTGCTGATACTTCCCAGAACAGAGGTATCTTCCGAAGAAGTAGTAAATAAAAATTTACCTTTCAATAAGGATTAGCATTGCTACGCGGAGTAACAGAGCCCAACTCCAATTTGTTCAGTGTGTGTCGTAAACGACTTCAAGAGATGTTAGAAAAATCTAATGACTTCGACCAATAGATGGCGTTATAAGCATTTCGTTTTCTCTAGACGTGAAATACCCAAACAGGCGAGGGGCAGCAGCATCGAAGGTGCGAGACGTCTGGAAATCAATCCACCTAAACTAAGTGTGAATGAGCCAAATTTTTATTCTTAATCGAGAAAAACTCGTGTTTAAGGGCTAGAACATTCACTTTCCGTCAAGACTGTGTGCTTGTAAAAGTCACCCATACTTATTTGAAAATATTTTTTTATAGAATAATGGTGAAAAGCGAGTACACAGGCCACCTGAATATAAATGCGTGAATAAACATCTACATAATATGACGACTCCGTCAGTGGCTTAGCAGTGAGTGGCTGGGGGGGGGGGGGGTCGCCGGTTCAAATCCCGCACGGAACAAGTATTTTGTATGGCCTACAAATAATTGTTCCGGGTCTTGATGTTTGTCCTTGTGCAATTTATGTTTGTAAACTGCCCCCACGATACAGGAGAAAATCCTGGTGTAGCGGTAACGTTTTTTTTTAGAAAAAAATATTAAGAATCAAAAGGTAGAGGCGTTGTCACCCCTGAGGACTAAGATGGAATCCCTCGTTACCAGTGAAAAAATCTCCAGTTCTCTACACTCACCATTCGAAACGCAGCAACATTATACTGCTGTTTCTCGATGGTTTTCTGTGAGAACGTGGTCCAACCTAGGCCCAACCAACCTATTCAGACCACAGTCATATATGTAACGATGTACGACTGTAAAAAATTAATAGCTTAATTATTTTTTTTCTACAGAGAATAGATACCTAACAGATTCCTCTAATCACAGCTCATGCACAGTCAATAGAAACAAATCTCATTCATTACATAGAAACGATGACTCAGCTTTACCTAACTTGGGAGAAATAGGCATGTCCCTGTTTTAATTTTATCGCAATGAATGAATGAATATATGAATTTAGTTACTATTAGTAGTTATTGAGCCGAGGCTGAGGTAAGAGCCTTGGTAGCTCCGGGGCTAAGTGCTCGCTGTAAATTTCACGCACGCCAGCAACCCGGATTCGATCCCCGTCGGCAGCAATGAAATTGTTAATTGCAATTTTAAGTGCTGATTTACCACGTGCTCGGCGGTGAAGGAAAACATCGTGAATAAAAGTTTTGAAGGCATGTGAAGTTCATTTGATTGACATTTGCTGCCCTAAAACCCTCTCAGAAATGAGAGGAGGCCTGTGCCCAGCAGTAGGATATATAAAGGCTGTAACTTTGACTGTAGTAATTAGTCACTATTAGTAAAAGTATTCACTATTAGTGGTTATTAGTAAAAATAAAAAATATTTTTTTTTAATAATTCTTATTTATTACAACTTTACTTTAAATTTCGTCGTTAAATCTAAGTACATTCGTAAACCTTGTTGTTTTTTAGTGTTTTAAATACAAATTAAAAAAAAAAAACTTATAATTTAATCTTTCAACTCTCACTGAATTATTTATTATTTCTTCTTTATAAGCCTATAGAAGAAACTCGAAATTCGGAACAAGTATTTGTATGACCTACAAATAATTATTTCAGGTCTGAATATTGATCGTTGGGTAATTTATGATTGTTATCTGCCTCTACGGTACAGAAGAAAAATCTAGTGTAAGGTTAAATGTTTTAATTTTTAATGTTAATTTAATTAACTAGCTAAGATCCGCGTAGTAAAATAAATGAGGCTCTTTTGTAGAATAAGGGTGAAAACGAGCACAGACAGTGCTAGACCTGATGGTAAATGGACTCTGTGGTTCATAGACATTTACATTTATCTTCGATTAAAAATCAAAATGCAGATAGGTTGCCACCCCTGAGGACTAAGATGGAATATCTCGTTTCCAGTAAAAAAGCCTCTCCGGATCTCCACACTCACCATACCAAACACGGCGGTATTAAGCTTCTATTTTACGCTGGTATTTTGTGAGAGCGCCGCCCTTCCCTGGTTGAGCCGACGCATTCGTGCTACTACCATTATCTAGCTGCAGTGTGGCTCTACCACGTATACTATATGTTTCATCTTGTTTAAAAGAACACATCCCATCAGTTATACCATTTTGTCACAACTTATCCATATTATAACAGGAAATGTGTTTCGCCTCTAACTAGACACCTTCAGGGGAAATAGAATGTGGTGACTGACCGCTAAGAGTTCGATTTTACCTGGATAAATTTTTAACATCTTTTATATAATGAACCATTTTTGTCTGATTCTATTAATTATCTTTTTATATATAAAAATTCTCAACTGGAAATGAAGTCCGAAAACTCCTTTAGAAGTAACTTTAATTTGGTACATCGATATTGTATTAAACACATCCTTAATCTAACCTTTTCGACGACGCATCGTTCCAATTCAAATCGTCAGTCGCCGCCAACGCTTCCTAGAATCGTTTGTATGTAAGATCGCCTTAATAAGATTCCCATTCGACTTACGTGTCCCTAACGAATCTCAAATGGAAGATATTGCAAAAAGCAATCTAAATAAATTAGGAAAATATTTGAATATTTTATTTAATTATTTGATTTATTTTGTCCGTTTCTTGGCAGCGTAAGACTTACTAAAAATATTTACTAGGTACTTAGGCTTCTTTCCTGCATAGAGTATTTATCCGGGTAGGTACAAAACCTTTACCTATTTCTGCCGTCAAATGGTATTGCTTGCACTGCTTTTTTCTGTTCTCTAAGTATACAAAGCCAGTATAATAACTATTAATTAATTACACACGGTGAAGTATTCCATCTTAGTCCTCCGAGGCAACGCATATGAAGTCTCCTTTGAATGAAGTTGGCTTGGTTTGGAAGTATCCATGGACTACAACAGTCACTTAAAGATGGACTATAAGTTCGTTTATCATTTAAGTTTTATTAAAAAAATCCATTTACTCCCTCTCTCTCTTTCTCTCTCTCTCTCTCGTCATCTGAAAGTCTTGTGGGTTTAATAAGAGGAGGCTAAGGGAAAGCTCTCATAACTTCCAATAGATGGTGGTATTACCATTCAGCACCACGTACACGTCAGACTTAACAAACCGGCGCCAGGCAGCGGTTGGGATCCCCATGGAACAATTGTTTGTATGGTCCTCCAAACGGTTGTTCCGGGTTTTTACGTGTGTAATCTATTGTATGAAAAACTTTTTTATTCTTATTTATTTTTTAAAAATCTATTATATTAAAACTTCTTGACATTTTTGAAAGCATCTACTTACATCCGGTAGACCTTTCTTGTTCCTCAAACTTTAAAATATAAATAAAAGAAAAAGCATTACTGGTTAATTTTTCCCAGAATCCCGCGCGGAACAAGTGTTTGTTACGTCTAAAAAATAATTTTTCCGGGTTTGGATGATTGTTCTAATGCAATCTATATATCTATACTAATATAAGCGCTTTTACATTTTGGTAAGCATCCACTTACCATCCGGTGGATTATGTGCTCGTTTCTTAAACTTACTTCTACAAAAACGTCCGGTTCAAATATTCATACGGGGCGCTTACGCTTAACTAAGGCTTAGGGTATATTTAAACGCTGAACTAATACCTCAATAAAAAGACTATAATATACTACTAACTTTTTGTTGCCGTTAAAATTCACTTAAAGGATTATCCTACGAGCTTACGTTATCCTACGTTTTATGCTCTATATTTTATTGAAGTAAGACTAATGGATAGTGAATGCCATGTTACGCAAATACCTAAATCAGTTCTCGATTAAGAATTGCTTTTGCTCTGTTACTTAGCAAAATATTAATCGGTTTTTAGTAACACGATCCATTATCATAACAGGCTGCTATAAATATACTGTACATTATTTCATGATACAAAACCTATATTTATAACACGGTTTTAATATTCTCCTAATTTATATGTAAATACGGGCACGCTTACCAGCACGAGATGAGTTCGCGCATTATAAACCAAGATTATCAAAACTTAATGAAGACATTCATTAAGTTTTGATAATCTTGGTTGTTTAATAAACATAAAACATGTTTTATGTTTATTAAAGTGTTGATAAAAGAGGTTTGCGTTTGAATTCTATGAACACGTTAATTTTGTGATATTTTTTTTGTTTATCCACAACAGATTACACCATCCCCAGTGGCCGTATATTGACTAATGTTTCACATTTTTAATAAAGTTTTGTTACAAATTCAAGCTTTGTCTCCAAAGAGGGGTAATTACGAACACCACTGCGATTTGAAACAGTGGCGTTGGTTTGGCCGTACGGTCGTTAGGTATTATAGCTATATAGTTATATATTTAAAAGTTTCACACTATGTACAAATTGTCTTAAAATACAAAGTAAATGTTTTGCACACTCATCATTTCTAAGTATGTATTCTAGTTCAGCTGAAATTACAAATTAAATTCAAAACAAGGATGCTCAAGTAGAAATATATATTGTATGTAAATATATATGCGTTAGCGACGTGATAAGATAAATCAAGATGAAAAATTAAACATTATCTCATTATTAAAGAAAACGTTGCTAACTTAAAAAAATTTAAATAAAAGAAAACGTTTTTATTTAGTGACATTTTGTCTGCATATTAGTTAAAATAAAATAATAAAATTACCAATTAATTTAAGTTTTAATATGTGGTAGAGCCACGCTGCAGCCACATTATGGTTGTAGCACTAATGGCACGTTCCGCCGGGGAAGGACCACGCACTCAGAAAATACCGACGTGAAATAGCAGCATAATGCTGCTGCTGTATGATGAGTGTAGAGAACTGATTGATGTTAAGAGGATGTGGTGGTCCATAGACATTTACGTCTATCATCGATTAAGAATTAAAATGCTGATGCGTTGCCACCCGTAAGCATTAAGACGGAACGCATCGATTCTAGTAAAAAAGGTAACCGGTTCTCTACCATCACTATATGAAACGGGGCATTCCACCTTAAGCCTTAGATTTGATAACGCATCTGCCTTTTATTCTTAATTGAAGATAGACGTAGGTGTCTATGGGCCACAGCATTCATTTACTTACTGGTGGACTGTGTGAGTGTAAGTGTATGTTAACTTTATTGACAAACTTTGACTATTTTCTGGGATGTTGTTGTAAAAGCGTATGATACATTAATGTATTAATAATTCTGTGGAGTCTATTAACTGAAGAAAATATGATAAAAAAGAGGTAATAAGTATAAGTTTTATGCCAAGTGAAGTAGCTAAGATAAAATATGGGAAATATCAATTTTCGAACCGGTGACCTCTATATTTCCCTATTGATCTGCCTAACGGTCAATGAATTCTGCAGTAAAAAACGCTGATTTTTTATAGAAAAGGGGCAAACAAGCATGCGGTTCACCTTATGGTAAGTGGCTACCGCCGCCCATGAACAATTGCAGTACCAGGGAATTGCCAGCTTTTTAAAAAGGAGTAAGCTCTTTTCATGAAGATCCCTAAGTCGCATCGGTCCGGAAAAATTGCCGGTGGTAAATGATTCCAAAGGGTTGTCATACGAGGAGGTCCAGATGATGTAGATGGTATCGTGAGTCTTGACGCGACGTACGTTCGTGAAATTTTGCGGCTGGAATTAATTCGAAAAATTCCTAAGAGTACTTCCCGTGTTAGATACGATAGAACATGCAAAGGCAAACATCTCTTCGCGGCGCCAGTGGATCGAGCCGATCGGAGAGGACTTGGTCGTCGACGACTCGAACCGATCAGCACTGGATGCGGTCAAATGGAAGGAGCTGGCACTGGGGCTACAGTATTACATATGAGGCCGAACCTGTGCCTTGTAAAGTTCCAGGCGGTGTGCCGGCATGAAATACTGTCCCGCTCTGTTGAGCACACCAAACTTTTTAGAGGCAAATTTGGCCTTCTCTTGACTCTTGTGACCACAAAACTGCACATCATTCGATATGTCGACGCCGAGGATTCCGATACTGGCTGAAGAAACTAGGCGGGTGTCTTGAAACTGAAGAGAAACTACAAAGGGGTTCTTTTTAGCAGTAAACGCGCAAACTTGTGTCTTCTGGGGATTGAACTGGACTAAATTTGGTCGCCCCCAATCCGAGATTTTATTCAACAAAGAGTCGATACAAGATACTTTAGACACAAGTTTGTTCCTATACTCGACGACGTTTTCTCGAGAAATATTGGCACGGCCGGTGTATAGAGCATCGCCAGTGCTGTCACGCGCATCAGCTGTCTTCGTGTAGCCAAAGGATGGACAGATCCGAACTTTTAAGATGCCGAGACGACGAGAACAGATGTCCTTTCTGACGCTTACGGTGCTTACGGAAACTCCATCCCGAGGCACAAAGCTGTATTCCAATTTGTACCCCGCATAGGAGAGAGGAGGGGCGCCAGCGTCTCGGTCAGAAAGAACAAGGCCAGTTTCGCCGTCTTCAGATAGTAGTGGACGGCGTTTAGGTTCGTGTGAAGCCCCTAAATGTTGCAGAAATCCATGGATAGTGTGGCAGGGGTCGCCTTGGTGTTGTTGCTCAACTTGCCACGAGCAGTTTTTATCTTGAGCGGAATTTTGCCAGAATATGCGGGCCAGCCTGAGCAACTACACTCAGGAGTAGAGAAACTTCGTCGCGGATGTTCAACGAGGAATTCTATATTACGCCTGGAGTAGTATCTCATTTGATTCCGCTACCATGTTGATGGCAGGGGGGAGGGATTGTGCGACCGGTCACCTGCACTTACCGGGCGAAAGGCAGAAGCAGAGCCTCTTCTTCACGCTGTTTTTCTGTAAGGTCGTGGTATCCCCCGGTTCGAGCCGATTCATACGTGCAACAGCAAAAGCTGTCTTGAGGCTTTACCACTGTTATACACAGTATACATTAATACTATAAAAACTTACTTAAACATATCTATAAAATATTTTATACAACTTTTTTTACTAATTCAATAATACTATCTATTCGGTGTATTTTTGCGTAAACAATTATTTATTGAATTATGATAGATGATATAATAAAGAAATTATGAAACAAAATAATTTTAGAGTTATTCACAAGGTGAAACGGTTGATTTTAGTCAAAACTTTCGGGGAAAAGTAAACTCGTTACGTGAGTTGAGCAAGATTAACCGTTCGCGTTCAAAGGTAAACTGAAAGATGAATTAGATGCTGTTTGCAAAGGAAAATAATTTAACATAAGACTGTTTTTACTGAATTTATTAACCTTTGTCCGTTGTTAATGTAACTAAATTTGATTATCGTCGGAAAGGACATTTTTTCACTTCGTAGAGCCGTAGAGTCTTTAATTAGTAGTTGCAGCAAAAATGGATCGGCTCGAACGGTCTCTCGTATGGTGAGTATAGAGAACCGGAGACCCTTTTTACTGTAAACGAGCTATTCCATCTTAGTCCTCACTGGTGACAACGAATCTGCATTTCGTTTCGTAATCGAGGATAGATCCAGATGTCTATGGGTCTCAGTAGCCACTTGTCAACAGGTGGATTGTGTGCTCGTTTGTCACCCTTGTCCTATAAAATATTTTTGTATGGAATAAAATTATATCCTCACAAAATAGACTAGGTTTTTATCGGATAGTTTAGGACTTGGGGAATCTAATTAGGTATTCCCATCATAGTTTTCAGAGGTGATAACTGATAACGCATCTGTAGCCCCTTATTTAAATTTTACACATATTTGGCACACTTTCAATAATATGTAATACACAACTTTGAAATCCTTTAAGCTTCGCCTCTATCTTTATTACCGCTGTTTATTGCATACCACTCGCTGGCTTTATCGCCGAGTAATAAAACTGCAGTTAAACTTGCCTGTAGATCAACATTCTAATGACGGTCTCGTAAACAAGATACTCTACATGGTATAGCTCATACAAATAGGAAGTGAGGCTGTGTTAACGCGAGATTATTTTTTATAATATGAATCAACTTAGAGCCTACTAAAAGTACACTGCAGAATCGCTTGCCAAGCGTGTCGAAATGTGGCAAATGGGGGTATTCGATTTATTAGGGTTTTGATAGGCTGCAATGAGTAATGGTATTGGCTTGACTACTATCCCACCTGATGGTAGGGCGCATACGCGGTAGAGCCATGCTGCAGTTACATTAGTAATAAAGTTATAGCACAAATGGGTCGACTCGACCGGGGAAGGGCACCACGCTTTCACAGAATACCAGCGTAAAATAGTAGCTTAATGCTGCTGCGTTTCGTATGTTGAGTGCAGAGAATCGGTTACCCTTTTTACTGGAAACGAGGTATTCCATCTTAGTCTAAGGGTAACAACTCATGTGCATTTTGATTCGTAATCGAGCATAGATGTAGATGTCTATGGGCCACAGCAAATATCTTATAAAAAGTACACTGACTTAGCTCAACATAAGACTTACATTCACACTCTAAGTATTTTAATTAAAAAAAATCTCAAGACTTTTTCATAGAAGAAAGGCGAAAAAAAGGAAGCTGTGGCCCAAAGACACCTACATTTGTCCTTGATTAAGAATCGAAATATAGATGCGATTTCCCCCCTGAGTACTAAGATGGAATGTTTCGTTTCTATTAAAAAGGGTCTTCGGCTCTCGACACTCACAATACGAAACACCGCATCTATAAGCTAGTATTCTATGAGAGCGTGGTCCTTCCCCAGTCGAGACGACCCATTTCTGCTACAACCATTATATAGCTGCAGCGTGGCTCTAATAGACGAGACACACGGTCAGTTCAACTGATCAATCAATTTATTGCTATCCGGTTTATCATACATAGATGAAAAGTATGAGGAAAAGAGTTCGCAGATGTCGTTCGGCATTTGCGGTGATAAATCATGGATTCAAGTATTCCACTTGCTCTTTTTCTTTTGACTTTCCATAAGGCTTTCATATTAGAGTTCAGGTTGCTTTCACTTTCCGTAGTAAGTTCTTATAACACTCTTCTTTTATTTTTTACTTCTTTGCCCCAATAAATTAAAGGTATCGAAATTAAAATTACAGGTGCAATATGACTTTATCTCGTATAAAATATGACCTATCTTAAAGAAGATAAAAGATATAAACCATTCCCATATTGAAGGCAACAAAGGAACGCATTTAAGTTTAAAAGTTTCAATCGAGAGTCCAGCAAGTAGAAAACTTTCGCGATGGTGCAATGTGAAATTCTTCGGAAGTTGAATCAAGTTTCTTTTATACTTTCCTCTTTTCAAGATACCTCGAAAATACCACGATTCAATTACAAGTACAGTTAAATTACAAAAATGTTAAATATGTGTCGCTTGAAACAACAAGCTTAATGGCAGGTTGTTGAAATGACAAAACAAATGCGTCGAAAATGAAACCTCCGCGTTTTTGATTCCGAATAAAAATAATAAACCTCATTACTATATATGCTATGGTTTAATCCTACAAGCGATCCGCCCAGTCTTGGCACGGGTGACTACTGGATTCTGACAACAGCTCCACCTACTGAGTGCAATTGTAAATATAAACAATAGAGGAACCCACGCACACACAAAAAATCATCAAAATCGGTCGAGACAGTTTCGAGTCTTTGAGAGACTAATGCACAAGCAGTATAGAAAAAATAGAATGTCAAAACTACGTGACAGAACCATGCTGCAGTTATATAAGTAGTACAGTCGTAGCATAAATGGGTGGGCTCGACCGGAAGAACCACGCTCTCACAGAATACCAGCGTAAAATAGTAACTTAATACTGCTGTGTTTCGTATGGTGAGTGTACAGAACCGGAGACCCTTGTTGCTGGAAGCGAGGCATTCCATCTTAGACCTCACGGGTGACAACGCATCTGCATTTTGATTCGTAATCGAGGGTACATGTAGGTGTCTATGGGCCACAGCAACCACTTACCATCAGGTGGACAGTATGCTCGTTTGTCACCTTATCCTATAATTTATTTTATTGTTATAGCACAAATGAGTCGTCTCCACGTGAGTTGTGATGATGAGTGAAGAGAACCGGAGACCCTTTTTACTGGAAACGATGCGTTCCATCTCAGTCCTCAGGAGTGTGGGACTATGGGATACAGAATCCACTTATCATAAGGTGGACTGTGTGCTCGTTCGTCTCTCTTATAATATAAAAAATACCTTCAATCTAATATTAATACCCCAAAAAATTTTCACACGTTCGTACCTCCCAACAGACATTCAATTCCAACCTACACCTGTAACAAATAAAGAAATTATATTTCATAATTTCGCACGAGCGGAGGTGAGGCGTATTCAAAGACGAGTCAGTAATGAGGGAATTGTAAAATGGAGCTTTCTGTGTGAAATTCATATACGCGTTGGTTTGACTAAGGTTTGTGTACGAGACAACTTCGCAACTCCATTATTGCTTAATGAAGTGTTACACGTTTACATCCATAACTTGCGTTGTGTTTGCGAGTTGTTTAGATTTGTTTGAGTTGGTGGACTGTACACATCGTTGGTTTTGATTTGGGAAAGAGTGAGCCACGTCCTTGTTTTCCCAGTCTATTCCTACTTTAAATGCGATTCATGCGATGAATTATTTAGGATTTTATATATAGTAATTTAAAAAAAACAAAAAATCTTCTACAAACCACAACACTATATTTCAAACGAAATTGAATTGTATTCGACATATTTACGGAGTAGATCTGCAGCGATTGTAGCACTAATGGGTCGGCTCGACCGGGGAAGGTCAACGCCCTCACACATATAATAACAGCTTAATGCTGCTGTGTTTTGTATGGTGAGTGTGAAGAACCGGAGACCCTTTTTACTGGAAATTCCATTCCATCTTAGTCTTTAGGCGTGACGACGTATCTGCTTTAAAATTTAATTGAGAATATATGAAGATCTCTATAGGCCACAGAATTAACTTACCATATGGTAGACTGTGTTTGTCACCCTTATCTATTAAAAGTACTTTCGTTAAGTAGAAATATAATTATCAAGCTGGGATACACTAAAGTTTATATTGTTGGTGCAGAACAAAATACACATTAGCGTTAGTGTTATTTATATAATTGTTTTATTCTACATGAACTTCTAAGAAATGGGAAGAGGTTTGTGCCGGCCGTTAATTTATGTTTTTGTAGATAACTCCAAAAAAGGAGAAGGTTTTTAATAGGACTTATTTTTTCACACGTTGTTACACCATATCTTTGTTAATTGTGAACCACCTTTGATTGTTCCTAATAGGTTAGAAGGAAAGATTATTCTTACTTCAGTTGTGATCCGTAGGCGCGCGAGTTCATGTCCATCCTGAGGAATGCGGTAGTGCTGTGACCTAATCAATTATGGTAATGTCGATAATTACTACCGATTTAGTCAACAGCTGTCAATTTGGTTTATTGTAACTTAAGGTGATTTTGCAAATAATGAAATAAAATAAATGTGATAAGTACTTACTTGTTTATTGCTAATAGAGAAAAATATTTTTTAAAATGCAATTTAATCACTATCAGATGCAAAAACAACCGACAGAGCAGAGTCGGAATCAGTATCTTCGCCGTCGCTGACTTCAATTACGAATTTGTCGATCGTATTTTCCATTAGTCCGTCTTTTTGCCAGTAATGCTCTTCCAAAATTATAACGTGATCATCGAATCCACACCAATCTTTTTCTGTCACCTGGTTTATAGCCATTTCCGTTACTTCTTTCAATCTTGTTAGGGATAAATCTGAGTTAACGTTGTACTCCCTCACAACTCTCTTGACTTTTGCCCATGCTAACTCAATTGGGTTTAAGTCGCACATGTACGGTGGCAATCTTAAAACCTCATGTCCGTGACTACGGATGAGCTGGTCTATTTTAAAACTTTTCTCTTGGGGCGCATGCAATTTTATCAAATCAAAAAGCTCGCCTTTTCTCATGCTTAGTGAAGCCTCTACATTGTTTCTAATAAGCCATTCTAACATAACCGTTTTAGTGCTTGATTTTGTAGGAACTTTATTTTCCTGAACACTGTGATATGGTGCGTTGTCCATAACGACAACGCTGGATGGTGGCAAATTGGGAATGAACATGTCAGTCGCCCATTTCTCAAAGTTCGTACTGTTCATTTGCCCGTGGTAATCGCCTGTAGCAGTACCAGCTTTGAAAAGCAATTTTGCGCTATCCAAAAAACCACGTCTGGATCCGGCGTGAACGAGAATCAGCCTGTTCGTTGAGCTGGTGTCAGTCAGTATCGCGTCTATATAATCGTTTCTCCAACACTTTTTAAATGTGAGGTTATTGTCGATCCAAGTTTCGTCTAAAAAGAAAATATCGCGATTGTTTTCTCTGTATTGACGAATTTTTTGCAAATAATTTGACCGCGCAAATACAACAGCTGGTCTTTCTACCAAAATCCTTCGCTTGTTGTGACATTTTTGCCATTTATATCCCATTTTCTTTAGAAGTTTTCGTAAACTTGTAGTCCCCCAGGGAAAATTTATTTTTTCCCGGATTGCCGCCAGAAGTTTAGGACAAGTGGGAACGATATTTTTTGTCAAATAAAATTCTTCTATACATCTGTGTATTACACTTCTATCGAAATCATCTACATTTAAATTCCCCATTTTATTACACGATTTCCCTTTTTTAGAAGGCGAATGAAGAGGTCCATTTTTTGCTTCTGTTTGAATTCTAGACAATGTTCTTTTAGTAAGTCCAGTGTAACGGGCCGCTCGATCTAAAGCATTGTTAACGGGAAAAGCGAATTTATTCTCTTTTTTCTCTTCAACACACATCTGTAGGACATTTCTCGCCATTTCACGTGCTTGCTTATGTATTATAAAAGGTTTTTTCCTACCCGAACTTGCTGGAAGCGAAGTAGTCATGGTTTATTCACGATAAAATAATACAATCTCGACTAATTTTCTGTATCGATAAGCGCGCGTCACAACCGTCAAGGACAACACTCGACTGCAGACAAATGCGGCGAGGTGGTTGAAAGCGGGGCGAGCTGCCCCCGCGCGCCGCCTCTGTCCCCGATGGACATGAACTCGCGCGCGTACTATACTTTGATTTTATACGTGTTGGAGACACACTGCAACCATGAAGTTGTAGCATGAATGTGTCTGTTTAAACGGGGTAGAAACAAGCACGCATGGAATACCAACGTAAAAGAGGAGCGCTGTGGTTCGTATAAAGAGTGTAGAGAACTAGAAACCCTTTTGACAACGCGTTAACGCCACTTTGCAGCTGTTATGATTCGGTGGTATTTTGATAGATAATGAAATAATTCCGCTATTTCACGCTGTTATTTCGTGAATTTTTTCCCACGGTCTTATCGACCTGCATACGGCTTCGGCTATGTCTTGTATCGTATTTTATATAGAATAAGGGTTACAAACGAGCATACAGTCCACATGATAATAAATGAATGCCGTGGCCCGTACACATCTATATCTGTCCTCGATTAATAATTAAAATTTAGTTAATTAAAATTTCACCCTTGACGACTAAATTGGAGTGCTATGATTCTCTACATTCACCATACGAACACAGCAGCATTGAGCTGCTATTTCACGCTGGTATTCTAGAAAGAGCGTGGTCCTTTATGTGATACAGCTACAGCGTGGCTCTACCTCGTTAAAATAGTATAAGCAATCGTCCTAAGGCAAACCATTGGTTCTCCAAACTACAGCGAAGTTTTTACTTCAAGTTACAAAAAGATCAGTTTTAAGGGTTCCATAGTCAACTAAAAACCCTTATAGTTTCGCCATGTCTGTCTGTCCGTCTGTCCGTCCTCGCTTAATCTCTGTGACCGATAGCACTAGAAAGCTGAAATTTGGTACCAATATGTGTATCAATCACGCCGACGAAGTGGTAAAATAAAAATTGGAAAAAAATGTTTTATTAGGGTAGCCCCCCTATATGTAAAGTGGGAAGTGATTTTTTTTTAATTTCAACCCTACGTGTGATATATTGTTGGAAAGGCATTTAAAAATGAATAGGGGTTTACTAAAATAATTTTTGATAATGTCAATAATTTCGGAAATAATCGCTCCAAAATTAAAAAACAATGTGTCCCCTCCCCTCTAACTTTTGAACTATAAGTTTAGAAAATATGAAAAAAATCTGAAAAGTAGAACTTTATAAGGACTTTCTAGAAAAATCATTTTGAACTTGTATGGAAACAATAGTACCCATTACCGCAGCAGTTGCAGGAGCGCGGAGCGCTGCTGGAGCGCGAACATAATGGATACCCACCTTTAAACTCATAAGTCAACACTTATTGTGACGGACGGGAAACTACGGAACCCTACACTGAGGGTGGCCCGACACGCTCTTGGCCGGTTTTTATTTACACAAACGGTTCGTTAACAGTTGGCTCACAGGTAGTTAACGATGTGAATTTAATTCAGATCTCAGTCCTTGTAAAAACTTTACCGTTACTGCTAATTAAAGTCCATCCCATAGAGTACCGGATATTTGGCACAGTTACCGCACTTGGCAAGCGGGTTGACAACCGCAGTTTTTCATTTATAGTGATTGTTAGAAAGACGCTGCCGCCCGTCTCCTGATTTGTTGACTGAAACAAACAAGTCGCCTCTTACGATACCCACGTGATGATATGGGGTAATGGATATTCATACACCGCCACTAGTCACAAAGTCGCTTCCCGCCATCTGTACGCTTATATTTTTTTTAAATTACGCAACGGATTTTGATGCGGTTTTCATCAATAAATTGATGAGAGTGATTTACGAGGAAGGTTTATATGTTACATGCGTATTATATAAATTCTTTCATGTGTATGTAACTGAAGTCCACCCAAGCGGCTGGACCAATTTGAAAATTGAAATTTTGTATTCCATTTGAAACCGGTGGTTAGCAGCGTAGTCGAGATCCAGAAACCCCCCGTACAAAACCGGGGCGAGTCACTAGTAGTTAATATTTGGAGGCCGCTAGTATTCCAATTTATTATTCACGAGCGCCGCTGAAGTGGTCTGTACCTAACACGGATCAAATATAAAGAGAAGGTGTTATAATTAGATTTCACCATGTAACAACGCGTGACAATTTGCGGGTTGAGGGGGTATTAAGCGCCGCCCACTTAACTATTTTCTATCTACCGGTAAATAGTAAAACTATTCGCATCGTTCCATATCGATGTTGCAATGTAGTTTAGCTACCTTACGCTTGGTGTGGGATATAAGGGGACGTACTCAGAAATTTCATACCAGGGAGTATTTATTTCAAGATTAATTTTGTGAATCATCTTGTAATTACATCTTTTTTCTAAATTGAAATACCAATATTATTATGAAAAAAAAATCCTACTCCTACTATAACAATAATCCTAATAATTTCACTAATATTATAAAAGCGAAAGTTTGGGTGTTCTTTCTTTCTCCTTGACCTTATCACACGCTAATTATGTACCGTAAATGGGTTATTTTTTCACGCTGACTAATGGCTGGACTATTATGTCGTATGTATGTGTCGGTATACTACTTAATATTTCTATGGAAGAACAAGTAAAATATAAACATAAACTCGATTAAGGCTATCGTAAAGTTATTTAAATTATTTTGTTGCGCTCGCACTCGACATACAGTACTAAATTCTATTTTAAATTCAATTACCCGCAAAAATAACTGTTTTGGTTAGTTGTTGTCGGTTTGATGCCCTATCGTTTTCTATGGTAGCAAAATGCTTAAAACGAATATCTATATATTTTTCAGCTATAGACTTAATTAAAAGTATAATATGATTATCAGTCGGTGATTGGTCAAACATATGATTGACCGATTGTTTGAAATAATCTTGTCCAATAAGTGACTTTAATGTATTCGATACAATTTTATGTTTACTGAAATTGGGAGTATTCAAAGATTGTGATTTAACACAACGGATGCTGCATTCGATTCGTACGCATATATTTATGACATCTTTAGAAGGAAAAGTAAGGCCACCTTTATTTTTAGTTTTTATCAAATAAAGATCATCATCATCATAATCATCAGCATATAATTCACGAAGGCAGGTCTCACATTTGATCCTCGAATGTAAATAGTTGACTACATACCCAGAAATATATGCAACAATATGACGGCGCAAATAATGACCTATCATTGTATTTAATTGCGCATCAAATTCTAACAGTAAATCATCAGGCATAGGTTCAACATCCGTGCTATCTGATGATTCCCCGCTCAAGTCATTTTGCAAAATTCCTTTGCAAAATGACTTTTGAAATATCCTCTAAAGGAATACAATTTCCTCTGAAACCTTCTTTCAGTTCTGCATTTATCAGGGTTTTTTTGTAAGCTGCTTTAAACTGACGTGAGGTTGGATTATTATTTGTCCTCCCATGTGCCCTTATTATCCCAAAAAAATATTGTCGGAGTCCAGTCTTTTCTATTAATTTTTGCTATCCATTGCTGTTTAAGATTATCTTCGGATGGAAATCTAGAATATAAAGTAAATAAAATAACCTAGGTGAGCTTTTTAACTAACTGAACTACAACTGTTATAATAGTTATCTTTCTTAAGAAAAGTTTCAAGGAGACTGAATACTGTACATAAAATATTTAATTTCAAGAAGACTTTATTTTACCAAGGATAAAATGAATATTTCTTGAAGGTTGACTTTTACAAAATGCTAAATATTTAAGTATTTGTATACATTGTAGACCTTTCGTAAAAAATCAGCCTAAGTAACATTTCCTTCATTTTAAGCCGTGGGTAACTGGGTAAAATAATTGGATTCTAATTACGGCCCTGTCTTTTTATTTTATTTTTGAATTTTCTTTTACTTGACGGTAGATGGCGGCCTGTTTACAAAATGATTATAAAATCTATAAAGGTAATATTTTGGCGATTAAAAATTCCTTAGGACTGAAACCAACTTCAAAAAAAAACAATTTCAGCACCTTCGTATGATTGTTTTACCAATACTGCGCTCGACTTACTATATTTTTAGTTCACACGACACAAACTTGACTTTATATTTGCTCCGTGGTAGCTAAGGACCGGTTTACATTTTGAGAAGTGACAAGTGCGAGTGGCAAGTTCAACTGACAAATTACAAGTGCTTATTGCCAATTTTATTCACACTTATCACCTGTCAATGGCAGTTCACTCGCACTTGCCACTTCTCGGAATTTAAACCGGGTCTAAATAAGTTTTTTGTAATATTACTTAATGTATTACATAACAAAATGGGGGGTTCATTTCGTAATTGAAAACATATTGCGTTATGAATGATGATTTCTTATATTTACGCGAACACTACACATTGAAATAATACTAGTTTTTACATATTTTATCGCGTATATTAAGTTTTATATATACCAGACCTTTCAAGCACTTCACAGCACCCATAGTCACGGTGAAGGGGGGGGGGAGGATTGAGATGTTTAATGTCCAGATATCATAGTTAACCGTGGTTACCATAGATTAAATTATGCATTTTTCATAATTTCCCGGGCATGCAGGTTTCCTCGCTTTGTTTTATTTCCACCAAGCTCGTGGTAAATCAGAAGTTAAAACTGCAATTAACAAACTCATTGGTGCCGGTGAGGATATAAATCGGTCATAGGTGAATAATTTACACGTGGTTTGGACTATTCATTTTACCACTTATGTTTTTCCTGGTCATCCGCATATACAGCCGAAGCAATCGACAATAATTCTAAGACCATACTTTAGAGTTAGTGCCACGGTAAGTAGAAAGCTGTCCTGATTTTGTATTCTTTAATTTCTTTGACATCGGTGGCTTAAAAGAACTCTCCACGGGATATAAAAAAATAATTTAAATTTTTATCAGTCGTAAGCACGATCTTCTTAAGCTTATATGAATAACAAGTGGTTTCTGGAATTACAGCGTGACAATCCTAAAAAGTTCCATTGTCATTGATCGTTTGTTTGCCTGCAAAGCGACTAGAAATGTTCCCGGGAAAAAATATCGATATAATTAAATTTAATCAAAATATTACTATTTTATGGAATAAGAGTTAAGTAAGAATAGGGTGGTAAGGAAGCAAATATTACCCGATGGTAAATGAATGCTATGAACCATAGACATTTACATCTATCACCGATTAAGAATCAAAATGCAGACGCGTTATCACCCCTGAGATCGTGAATTTTTTTATAGAATGCTTATGGCTCCGTAAAAATTAGTCGCCGGTTTTACTCACTCACTAGTTCAGTTCAGTTAATGAATAAACAAATGCGCTTAAAATATGGTACATACCGCTGAATTGAGGTGATATATTTTATTATATACATTATCGTCATCATTGTCATCACAGAAATTCATAAATCCTCTGCTGAACGTTAGGCCCAAATTTATTGAAGGTCACAGCATCCACTTACTATCAGGAGGATTGTATGCTCACAGGTCATCCGTATTCATTATCTGCTCGCCGAAAATCTTGTAAACTAGCCTCAGTATTGACAAACGATTTGTTGTTAAAAGTAATGTTCTTCTGCCGGTTACGTGCCATGCAAGACTATCTCTTACTTCCCTCCATCCATTACAGCCTATAAATTTGAGGGAATATATGGGAGAGGCTAATGTTCATCACTGGGCTTTTAAAAGACTGCATTCAGTTAACGAATGAATAAATAACGAATATTATTTCGTTTGTTAAACTTTTGTCATACTCTTAAATTAAAATAAATGTATTTAGATATTAATTATATTTAAATACATAAACACTCACGCCTGTCACCCAGAGGGGTAGGCAGAGACTACAGACTTCCATTTGGCACGATCCTGACACACCTCTTCACATCCATATACCTACGCATACATGCTCGTCGGTTAAGGGTGCTCCTAATTTGGCCCGTTTTCAATAAATCGCCAATTTGGTCGATAAATTTTCGCCTGGGACGTCCCTTTCCGACTCTGCCATTCACTTCTGCAACATACATTTTCTTTGTCATTCTTTCCTCATTCATTCTTTCCACATGACCAAACCACCGAAGCATATTAATTATATTATCAACCAATTGAATACTAAATACCAAATAAAATTATTCGCCATGAGATTCACATCATGTGAGTAAACATCTGCTTAAAGGGCCAACACCAGCCTGCAATACACAAAACGCCCGTTATGTATTCTTCTTCGTTAGCCCACAAATTAAAACACTTGGAGTTCCTTGAAGAATTAATATATGATAATGAATAAATATATGCTGATAGTTATTAATTCATCAATATATTATAAATCTAATTTATAATTACAATGAAATAGTTAAAGGGCTTGTTTAAGTAAAAATGTAAAGAAATTATCCTGGAAAGTTATTAAATAAAATGAAAGTAAATAATGAAATAAAAATGAAAGTTGATCCATTAAATCTATTAATACTTAATAATAAGTATTTTAAATTCATTATGAAGTTTGTTAGTAATAAAATTTCAAAAAAATATAACGTCGATTAGGAATTCAGGAGAATGTGTTTGTGTGAATGTGTGAAAAAGTTTGTTGAAAGATCAAAAATTGAAAATAAATTATTATTTTCACTTTATATTTTAATTTTTTTCATTAATTAATATACAATTTTTTTTGAAATTAGTAATCTAAAAGATATAATATATATTTTGGATTTCAGGATTGCCTTAATACAATTTGATATAAAGTGAGTTACAAACAACTTTACAGACCAGTTGATAGTAAGTTAGCAAGCTAATACTGCAGCTTATGGACGTTCAAACTTCAACAAAAACCAAGTCCGTTGCACTGTTATACATGGGCTCATTCCGTTGCAATGAGGATTACGAACTGTATTATGCATTTGAATATGTCAAAAGCTGTCCCAGCGTTACGCGGAAATTTCCACTACTTTCTACTGTTGTATCTAGATTCTTTACTTAAAATAAATATAATATGTACAGATACTCTGGATGATTTTTTTAACCGTATGGAAAAACTTGAGTGAAACAGGTGAACGAAATGGAAGCCTATGGCACTGATATCTTACAATTTATTTTTTTATTTTACACTAATATATTATGAAATTGATCTATCAATAAATACTACTAATTGGGTACGTATTACTTTAATTTCGATAGTTTAATTGATTAATTTATTTAGTTCAAAAAATTTGTTATTATTTTTTTAGTACCTAAAGTTTATTTCAAATTAGTAGTATTTAATGATAGATTAATTTCATATGTTAATAAAAATAAAAGAAATGTAAAATATCTGTGTCATAGGATTCTATTCCGTTCACCCGTTACACCCTATTTTTTTCCAGACGTATATATATACTGTTTGTGCATGTATGTGTGTATGGACAACAATGGCCTGTCACAATTTAGTTTCCAATATACTCGTGTTTCTACTCAATAAAAATGTATAATAGAAACGAAACATTAAGAGAAAACAATCGATATCCATTAGTTACAGCACATCCCTATCCCCAGGCGGCTGTACATCAATTTGACTAACAAATTCTCGTACCGTGTGTTCTCTCATTTATTATATTATTTGAACGGTTCTTTAACAGAGTTATTTCATTTTAAACTACCTGTACTCATCCACTCGTTGATGTGACTCAAAAAGTTTTTAAAAATGTATATAAAAGCTCGCGTATATTCGAAGGCAACGTCAATATTTCAATAATTGTTTTAAAACGATCTATAATGAACTTTCCTTTTGAGATATTTTTTTATTTTTGGATATTGAACAATTGAAGGGTCTTTGAAACGGTCAATTTAGATTATTTATATCTACGTGAATGATACTTTGATGCGAAAAATGATCGTCTACTTTACGCATTGCTCATCATCTACTTATGAAATCATAACTACTGCACCTCATACAACAATCTTCTCAACACAGTTTAGCAATCGACATGGGTGTTCGCTATTGATACACCTTTAATTGAAGCTTAAATCGCTTAACATTTGAAATCTCCATTCACGTCATTCGTTTCGAGGTTCCTTCGCATTTTTATTTGCATAGATATTTAAAATTTAAGCTCTCTCTAATGTTTGATACTCTGCATCATAGTTCTATTTTAATTAAGTCCTGTAAAGGCATGTCTGCGGGGTGCAGTTTGTGTTTCTGCTAATATCTACGTAACTTGTGAATAGCATAGCCTTTATTATCCCTTCACTTTGACCTGAAGTATTACACAGCATATGGTTAAATGTGTTATAGTTTTCAATTATGATTACAATTACTATAAGAATTTTCAAAGGAAATCATGTATCTATATGTTCACATGAATGGCGATCAGCTCCCACTATACCGCCTTTCAGAAGTGCAGACTTTCTGGCTCTTCTCACAGTCGCTGCTTACGATATCTACGAGATGAACGGAGGCTATGAATTGTCCTACGCGCCACCACAAGCCAATATTTTTACCGACTTCAAAAAAGAGGAGGTATTCAATTCGACTGTATTTTTTTTAATGTGTTTTTTTAATGATTCTTCAAAATTCCCAGTCCCATATAAATTTAATCAAGAGCTGACTAGTAGTTTTTAAGTTATCTTGAATAATGCGTATTTAATTGACATCGAATACATTGATAAGTTCTCATTTTAATAATATTGAATTCAGTGGTATAAAGTTTTAATTTTACCACCTGTAATTATGTCTATAAAATCAGTATTTTATAAATAATTGTTTCGAGACTATTTGTCCACGCAATTTCTGAAGATTATTTCAGAGGAAGAAGCGGAAATAAGAAATCTTTTTCTACATTTTCCTCTTCTACAGCTAAGATAATTTGTTACAGCCTATTTTTGATGTAACAATTTAAGTATGTTATTGACATGAAGCTAGCAAGTTCATCTTTTTTTATCCTTATTCAGTTCCCTACAGACTCTATCGCCTCACACACACATCAAACACTGACATTACTCACATATTCACATAATCATTTATTGATAAAATATAAGCTTACAGTATATACAACCAAATCGCTTATATCTACACTAAATTTACAAATTAAGATAAAATAGACAAGAAAAAAATCACCACTTATTAAATTTCCATACACAATATAAATTAGAGCCACAACAGTATAATGAGATCTATTTACTATATCATAAATTAAACTTATTTACCTAAACATATACTATTCTACTATCTTACAAAGTTGTTTAAGAATATTAATACATTTTTATACATTACGCTGGGTTTGTCAAAAAATATATCTGCGTCTGGATTGGCCCTGAGAAAACAGTTTATTAGTCTAACGGCTCTGGAAGTGGGACTGTTATCTGCGTGTGGGGAGCGCCACGTACGCGGACAGGAGAGGAGTCTACGTTTACGTCTACAAACACCTCGCACATAATGGTCCGGTACATAAAGATGTATGGTCTCACGAACTGCAGGATTATCCACCTTGTTACTTAACAAGATATAATAATGCATTATATGCATAAGTTCCCGCCTACACTGTAGGGTATCCAGACCAACCATGCCCGATACAAATGTTGACGGATATAGAAATGGGTAGTATCCATACTGGCGTTTATACAGATATCTGGCAAACTTACGTTGGATTTTTTCCACCATCATTGTATCCATGATTTCTCGGGGGTTCCAAACTAGGGCGTTATACTCTAGCTTACTTCGCACGTAGGCATTATACAGGAGTTTCATCACACGGACATTTTTAAACTGATGCGAAGTTCTAATTATGAAACCTAGACTTTTATTCGCTTCTTTGCACGTTTTAATAATATGTTCATGTAAATTCAATTTACTATCCATGATTAGGCCTAGATCGCGAATTGTATAGACACGTCCTAATGGAGTGCCTGCTAGCTGGTATGTCGCTGTGATTGGATTGCGTGACCGAGAAAAAGTTATAGTCTTACACTTTGAATTATTAAGGGGCAACTCGTTTTTTACACTCCATTCAACCACTGCGTCAATGTCGCGCTGTAATGCCATACAGTCCTCAGCTCCGGTCACTGCATGGAAAAGTTTTATATCATCAGCGAACATTAAACATTTTGCCCTTGAGATATTACTGGGCAGATCGTTAATCATTATTAGAAATAGAGTTGGACCGAGCGTACTACCTTGACTCACACCCGAGCGTGTGTAATATTCTTGAGAAATATAACCTCTTAGCTTAACAAATTGCTTTCGGTCTCTAAGATAATCTGCCATAAATTTTAAAAGTGGTGTTGGCGACGCGCCTATAAGAATGTTTCAGTTTATTAAATCAACCGATGACGCATAGTTATAAAAAGCAAATTATCGAGCCACGACGCTCTGATAAGAAAATGCTTAGTTAAATCTTAAAGAAATGTCGAATTAATGATAAGAAGGTCTTGGGTTCGACTCCCAGGCCAGACTAGTTTGTTCGTTTTCCTAAGTAATATCGCTTAATAAATTCATAAGGAATTTAAGATATAAATTATATTACCGGATTTGTTCCCCGGTTGAAATCATCTTTCTAACGATGTAAATTCAAAGGAATATTAAAGTGAAGTTAGGGATCGGATTGGTTCCCCGGTCGAGATGATCACTCTGTGCATAAACAGAATTAACGGAAGTTAATTGCATAAGTATTGTCTTGTATAAGAATGATATGTTTGTATGAAAACAAATGCCTATTTGTTATGATTGATTAATGAAAACATTCACTTGTATTGTTATCTGATAAGAAGCATGATAACGAATAAGAGTCTTATCAGAAATAGTTTCCTGCTGTTTGAGAATTGTGTAGAGGCACTCGTTTATTTAATATTGTTAAAATTAAGTGTATTTCAGACTTTCATTTTTCTGATAGTCGAGAGCCGTGCAAGGTTAGTTGTTCAAATAGTGTGAGTTCACGGAAGCACGCTGGCCACGCCCTTAGGAGGCCGAATATGTAAAAATTTAAAATGTTTGTAATTTCAGCAATTTATGTAAAAATGACTTGTGGAACATTTCAGGTTGATTGTACTTGCTAAAAAGGTGAATTCTGTGTTATTTTTATGTGAAAATTCCTGTGCATAAGTGAAATAATGATAGTTTTGTATAAGAAATTTAAAAGTGTTTTAAATAGTGAAATAAATAGAGAAAATGTAAATTAAACTATTGTATTAGTTAACATATGTATAAATTCAAGTGGGAAACATTGTTTTAACTTTCTGTGTTAAATATTTAAGAAGTTTGGATTTTGGATTTGTGAGTAAAGGAGGCATATTTTGTTTTATAAATTAAAGGATTTTTGTAATACGGAAAAATAATGTATATCATGGTGTAGATATTGTTTTGTGCTATCTAAATAGATAACTTGTATTTATGTGTGATTTATGTGAATAAAGAAATTAAGTGAAACGTGAGAGAGTGATAGTACAGATTCATGTTGTTGAGTTGCGCAGGCACGCGAATGGCGCGGCTCACTTTCGCGTATAGTTCTGGGGGTAGCTTAGTGAACGGGTTTTATTGCAGTTCGTTCGGGGAAGAAAATGGTTCGGGGAAGAAAATAGTTCGGGGAAGAAAATAGTTCGGGGAAGAAAATAGTTCGGGGAAGAAAAAAGTTCGGAAAAATAAGAAAATCCTTCGGGAAAAGTAAAAAACCAGCAGTCAAGAAGAAAAGTATAGGGAAAAGTGATTACTCTCTCACGGAACGGTTTGAAGATAATTGCTGTTTCATTCCCAAGATCCCTTAAGTTATACAGTCCACATCGAAGAATTAAGGCGTCGGGACCGGGACGACTTCGGAAGACCCGTAATCCCCGTCTGAACCTACTTGCTGAAAAGGAACGAGGTTATCGCCCTAGTGTGTTACTCCGTTGCGGAGATCACATACGTTGTTCCCGAACCCAACGTAGGCGTTGCAGGAGGCCGGATCGAGAGAAGCCTCGATTCCTCCCTTCTGTTTCTTAGTTTCCGTCCGTTGTGTCCTTTGCAATTGGTCCTTGCGAGCCGAATTCCTTTTCAATTGGACCTTCGGAGCCGGATTAAAGACCACCCGAACCCCGCCAGCTGGATCAAGGAACCAGCTGTGGACTGCTGGTTGTGGAAAAAAGAAGACCTTCGTAGCCGAGTGAAGATCAGCAACCGAAGGAAGCCGGAGGTTTGAGCTGAAGCAATAGGACCAAAGGCCAGAAGACCAGGACGTCAGTGCTGAAGGACGGGACCTGGAACTACCGGAAGAAAGAAAACCGGGATTGCGGCCGGGGGCGTGTGCTCGCATGGGGCACGTATCGCAGCCGGGCGCAGGTGTCTTGTGAAGGCACTCATCGTGGCCAAGCAGGGCTTGGCATTCTTCCTGTCGGACGACCGTGTCTGGCATTTTCCTGTCGGGCAAGCGTGCTCGGCATTTCCTGTCGGACGACCGTGTCCGGCATTTTCCTGTCGGATCATCAGGGTGCTGGACGAAGCATCCACCGTTGCTGCTGCCGGGCGAGGGTGCGCGTGGGCACCTGACTGCATCGCGGCCGGAGGAGGGCGCTTGGACGAGGCGTCACCGGCAACTGGGCGGCGAGCACAGCATACATCCCGACCACCTAACGGTGCCAAACGGTTGGGCTCTGGCACAACACCTTCGGGTGGAGCAGTTCTCTCGAGCGAGACTGCGCTTGCACTACCGCTCGACTGTTTCGTCATATTCCTTGGCGGGACAGTTCCTAAACCTTTCCTCCATTCCATTCCTGCACGACTCCATCCCTGGACGGCTCACCTCGGTAGGCCCCGTCCAGGATTGATAGGGCTGATAGGGCTGTTAGGGTGGTAGTAGGTTGGGAGATAAAGGGGGGGGAGGGGTGGTGGTGTTAGGTTGGGGTGTAGAAGGGTTGTAGGTAAGGGGTTGTAGGGACCGTAGGGACAGTTAGGGACCGTAGGCCAACAATCACCTTCCTGCAAGATGAAGAAGGCACAAGACCAGACAGGGAGAAGCGAAGGGAGCAGGACAAGGACAGGGCTCTCTAGAAAAGCTAAAGAAGCGGAACCATCTGGAGCGACCACAGCTACTGCGTCAAATGGAGCAACTCCTTCAAGTCAAGAGCCACCACCGACACGTCCACATGCACGTGGGACACAGGGACGTCCGTGGCAACGACAAGCAGCAGGACGGACACCAGTGGTACGCAGGCCAGTACCGCACAACAATCCGTTATATCCAGGAGTGAAACGGTGGTCGAAAAAGTAGGTCAAAGGACCGAAGAAGCGGCATCGTCAAGGACAGTAATCGGGCACACTAGTGATAAAGGGTCACAAAGAGGTAGTAGGTCATCGCGATCGGCGAGGCTGAAAGCCGAATTAGAGGCGCGGATTAAATTCGAACGCTCAGAGCTCGAACGAGCACAGGCAGCTGCTGCCTTGGCCAAGTCTCAATTGGAGTTGGCACGACTCAACCGAGAAGAGGAGATCGACTCGAGTGAGGATGATGAAGAGCGGAATACTCAGGTGGAACCTTTCGTAAGGAGTTGGGTTCAGCAGACCATAATGAGCGCGCCGGTTAGTGTAGCACAACCCGATGTTACTGATAAGGAAGCGTGTAAAGGATCACGCCGCAAAGGGGCGGAGATCGAGCGCAACCAAGGAAATGCACAGAAAACACACGCGAGTGAGGTGTCAGAATTGACCGAAGCGATTGTGAGTGCAATAAAAATAGCTGGTAAAGATAAGTCTTCCCAGCTTCATTTCCTCCAGGAATTACCGGTGTTCGATGGAGACCCGGGTGAATGGATAATTTTCAAAACGGTGTTTGAAGACACGAGAAGCCAATTTTCAGGGGTGCAAAATGTCGCACGCCTTAGGAGGGCATTAAAGGGCACCGCTAAGGAAGCGGTTAAGTCGTTGTTGTTTACTATGTGTGAACCGGAAGAAATAATGAACGCTCTCGAAAGAAGATTCGGTAGGGTTGAGATGCTCATTCTAGCCGAAATCGAGAATGTAAAGCGTATGCCAAGATTGGCAGAAGATTGCCGGAATATAGGATCTTTTGCAAGTCGTATTACGAACGTGGTTGCCACGATACAAGCGTTGAATCAACCACAGTATTTGTACTCACCGGAGTTAGTGAGCCGCATAGTGGAGAAGCTCGGAACTATGATTAAATTTAAATGGTTTGAATATCGAGCTCAGTATCCTTTGGAGCCAGAGTTACAGAAGATGGCCAAGTTTTTAAATTTATTGAGTGAACAATTTGGAGCGTCCTTAAACAATGAAAATGCGCCTGAAAAAAGGAAGCGTCCTGAATTCAGGAAGCAAACTGTACACACTGCAAAGGGAGGTGTACGCAGATGTGCCGTGAGCGAGCGCTATATGCGCCGAAGTAATTCGAGCGAGCGTCTAGAACGCCGAAATAGTAAAGGGCACAACCGACAAGTGGTTATGACAACCCAGGATAAGCCTGTGAGTCGGGTAACACATAAGTGTGTTATATGCAACAAGGAGCACTCTATAGTGAGTTGTTACAAGTTTAAGAACATGAATATTCGCGAGAAATGGGAAGCGGTCAAAAGAGCGAAAGTATGTTTCCAATGTTTGTCACCTAACCATAGGAGGTTAGAGTGCAAAGCGAAAAAATGTGGTGTAGAGGGATGTAGAATGTCACATCATCGAATGCTACACCGATACCCCAAAGAAAAAACCTCGCCACAAGGGGACGAGGGGGGTAAGGATGCTCAGATTACAACTGTTAGTACAGTGAATGCACTGGCATGTGCATACTTAAAGATTATACCGGTCGAGTTGTATGGACCTAGAGGAAAGGTCAAGACAACAGCTCTTCTGGATGAGGGTTCGACCATGACACTCATAGAGGAGTGTATGGCTCAGAAATTAGCGCCTCGCGGAGGTAAAGAGGGATTACGTATCGAAGCCGTGGGAGGTAAGCGAATTAACGACAACAGTTCGTATCGCTTAAACATTAAGATAAAAGGCATTTACTCGAGCGACTTAGAAGAGATAAGTGTACAAACAATTAAGTCACTTAACCTTTCTCCGCAGTCGGTAAGCCGAGAATTATTGCAACGGTGTTCTCATTTGACACCGATTAAGGATGAGTTGATGTATGAGAGGTCCAAACCTACCATATTAATTGGTCAGGACAATTGGCATCTCATAGTTACTCGTGAATTAATTTCAGGAGGTAAGAACCTACCTGTAGCATCGCTCACCAAACTTGGATGGGTTTTACATGGTCACATATCGGGTGGTATTAAACCGATCAAGATCGTTAACCACATTTCCACCAAGAAGGAGGAAGATATGGATAAATTGATCAAGGATTATTTTAGTTTGGAATCTCTGGAAGTGTCGGCTAGAAAGCCCGTGAACGACCCAGAAGAACGAGCTTTAAGTATTTTGAACAAAACGGTACGTCGTATATCTAATAATAGGTACGAGACTGCTTTGTTATGGCGCACAGACAATGAGTGCATGCCGTCGAATAGAGCGCAGGTTGAAAGTCGCCTGTTGAATATTGAAAAAAAGCTCGACAAAAATAGCGAGTTGAAGAAGGAATATGAGAAGCAAATTGAAAATCTCATCGTTAATGGTTACGCAGAGAAAGCGAACCATATTCCCATTTCCCCACGTACGTGGTACCTTCCTCACTTCGCAGTGACTCACCCACAAAAAAGGAAAATAAGGATAGTTTTCGACGCCGCCGCAAAGACGGGCGGACGTTGTCTCAATGATGCATTGTTAACCGGACCGGACTTATTGAAGTCGTTGTTCGGAGTTCTGCTACGATTCAGAGAAGGAAGCGTGGCAGTAATGGCAGACATTAAAGAAATGTTCCTGCAAGTGAAAATCCGGGATGAAGACAGGGATAGCCTTCGATTCTTATGGCGGCACAATCGTGACGCGCCACCGGAAGAGTATAGAATGACGTCACTCATATTTGGAGCGGCATCATCACCATGCATCGCTATATATGTAAAGAATAGAAATGCGCAGGACAACGCGCATATCTATCCAGAAGCAGCTTCCGCTACAGAAAGCAATTTTTATATGGATGATTATCTACAGGCATTTCCCGACGTGACGACGGCCGAAAGGATAGTAAACGATATGTATGAATTACATAAGCATGCTTCTTTCCAACTGAGGGGATGGGCTAGCAACCGACCCGAAGTTTTAAGTAAGATGGAAAATAAATATAAGAGCGACAGTGCTTCGCTGGGAGATAAAGAGCACACAGAGCGCACGTTAGGTTTGATTTGGAATATCAAACGGGATATAATAAGTTTCTCCACAAGTCTTCGTAACACACCGGAAGAGGTGATGGAAGGTTTACGACCGCCTACGAAGAGGGAGATAACTAGCGCTGTGACGTCAGTTTTCGATCCTTTGGGACTCGCATCACCCATAACGATTCAAGGGAAGTCGCTGATCCAGCAAGTATGGAGGACAGGCATCTCTTGGGATGAAGAAGTTTCACACGAATTACACGTGTTATTTTGTAAATGGATATCGGAAGTGAAGAAATTAGGTCATTTAGAGGTACCTAGACCCGTTGCTGAAGGCGTCGGCAAGGGAGAGTTACACACTTTCACGGATGCTAGTGAAAAAGCATACGCTGCCGCGGTGTATTACGTCACCACGGACGAGCTAGGAATAAGGCGGATTACGCTGATCGCCGCAAAGGCAAGAGTAGCGCCGTTGAAACCAATTTCGATTCCAAGGCTTGAATTGCAAGCAGCTCTTATGGGCAGCAGGCTGGCTGCCTCGGTTAGTGAAGAGAGCAAGTACGAGATGTCCGAGAGAGTATTTTGGACAGACTCACGTACAGTGTTAGCGTGGATTAAGTCAGATCCTCGCGCCTTTAAACCATTCGTTGCTCATCGATTGGCTGAGATCGAAGATCACAGTAAGCCATGTGAATGGCGATGGGTTCCAACGTCACACAACGTGGCAGACGACGCCACTAGAAATTTCCCTTCCACCTTCGATGTAAGGCATCGCTGGTTTCAAGGACCTGAATTCCTCAGGAAAAGTCCTGATTTATGGCCCAAACAAGTGGACACCATAAAAAGCTTAGAAACAGGTGAAGAAAAATCGCCAAAGGGCGTAAATGCGTTAAGAAAGCAAGAACCGTTAAGTCTACCCGACTACGGACGATTTAGCAGCTTTAAGAAATTCCTTGGGGCAAATGCACGCACCTTGCAAGCGGTAGAAAAATTCAAGAGTTTAAGAAAGTCGGTTAAAGGACCCGACGACGCAGCCGAAAAGTCGGTTATGTGTTCCAACAAAGTTTTAGCAAAGTCGGTTAAAGGACCCGATGGCGCGTTGGACATAGCGCTCTTGAAAAAAGCGGAATTATTAATTTGGAAGTTCGTTCAAGACGAGTGTTTTTATTCGGAAATAAAGTGCTTGAAAGCAGGCAAAAGTGTTGAAAGAAGTTCACGCTTAAGTAAATTATCTATGGAAATAGGAGAAGATAACTTACTCCGTTTAAATGGACGTTTACCTTTCAAGTCTAATTTGACCGAGGAAAGTAGAAAACCTGTCATATTGGACGGTAAACACGAAATCGTTAAAATGATGATTAGAGAAGTTCATCATCATTTTGGACATGCCAATCATCAGACGGTGATGAATGAGGTGAACCAGAAATTTTATGTCTTGAACTTACGTAATGTAGTACGTAGTGTGTCACATCATTGCCAGTGGTGCAGGACATACAGATCCAAACTGCAGAACGTGCCACAAGGAAATATTCCTCTGGAGAGAATAGCTCATCATGAACCACCTTTTACATGCTCAGCTGTGGATTATTTCGGTCCTATGAGTGTAACTATAGGAAGGCGACACGAAAAACGTTGGGGTGTTTTATTCACGTGTCTGACTACCAGAGCAGTACATCTGGAATTAGCAGCCTCATTGACACCAGCGTCAATGATAATGGCGTTGAGACGATTTATCGCCAGAAGAGGAAAACCGGCCGTTATATACAGCGATAACGGGACAAATTTCAAAGCTGCGAATAAGGAATTATTGAAAGCATGCGAAGAATGCCATGAGGGCATGAAAAATGAGTCATTTAAGAAATATATTAAATGGAAATTTATACCTCCGGGAGCACCGCACATGGGTGGCGCCTGGGAGAGGTTAGTAAGGTCGATTAAAATTGCGTTGACCGCTACGCTCAGAGAAAAGAGCCCACGAGAGGAGGTTCTACATACGTTACTTTTAGAAGCAGAGCACACAGTGAATTCCAGGCCTCTGGTAACATTCAGTATGGATAGTCCTGAAGAGGGTTTGACACCCAATCATTTTCTTCTGAGACGCTCATGTGGTGATCGACCACCTGGATTATTTCTAGAGCGGCATCTGACGGGTCAACTCAATTGGAAAGCTGCACAGAGGTTAGCCGACCATTTTTGGACAAGGTGGCTGAAGGAATACATGCCTACCTTAATACCGCGAACAGGTAATAACGGAAAGTTCATGGAACCTAAAGAAGGCGATATTGTTTTGATAATAGATCATTCGTTGCCACGAAATACGTGGCCGAAAGGCAAAATTAGTAGAAAGTTACCGGGACCAGACGGTCACACCAGAGTGGTTGACGTCATTACTAGCACAGGTATCTTGAGGAGACCTACATCCAGAATAATAGTCCTGGTACCCGCGACGCCTCCCAAATGATGGTGCTAACGCACGGGGGGGAGATTGTTGGCGACGCGCCTATAAGAATGTTTCAGTTTATTAAATCAACCGATGACGCATAGTTATAAAAAGCAAATTATCGAGCCACGACGCTCTGATAAGAAAATGCTTAGTTAAATCTTAAAGAAATGTCGAATTAATGATAAGAAGGTCTTGGGTTCGACTCCCAGGCCAGACTAGTTTGTTCGTTTTCCTAAGTAATATCGCTTAATAAATTCATAAGGAATTTAAGATATAAATTATATTACCGGATTTGTTCCCCGGTTGAAATCATCTTTCTAACGATGTAAATTCAAAGGAATATTAAAGTGAAGTTAGGGATCGGATTGGTTCCCCGGTCGAGATGATCACTCTGTGCATAAACAGAATTAACGGAAGTTAATTGCATAAGTATTGTCTTGTATAAGAATGATATGTTTGTACGAAAACAAATGCCTATTTGTTATGATTGATTAATGAAAACATTCACTTGTATTGTTATCTGATAAGAAGCATGATAACGAATAAGAGTCTTATCAGAAATAGTTTCCTGCTGTTTGAGAATTGTGTAGAGGCACTCGTTTATTTAATATTGTTAAAATTAAGTGTATTTCAGACTTTCATTTTTCTGATAGTCGAGAGCCGTGCAAGGTTAGTTGTTCAAATAGTGTGAGTTCACGGAAGCACGCTGGCCACGCCCTTAGGAGGCCGAATATGTAAAAATTTAAAATGTTTGTAATTTCAGCAATTTATGTAAAAATGACTTGTGGAACATTTCAGGTTGATTGTACGTGCTAAAAAGGTGAACTCTGTGTTATTTTTATGTGAAAATTCCTGTGCATAAGTGACATAATGATAGTTTTGTATAAGAAATTTAAAAGTGTTTTAAATAGTGAAATAAATAGAGAAAATGTAAATTAAACTATTGTATTAGTTAACATATGTATAAATTCAAGTGGGAAACATTGTTTTAACTTTCTGTGTTAAATATTTAAGAAGTTTGGATTTTGGATTTGTGAGTAAAGTAGGCATATTTTGTTTTATAAATTAAAGGATTTTTGTAATACGGAAAAATAATGTATATCATGGTGTAGATATTGTTTTGTGCTATCTAAATAGATAACTTGTATTTATGTGTGATTTATGTGAATTAAGAAATTAAGTGAAACGTGAGAGAGTGATAGTACAGATTCATGTTGTTGAGTTGCGCAGGCACGCGAATGGCGCGGCTCACTTTCGCGTATAGTTCTGGGGGTAGCTTAGTGAACGGGTTTTATTGCAGTTCGTTCGGGGAAGAAAATGGTTCGGGGAAGAAAATAGTTCGGGGAAGAAAATAGTTCGGGGAAGAAAAAAGTTCGGAAAAATAAGAAAATCTTTCGGGAAAAGTAAAAAACCAGCAGTCAAGAAGAAAAGTATAGGGAAAAGTGATTACTCTCTCACGGAACGGTTTGAAGATAATTGCTGTTTCATTCCCAAGATCCCTTAAGTTATACAGTCCACATCGAAGAATTAAGGCGTCGGGACCGGGACGACTTCGGAAGACCCGTAATCCCCGTCTGAACCTACTTGCTGAAAAGGAACGAGGTTATCGCCCTAGTGTGTTACTCCGTTGCGGAGATCACATACGTTGTTCCCGAACCCAACGTAGGCGTTGCAGGAGGCCGGATCGAGAGAAGCCTCGATTCCTCCCTTCTGTTTCTTAGTTTCCGTCCGTTGTGTCCTTTGCAATTGGTCCTTGCGAGCCGAATTCCTTTTCAAGTGGTGTAGAGAATCCAAGCATTGCGAATTTCAATAAAAGGATATCATTATCAACAAGGTCAAACGCCTTCTTAAAATCAAAATAGGCTGCGTCGACTTGACAACTTGACTTAACCCGAGTGGTCACGTAGTCCACAAACTGTATATGATTCGTCAAAGTAGAACGTTCCGGCCGGAATCCATGTTGACAGTTATCTAGAAGCCCACCTATTTGTTTATAAATGGAATTGTTTACAATGGATTCAAACACCTTGGCAAATACTGATAACACCGCGATAGGCCTGAAGTTAGTTACATCAGTGGACGAACCACTTTTAGGTACAGGACTTACTCTGGACACTTTCCATGTCTTGGGATAGAGGCATTGTTGAAGTGAGAGATTGTAGGCATACAGTAATGGTTCCTCTAAAACTGCCATACAGTCCTTTATTAAAAACGAAGGTATGTTATCAGGGCCACAAGCTGCCGATGCCTTAAGACGGCGTATTGCCCATCGTAGATCTGAAGCTTTAATAATATTAATACTGACTTTGGTTACACAGTCTGCGTACATGGCATCGCGTTCCGCTGCCTCTGCATTTAACAATGGAGTATCAGGTTGAAAAACTGAGCTGAAATACTGCGCGAATGCATCAATAGCTTGCTGCCCTTCTAAAATTCTATTATTATACACAAATTCCTTATTCTGTTGTCTATTCTTTCGTTTTTCTTTCACGTATTTCCAAAATTTTGAAGGTTCGCGTGCTATATCATTTTCAACTTTTATCATATAATTTATAGATGCAGTATTAATAAGTTTTTTTTTATTTTGGTTCTATAATATTTAAATAACGCCTTATTAAATTCCAAGCCACGACTTTTAAACATTTTTAAATTAAAATATTTCAATTTTATGTATTTTATGATTTCTTTAGTATACCATTTTGGATATATATATATATATATATATATATATATATATATATATATATATATATATATATATATATATATATATATATATATATTTATGATTGGTAGTTAAGGATTTATAGGGAACTCTAGACGAGTTCCCTATAAATCCTAATGACTTCATTAAGCTTATTATATAAGATCTCTAAAGCTACATTTACGTCCTGTTGGTGCATTAGGTCCGTCCAGTCAAAGTCATTTATATCAGTGTACAAGCCACAGAGATCTGCTTTACGGAAATTCCATTCTGTGCAAAGGTTCTGACATGGTTGAAATGGTATTGTTGTGTGAATAAGTCAACTAGCGCCATCTAGTGTCAGGAACGAGAGCGAGGGGAGCTCTGCAGAGAATGACATCACACTCTCAACCGACAGCGCCATCCGAAGAACTAAGTTTCTAGAAAATCTATACTCGCAAACTCGTCCCTTTGCGCGCATTTACCTGAAGATTCGGGATGTTTCTTTGCTAATTTAAATAAATAGGCGCTGCAAGATGCGATCGGGGCACAGTGTTGATTTGACGAAACAGGCGAAGCTTCGGAGCGGAATTAAGTGAATTAGTGTGTTTAATTATTAGTGTTTTTAGTTTTAATTTGCGTAAAGTAAATTAAAGTGTTAATTTAGGTAATTTTATCGGCAATTTTTATTGTCACGAACCTCAAGCTCGTAACAATTGGTGTCAGAAGTGGGATAAAATAATGCCGATTTTACCTAAGGAGGAAACGGAGGGTGTCCGTACCCGAAGTCAACGCCAGCAGGAGACGGACCAACGAAGATTTGGTGGTGCAACGCCACAGACATCGGAAGGCCAGCCACCGGCTGCAGGCCCGTCAGTAGCTCCTACACCTGCAGCACCCGACTTAGGTGCTCTGATGGTGATGTTGCAGGAACAGGCCCGCCGACAGGAGGAACAGGCCCGTTGGTTGAAAGAGCAGCAGGAGGAACAGGCTCGCCAACAGGCGGAACAGGCACGCCGATTGGAAGAGCAGCTGCGGGGCGGACAGGAGGAACAGGCCCGCCGGCAAGAGGAACAGGCCCGTCGTTTAGAAGAGCAACTCCAACGCGATAAGGAAGAGCAGATGCTCCTCATGAAGGACCTTCACGCTATTTTCGGAAAAGAGATACGGGAGGTGAAGGATAAGGTTGCTCAACATGACAACCGCCTGTCGGAGGCCGAAACCCGAATCGACCAAGTAAACAATCGGGTTGACAACGTAATGGCTGACGTGAAGAAAACGCTGGACGACCTCAAACTTGGGGATGGAACAACAGCTCCCGTAGTAGTTACAACACCTTCGCTACGTGAATTCAAAGTGCCGCCGTTCGACGGTACCTCTTCCTGGTCAGCCTACAAGATCCAGTTCGAGGCTGTTATGAAGGCGAACGGCTGGAATAAAAGCCAGGCCATGACTGCTCTCACACTAGGCCTGCGCGACCAGGCCTTCAGTTCTGGAAGCTCTCGGTGAGGAAGTGACTTATGAGCAACTCCTTGAGGCATTGGAGGCGAGGTATGGCGACGCTCACCTGGAACACGTCTTTCGTGCGCAGCTTAAAGATCGTGTGCAGCGCATCAACGAAGCTCTAGAAGTGGAGAAGCTGGTGCGAAAAGCATACCGGTCTGTACCTGCGCTCATTGAAGGGAACCTGGTGCAGACATTCATAGACGGCATCCGCGACCTGGAAGTCAGAGCTGCTGTGAGGCTCGGGCACCACGAGACGCTTAAGGACGCCTTGGCCCATGCACTGGAAGTGGAAGCCGTGCGGCAGGATCACCGTTCCCATCGCGTCAGGGAGGTTGCAGCAGCTATAGTTCGCGACCGCAACAAGGGATACAGCCCTAGGTGCTATGGCTGTAAGGAAAAGGGCCATCTTCGATCCAGCTGCCCTAAGCGAACCCAAGAAAGGGAAGGTGAACGATCCCAGGAGGGTAGTGCGGCCAACAGCACCGCCCAGCAGCAGCAGGGAAACGAGTAAAAGCCAGAACTGCGGGCCGGGTGCTGGCTGATGTTAAAAGAGCCCCAAGGATCTCGATCTCACAAACCCATGATGGGAACAGTCCATCAAGGGCGAGGTCAACGGAATGCCGTGTAAACTGACCATAGACACTGGAGCCTCTCGTACGGTTGTTAGTTCCCAACTTATAAGTCAGTTCCTTGGGGTCTCCGCATACAACCGAGAACGCATTAATTTGGTAACAGCCACCGGTCAGCGTATACCCGTCCGTGGAGAGAAGGAGATGGAGTTGAAGCTAGGCAACGTGATCTACCTGCATAATGTCATCGTGGCTGATATAATGGACGACTGCATCCTAGGCCTAGACTTTATGAGGAATAATTGTTGTGAGATCGACGTTAAGCAAGGTGTTTTGAAATGTGGACAGGAAGAACTTTTTATGGAAGGTGCGTTACCAGGGAACGTGTACAGCATTAAGAAGATTATTCTTCCGCCAAGATCGGAAACGATTGTTCCGGTTAGTCTTCCCCGAAACGCTGGGCAAGCTCACCGTTGTGTACTTGTGGAAAGGGTAAACAATGACCTTCCATGGAAAGTAGCTCGAACCTTGGTCAGGACCACTGACATCTCAGGAGTACGTGTGCTGAACCCTTGCGACCGGGACCAGATTATAGAAAAAGACACACTAATTGGTACTTGTGGGGAAGTGGATTGATTACGTCGGTGCCAATATATATCGAGTGGGACCCCCAGCAAGGATGCAGAAACGAGAGTGACCACACTTTTGGAAGACTGTCGCAGTGTTCTCTCCCCAAACGAATTGGTCAAGGCGAAGAAGTTGTTACTCAAGTACGCCGATGTATTCTCATCAAACGATGCTGACATAGGAAAGACTGGTTTAGTTCAACACAAAATAAACACAGGTGAGGAATTGCCTATCCGTCAGCGGCCAAGAAGATTGCCGGTAGCACGTGAAAAGGAAGTGGAAACCATGATTGAAGGAATGGTGATGGATGGTGTTATTGAACCTTCCTCTAGTCCATGGTGTTCACCAGTGGTGCTGGTGAAAAAGAAGGATGGCAGCATGCGGTTCTGTGTTGATTACCGCCGTCTGAACGACGTTACAAAGAAGGACAGCTATCCCTTGCCAAGAATTGATGACACGCTGGACATGCTTACAGGAGTAAAATGGTTTAGCACGCTGGATCTAAAAAGTGGCTACTGGCAAGTTGAAATTGACCCTAAGGACAAGGAGAAAACTGCGTTCTCGACGGGAAAGGGTCTGTGGCAATTCAAAGTAATGCCGTTTGGGTTGTGCAATGCTCCAGCAACGTTTGAAAGGCTGATGGAACTTGTACTTACCGGACTAATTGGCGATGCCTGTCTGGTCTACTTGGATGACATCATCATCGTGGGCCGTACGTTTGAGGAACACCTTCAAAACCTGGAACGCGTGCTTATGAAGATTCAGAGTGCCAACCTCAAGTTGAGCCCGAAGAAATGTTCACTATTTTAACGGCAAGTTAACTTTTTGGGGTTTGTAGTATCGGAAGAAGGTATCCGCACAGATCCAGAGAAAATCGCCGCTGTCAAGGATTGGCCGGTTCCAAAAGACAAGACGCAGGTTAGAGCATTTTTGCGTTTGTGCTCCTATTACCGGCGATTCGTGAAGAACTTTGCAGATATAGCCAAACCTCTGCACAAGCTAACCGAGGAGAAGCGACATTTCTGCTGGGATGAAAGTTGCAATATCGCATTCCAGGAGCTCAAGGACCGTCTGTGCAAAACACCTATTTTGGGATACCCTGATGCAAGCAAAGAATTTATAGTTGACACAGACGCAAGTGATATAGGACTTGGCGGTGTGCTGTCTCAACGGAGTGGTGACCAAGAGGTCGTGATAGCGTACTTCAGCAAGTCGTTGTCAAAACCGGAAAGGAACTATTGTGTCACAAGACGCGAATTGCTCGCTGTGGTAAAGTCGTTGCAGCATTATAGCAAATATCTTCTGGGGCGAAAGTTTCACTAACGAACTGACCATGCTGCACTAAAATGGCTATTGCAGTTTAAAAACCCAGAAGGACAAGTTGCGAGGTGGATCGAACTACTGCAGGAATACGACTTTGAGATCGAACATCGCAGCGGGAAATCTCATGGCAACGCAGATGCATTGTCAAGAAGACCTTGTCCTGAGGATTGCAAACATTGTACTAGGCAAGAGAGTAAGGAAGTGGTATCCGTGAGGATGGTCAGGGCAGACCACCTCAGCAACGAGTGGAAGGACAGCTTACTACATGCACAGCAGGAAGATCCGGACATCAAGCCGATTCTGGAATGGATAAAGGCCAGTGCTCCCAAGCCCAAGTGGAGTGACGTCTCAGCGATGAGTTCGACCACTAAAAGCTATTGGGCCCAGTGGGACAGCTTGTTGCTTCAGGATGGAGTTCTGTGTCGTAAATGGGAAAACGTTCGGGGAGACAGCTGTCATTTGCAAATGGTTGTCCCTAAAGCTAAAGTACCGGATGTTCTACAGCTGTACCATAATGATTGTTCAGGAGGCCATCTGGGAGTTAAACGAACTCTACTGAAGATCCGAGAAAGGTTTTACTGGGTCCACTGTCGAAACGATGTCGAGGACTGGTGTCGCAAATGTACAAGTTGTGCGGCTGTAAAGGGACCTCAGACTCGTAGTAGAGGTGCATTGAAGTTGTACAATGTTGGTGTACCATGGGAGAGAATAGCCATTGACATGGCGGGGCCGCGGGGGCGGTAACAAGTATTTCATGGTTGTGATGGATTACTTCACTAAGTGGCCAGAAGTCTTCGCCATTCCAAATCAAGAAGCTTCAACAGTTGCAGATAAACTAGTTCATGAAGTCTTCTGTCGTTTTGGAGTACCTTTAGAGATTCACAGCGATCAAGGAAGGAATTTTGAGTCTCAAATATTCCAGGAAACTTGCCGAGTTATGGGTACTCATAAAACAAGAACGACTTCTTATCACCCGCAATCTGATGGAATGGTGGAACGATTTAATCAGACATTGGAGAGGTACCTAGCAAAAGTTGTAGACAATCGGCAACGAGATTGGGACAAGCACATACAACCGTTTTTGTTGTCATATCGAAGTTCTGTTCACGAAAGTACAGCAGTGACACCAGCTTTCGCAAACTTTGGAAGAGAATTACGGCTGCCTGCAGACCTGATCACCGGGATACCACCTGATGCCCCACGCAGTATAACCGATTATGCAAATGACTTGCGGAACAAAATGAATGACATTTAAGAGCACGTCAGACAATCGGGCCAGCAAATGTCTGAGAAAATGAAAACCCGGTACGACTGCAAAATGAACAATAAAGGGTTCAACGGAGGTTCATTAGTGTGGTTGCACAATCCAGTCCGCAGCAAAGGGAAATCTCCTAAGCTTCAAGCTAAATGGGACGGCCCGTACCGGATTGTAACCAGGATCAACGATGTGACCTACTGGATACAGAAAGGCGCAAGAGGGACTCCTAAGATCGTCCATGTGGAGCGCTTGGCGCGTTATTATGGGACCGATAATGCTCGGGACGAGCATGTCTTAGGAGTTAGGAGTGGGCAGTGTTGTGTGAATAAGTCAACTAGCGCCATCTAGTGTCAGGAACGAGAGCGAGGGGAGCTCTGCAGAGAATGACATCACACTCTCAACCGACAGCGCCATCCGAAGAACTAAGTTTCTAGAAAATCTATACTCGCAAACTCGTCCCTGCAAAGAAACATCCCGAACCTTCAGGTAAATGCGCGCAAGCATTTACCTGAAGGTTCGGGATGTTTCTTTGCTAATTTAAATAAATAGGCGCTGCAAGATGCGATCGGGGCACAGTGTTGATTTGACGAAACAGGCGAAGCTTCGGAGCGGAATTAAGTGAATTAGTGTGTTTAATTATTAGTGTTTTTAGTTTTAATTTGCGTAAAGTAAATTAAAGTGTTAATTTAGGTAATTTTATCGGCAATATTTATTGTCACGAACCTCAAGCTCGTAACAGTATGTTTATTGCAGCTCTTGTTGGTAGTGTAAGCACGATCTCTAACGGAGGGTGATAAGCATCAATAGGTACCAATGGTTCAACTTCGAATGACACAGTACAACTTCCGGAGTCTAGATTAGTCAATACCAGACCCAAGATGCATCCATATTTATTACAAACTTTATTACATTGCTGTAAGTTGCAACATTTTAAGAAATTATGGAACTGAGTTTGAACTGATTTATTACAAGATCTTAAGTTGAAATCACCAACAATCAAGAATTTACAGTCAGAATATGTGTTAATGGCATTTTCTATACAATTTAATGCATCAAGATATTGCTTGTCATTGTAGTTTGGTGGTAAATATGCAACACACACTAAGAGTTTAATATTTTTCAACGTTAAAAGAGTAAATAACAATTCTTTATCATTAGTTAAACCATCTATGTTCGTAATTCTTTTAACGGTAAAACTATTCTTTACTGCTAAGAGAACACCACCCCATCCGACGTTACCTGCACGATCCTTCCTTAGCACAATATACTCGGGAGGGAACAGTTCAGCGTCATATACAGAATCGTTGAGAAAAGTTTCAGTAAGGATGACAAGATCACTTGATATGAAAGACATATTATTATGGAAAGTAACAGTTTTTGTGCGTAGACCTCTTTCATTTTGATAGTACAATAGTATTTTATTACGTTCGTAATCAAAGTTGGAAAATATACTTTAGCGACTTTTTAATACCGTTTTTTTTTTAATATACAATCACAGAATACCAGCGTGAAATAGTAGCTTAATGCTGCTGTATTTCGTATGGTGAGTGTAGAGAACCGGAGACCCTTTTTACTGGAAATGAGGCATTCCATCTCAGTCCTCACGGGTGACAACGCATCTGCATTTTGATTTGTAATGGAAGATAGATGTAGATGTCTATGGGCCGCAGCAACCACTTACCATCAGGTGGACTGTGTGCTCGTTTGTCAGCCTATTCTATAAAAAAAAAAAAAAAAATACAATAAGGGTGACAAACGAGCACACAGTTCACCTTATATTGACATTTCTATAGACATCTACATCTATCCTCGATTGCGAATCAAATCGAAGATGCGTTGTCACCCGTAAGGACTAAGATGGAACGCCTCCTTACCAGTAAGAAGGGTCTCCGATTCTCTACACTCACCATACAAAACGCAGCAGCGTTAAGCCGCTATTTTACGCTGGTAATTTATGAGAGCGTAGTCATTCCCTTGCCGAGCCGAACCATTCGTGCTAAAACTATACTAATATAGCTGGAGCATGACTCCACCACGTGAAGTTGGAACTCTTACAAACCCTTTCATGAATTTTTAGATTCTATCAACCGACTTTAAAAAAGAGGATGTTCTCAATGCGTCGAAATATTTTTATGTATGCTCAGCGATAATTCTTAACCAAGTTGTTCGATTACAATCATGTTTTGTTTAAGTGTACTTCAGGAGTGACCATATAAATTTATTCAAATCTTCAATTTAGTAGAGCCATGCTGCAACTATATTATAGTGGTAGCTCGAATGGGTCGGCTCGTTCGGGGAAAACCACACTCTCACCAAAAACCAGCGTAAAATAGCATTTTAATGCTGCTGTGTTTCGTATGATTCTTTTTAAGTGAAAACTTATTTAGCGTCGTTGTACGCTTTATTTGTAATGGGTAAAAAATGTTAAACTTGCGTCAGGACACGTGACCCTGATTGAAAACGCGTAAGACGGATGGAGAGAAAGAGACAGCCGGCGAGGAGTAGGAGAGGAAGTATCCCCCTCTCTTTCTACGGCGCGGCGAAAATGTATGCCTGCGCCTGCTGTGTCGTTTAAAAATTATTCCCTAACCATTCCAAAATATCAAAAATGCACAACGTTAATATTCAAGTTTTCACTTCTGCTGGCAGTCCCGGAGTGCAACCCGTCGTTTTTTTATAGGGCACTTAGTCCACCAGTTAGTAAGTTGATGCTGTGGTCCATAGACATCTACATTTAACCTCCATTGAGCATCAAAATGTAGACGCGTTGCCACCCTTGAGGACTAAGATGGAATGCCTCGAATCCAGTAAAGTGGGTCTGCGGTTGTCTACACTCACCATACTAAACACGGTAGCAGTAAGCTGCTATTTAACGCTGGTATTCTGTGAGAGCGTGGTCCTTCCCCGGTCGAGCCGACACATTCATGCTACAACCATAATATGGCTGCAGCGTGGCTCTACATGATAAGTTTGGAGAACCGGAGACCTGTTTCACTAGAAACGAGGCATTCCATTCTTATCATATCCTCAGGAGTGAAAACTCTGCATTTTGCATTCTGATTTTTAATCGAGGATATATGCAATTGTCATACGTAGCAGCCACTTACAATCAGGTGGACTGCGTGCAGGTTTTTCTCACTTATCTTATTTAAAAAAATGGTTTGGTAGCGATCACCCCATTCTCATTCTTTAGTTGTATAATAATCCTTATTAAATATTTTTTGGTAGAAATCTTATAAACTTTTTGACAGATATGTCCTGCATATTTTAGGAGCCTTTGTGGTAAAAGTGTTCCCGTGAAGGACTCTTTTAAGTCCAGTAACTAGCTTGTCCTTGTTTCTAATATTTAAAGAATGTACATCACTATATTAAACATCGCTATAAAAAGTAATAATTACTAACACCTTAAATATTACAGTATCTATTAAAGCTGCTTTAATAAAATCAGAATTATTTAACATCCTGTGTTAAAGGTAGGAAGTCCCTTATTAAATTCCGTTGTTATGCTACTCAGCTTCCGGTGTTTATTTAGGCCAGCCTTTACGGCCCAAAGATCAGACGTTGAGGGACTGTATAAGGAAATAGAATAGTAAGATTAAGCTAAGAGTAAGCTCTTCTTATCCGCTTACACGATAGCCTTTAGTTTTATATGAAAACATTCTTTATTTTGTTTCAATATACCTGATTAGGAGCCGTGGTAGCTCAGATGGTTAACGCTCGCTGTAAATATAATAGAACGCGAGTAACCCGGGTTCGATCCTCGCTGGCAGCAACGAAATTGTTAATTGCAATTTTAAGTGCTGATTTACCATGTGCTCGGCGGTGAAGGAAAACATGGTGAGGAAACCTGCATGTCTGAGGAATAAGAAACAAATATTTCGAAGACATGTGAAGTTCGCCAACACGCATTAGAGCAGCGCGGCGAACACTTCCTTGCCCTAAAACCCTCTCAGAAATGAGGGGAGCCCTGTGCCCAGCTGTGGGACGTATATAGGCTGCAACTTTACTTTTTTACTTTATATCTGATTAATTCGAGAATAAATTTTGTTTTATTCGTATCAAGTACTGTAGCAGTTGAAATTCCATGAAATTGAGTGTTGAGTTGAGAGTTTTTGAATACTATGTACTGGCGGTGTAAGAAATATCCACTAGCCCATATCGTCTTATGGATGTCGTAAGAGGCGACAGAGGGAAAGAAACCAGGAGATGGACAGCAGCAACTCCCTAATAACTACTATAAATTCAGAAACTGCGCTTGCAAACCTCCTGACAAACATGGCAACTGTTGCAAATATTTCCTTTATGAGGTAATGTGTGAGGAAGCCTTTAGCAGCCGGTTGTGATACACTGATGAACCATAGGACTCCCCAAAAAAGTACGACCCTAAACCTATTACTTACATCGACTTACCTTATCTCTTACCAGGTCGTTACTCCATTAGGTATGGGAACTGCCCTACATTTCGTTTAGCACGAGGCTGCCACTCAAGAATCTTTATTCATTATCGGGTCTTCGAGCTATATCACCAGGCTAGACACGCAGCTTACGGATTCTAGGACTACGTCGGTTACTCTGGTTCTGCTGTTAATTTCACTGCGGATATCCTCATTATAAAGTCGATGTTGCAGAGAAACTCTGAAAATAGCCCTTTCCGTGACTATGCGGCAGTCGCAGATTTATATTATAAATTAGTTCTTATCATATATATATATATATGTATATATATATATATATATATATATATATATATATATATATATATATATATATATATATATATATATATATATATATATTACGTGTCACGTTGTTTTTCCGCGATGGACTCCTAAACTGCTAAACCGATTATAATCAAATTTGCACACCGTGTGCAGTTTGGTCCAACTTGAGAGATAGGATAGTTTTTTTTACCCATGAGTGACCCACAACTTTTTTATTTTGCGAATTTAAGGATTTTTAATAGGACATGACAGGGTCGTCGAAAAAGACAGAAATATATATATATATATATATATATATATATATATATATATATATATATATATATATATATATATATATATATGTGTGTAGCAGATATGAGATCTCGGACATTTTTATTGGAGCGAGGCATTCCATATAAGTTCTCAGGAGTGACAACGCATCTGCATTTGCATTTGATTCTTAATAGATAGGTATCTCACAGCACCCTTATAATATATAACAGTACTAAATAGTAACAGAAAAACTAACATGCTGCTTCCCATCTTCCGTTTTAGTTTCGTTCTTTGTTCTCTTACGGCACCCACTGGATGATATGGAGATTTATTTATTTATTTACACTCTTTTGTACACCTCAATAAAAAGGTTTTAACGCCTATTGGCATTCTCTCGCAGTCAACGCGTGGAGATAATTCGATAGGTGCCAAAAATAAATTGAACATTGTAGTAAATAAAAAAGCTACTAATATTAAACATATTAATCAAATTAAAAATAAGACCAATATTTTTATTCATTGCGAATTGTCTTACTCCGCTACCACAACTTATTTAATTTTACTGTTTAGCGTTAGAGAGAATTATTCAAATAATACATTTTAACGTTCAAAAACATACTTATTTTTTGGTATCAGTTCATTACAATATTACAAATCGAAAACTCGTTACACTTGTCACAGATTATATAACACGACACCGTTTTAATATTATTGCAAAACAATTTATAAATGATGTTATTTTTTTCTTAGAAAAATGTTAAAGGAAATATTGTTGGAGGGAATTCTATTTCAGAGAATACAAATGTGGAATATGTCGTATTTTATTTCATGGGGAACGCTTTGATTGGTTTAATTTAAACGTACAAATGAAATCTGAAAAAATTACATCTCAAAGAAGTTTAAAAAAATATTTAGCGAGGTAGTTCGAGGTGATGTGACACTTTTAATACAGCCTATCAAAAGCTCACTGCTAATCATAAGCTTACTACTACTAACTTAGGTTCTTCCCAGGATAGAGGTGTTCTCCGAAATAGTGGTAAATTAAACATAAGAGTGACTTTCAATAAGTATTATTTATAATCTACTAGCAATCTGCCCCGGCTTCGCACGGGTGATTTCTAGATCTCGACAACAGCTCCACCTACCGGGTCAAGGTGTGAATCTATACTAGCCAGGGACCCAATCAAATACACACAGAGAATTTCATCAGAATCAGTCGAGATAGTTTCGAGCAGCAATTGATTTTTATATGAGAGTTATTAAATAAATTAGTCTCTATTTCTATTTCCTGGCAAGCGAGCTGGCAACCGAAGTTTTTTATTTTATTGATGTTATTATAAAGATACTACAGCCCACTTATCATGTCATGTGAAAGATTTTTAACATTGATATGGACACTATAAAATGTTGTTAAGTTAGCTAATTACGTAATAACTTAAAACAGAAGGACCCTTAAGTAGGGACTGAATAAATTCACCGACTTGGTATTACATGGATCTCACAACTTTTTACGGTAGTAGAACTGAGTTGGGAGACTTGTTTTTTTACAAGTTATGTTTTTGATGGCATTTTGGTTACTTAAACCAATAATTTAAAAAAAATACTTTAAGATTCTGACAATCATTTGTAAGCGGTCTTAATCGTCACAGGCGCTACGCAATTTTAGACCTCATGACGGCGCTTTTTAAGTTTTTATAGAAATTATGTATTCACTCGGATCAGTACGGCGATAACCCGGAGCCACGTTTTCGATATGTCGTTTTAAGTCAACCTAATTCATACCGCAGAATGGGGCTTCCCTGCCTCGGAGCCCGTCCCCCTTGCACTTGCTTAGATCTGGAGAGTAAAAAGAGGCAGTATAATAACTGGCTAAGAGACTTTCCATCTTAGTCTTCAAAAGTAACAACACCTCTGTAGTCTTCTTTGTTTGAAGTTGGCTGCAGTTCCATGGACTGCAGCAGTCACTTACCATCAGGTGGACTGTAACTAAAAAAATTCTTACTTTAAAATTAATTTCATACGTTATACACGGTGGGTCGACTCGACCAGGGAAGGACCACGCTCTCACAGAACACCAGCGTAAAATAGCATCTTAAGGCTTCTATGTTTCTTATGGTGTGTGTAGGAAATCAGAGACCCTTTTTACTGGATACCACATCCACTTACCATCAGGTGATTTTTTTATTTAAACAATTTTATATTAGCTTGACTGTTAAGTATGTGTGTATGAATATTAACGTATATTTTATTTTGGTTTTCACACACCCCTGAGCCCGTGGCAGTAGAGAGGTTAAGTGCTCGCTGAAATTTCACAGAATGCGAGCAACACGGGTTCAATACCTGCCAAAAGAGAATTACCAAAAATATATCTCGAAGACTTGTAAAGTTGGCCAAAACGGATTGGGGCATCGTGGTGGACCTTCCTTGCCCTAAAACCCTCTCAGAAATGAGAGGGATAGTGTGTCCAGCAGTGGGGCGTATATAGGCTGTAAATTTAACTTGTTAACACCCCTGGAGACATCCAGTAATCATCTGAAATTTGGCGGAAATATTAAAAACAGAAAATATAACAATTTCATGTCTATGACCAAGATAAGTGTTTTCCTTAGGATAATCACAGCTTAACTTCACTTAATTGAATGAAAATACTTTTTTAAACAGAAACACATTTTAAGTGGCATAACTTAGCCCTTACTTAAACTATCGAGTACCCGTTAAACGTATGAAATTGATGCTTCGTATTTCCTAATCTAGGTCTTACGTCCTTTTGAAATCAAACACTTTTTATCACTGCCGGCCGCTTATACTCACCCCAGTCCGTAACCAAGTTCGTTGCCCCGAAGGTTAATAGCCAACAATACTCGTAGATAGTATCTTATCAGCTAATGTAATACGTGTTCTATTTCAGTTGTAGACTATTTTACTTTAAATGGTGTAAGTCACACTATGTTGGGGAGAGTGAAATTACGTTATCTATCTATATAAAACACAAAACATGTTTCTATCTATGTACGTAATAGACTTTGAAACCATCAAACCGATGTACCCCAAGCCGTTTTATTTAGAAAGGCAATAATCCGAAGATGATTTTAGACTACTAAAACAATGCATTAAGCACTTCCTAAAAAAAAAACAACATTTTTTTATCCGTTTTTAGCGTAGTAGCACACGCCAGGTATTCGATAGTTCTTTTATGAAATAAAAGTTTCAAACGAGCACATAATCCATCTGATGATAATAAAACAAATCTAAAAAAAAAATTGTCCTCGATTAAGACTCAAAATGCAGATGTGTTGTCACGTTTGAGGACTAAGATGGAGTGCCTCGTTTCCAGTAAAAAGGGTCTCCGGATCTCTACACTCACCATACGAAACACAGCAGTATTAAGCTGCTATTTTACGCTGATGTTCTATGGTTGTAGCACGAATGGGTCGGCTCGTCCGGGGAACAACCACACTCTAAGTGAATATCAGTTCAATGCTGTTGTGTTTCGTATGGTGAGTGTAGAGAACCGAAGAACCTTTTCTACTAAAAATGAGGCATTTCCATCTCAGTCCTCAGGGGTGACAACGCATCTACATATTGATTCTTAATCGAATATAAATGAAGTATGTCTATGGACCACAGCTTCCACTTTCTATCAGGTGGACTGTGTGCTCGTTTGTCATCCTTAATCTATAAAAAAAGGAACCTCGACTAGAAGAAAGTCTAAATAAAGGCTTATATTATTACTATTATTATGTTTAACATAGCATTAAAAAGACCCTAGAATTACTTACAAGTTCTTCATTGAGAAGGTCTCCGAACCGGTGGAAAGGTTCGGTATACATTTTGTCAAAATTAAATAAAATAGTTTTGATTTTGACTTTGATCAGTATAAAATAAATGATCAGTGTAAATAAGCATTACCTTACTGTTCCTGCCTTAATTCTGGTATTTAGTAATTTAATTAGAAAACAAGATTGAATAGGCCGATTTAAGGTAAACTTCGTCGTAAATGTTTTGAATGGAAGTCTTTAATGTTATTTCCTTCGAAATTGGCAGACTCGTTTACAAGTTTAGGAATTTGTTAGAAACTTTGTACGGAAATTACGAAGTTTTCGGTGTTTCAGATCTCTAAGTATAGTGGATGTTTATTTATTCGTTATCATTCATTACAGCATATTAAATGACCACTGAACTTAGCCCTCCCTAAAGATTGCTTCATAGGGGAATATTTGTAGTGGGACGCTAGTCTTAGCTTTGCAACTGATTTTTTTTAAATATATTTTAGATTGTAATCGTGAAGACGATGCTGCCCATATCATGACCGTGTAGTGACGGTGTAAGAATATCCACTACCCTGTACCATCCCGTGGGTTTCGTAAGAGGGGAAGAAGGAAACAATCGGGAGAAGTGCAGCAGCGTCTGCCTAATAATGGCAAAAATAAAAAAAACTGCGGTTGCCATCCTGCTTACCAAGTGTGGCAGCTATGGCAAATATACCCACTAAGAGGCAATCTATGGGGAGGGCTTATTTCAGCAGTGGACTTCAATAGGCTGTAAACGGTAACGGTAAGTATTTTTTGTAGTTATACTTAATCCGATTTCTAATCGGTGGTTGTATGTTCCAGTATTTCGTGGCAGAATACAAAATCAACCACGAAATAAATATAGAATTTGCTAAATAAAATGCTGTTTTTGGATTTTATATCACCATTATAATAATATACATAACCACTAACTCGATGGGTTAGAGGTTTTATTGAAGTAATAACAAGTATTGTGTGGAAATATTGTCGAGTAGGCAGAGCCATCGTATCCCGTACGGGAAAGTATTTTTGTAAAGCTTACAAAAGATTCTGTGAGTAGATGTTTCTCTATTCTATTTAGGATAAGCCTCCAAATCCAACCAAAATACATTAATAAAAATCGCTTGATTGAGTAAAATCATAGTATGCGAATATAATTCATCATTTTAATGAAATTTGTGTAACTTTTGTTACGTTTTTTTTATTTTATTTTAAATATTTCATTTTATTACTTCTACAATAAATATTTTCATTTAATAATTGGGTGATTTCAAGCCTCATCTGATTATAGGTTGAAAAAATTATGAGTTTAAAATGTTTTAATATTTTCATCGCGTACTTTAAAGTTAAAGTTCATTAAATATAATTTAAGAAATCTTTAATAATTATTTTAACTTTTTAACATATTACTAAGTTGGAAGTTGCAGACGAGCTAGATTTATACCGCTAATTCAGCAACCTTGCAACAGCCTCTTTAGCTCAGTGGTAGAGCACTGGTCTCGTAAACCAGGGGTCGTGAGTTCAAACCTCACAGGAGGCAGATTTGTGAAAACCGTTTTTTTCTATTTTAATAATATTCTATTATGTGTATTTAAATTTTTATATAAATTTTTATATTTTGTTGTTTCTGCTAACAATATAAGTACAAAATTTGTAGAGGGTATGAATATAAGTTATCGTTCCTACAACTTTTCATTAAAAATCTTTGATACAAACTAAAATAAAAAAACAAAACAATCTTTCGCTTTCCTTATCTTTTGGTATCGGACGTGCATTACACGTGATATTACATTTTAATCCAGTCGAAACTACACATTTAATGAAACTAGTTTATACGGATTTTAGCGTGTTTAACTAACTTATTTTTATGTATCCCACGTTTTGAGTACTTTGCAGCAGCCATGATCTCGACTGGACTAAGGCGTTCAACGCCCCAACCCCATAGTTAACGACCGTTACCATTAAATCTAAAATTAATAACTTTCGGTGTGATGTACACAGAAAGCACTTATAGTATCTTAAATTTTGCAGTAGTATGTTCTCACAACCCAAGCACTTACATAAAGTCACGTCTGTCACCCAGACCCGTGTAGGCAGGGATTACGGACTTCCATTTGGCACGATTCTGACACACCTCTCTCGCCTTCTCCACATCCATATATCTACGTATACGCGCTCGTCGGTTAAGGATACTCCTAATATGAGCCATTTCTAAAATATCGCCAATTTGGTTGATAAACCTTCGTCTAGGGCGTCCCTTCCTGACTCTGCCGTTCACATCCTTCCTCGTTCATTCTTTCTACATGACCCAAGCAAAAGAATGTTAAAATCAAAACGCAATCAATAATTTTCTGTTAGCATTAGTTTTGCTTTGAATTTGAACTGAGGACCTACAACTAAATGGGTACGCATGCTACATTTTACTCTTGTAAAAAGATGGAAACAAGCAAAATGGTTAAAAACCCGATTGCGTCAAAAAACATTCCCCTCCCTTTTTTCGTATTGGCAGATACATCATATAAATATCATAGCCCATTTTACTACCACCACATTTAAGATAAATCTAACTACGCTGTTTATGCTACAGAGCGTCTCAAAGAAATAGACATACATACATACATACATTACCCTCCTTTAGGGGCAATCGGTTAAAAAATGTGGCCTTTTAATTACCTCACATTAAATTTTATATTACCTTAACTTAAACCTGATTCAAAGGTTCCTTAGATTGTCTATTAATACGTGATTAAGACAAATTAATTTTACTTGTTACAGGTAATACTGCCGAATTGAAATGTCCTCGACTTTTCACTAACATACTCAAACATCAATACCATTTTAAAACATCTAGATTATAACGTCCCTTTATACTCAAAATAAGCGAAAATGCTCCGATACTGGATATGTTTCGCATGCATTGTTTACTTGGCGGGACACTGCGGCGCTAACTACTGTAGGGACGCCAACCTATGTTGCCCAGGGCGGGACAGCTCTTGCGTAGTCCAGAAGGCTCATCAAAATGCAATTATAGATGATATAAGCGATAAGCCCTGTTACTGTGACCATGCGTGCTTGAAGCTTGGAGATTGCTGTCCCGATTTCAGAGAGACTTGTGGAGGTAAATTTATTTATTTATTTACTATCCCTTATCACTACATATTTATATTACTTTGAAGACATAGAAACGTAAAACTCACAAAGTAATAGCTTGGGTGGCGGTTTGGCAACGACAGGATTTATTTTTTTAGTTAAGAAATCAGTCCTCTAATAACATGTAATAAGATTCGTCTTTTGCCTTATTTTTATGTCTTCTCCATTGCTGTTTGTTTTTCAAATTCATTGATTTGAAAAACACGTTTATCGTCTTTATGATATCTCAATGTAAAAAAATGCATGGGTAGGTAATTAGTTAAAGTATATTATAAACTTATTATTTACAAAATACTGAAATACCAAAAGAATTTAAATACAAGATACAAAGTGAAAATATAAGAATAAAATACGTATCTTATATCTGTATTTCAAATACTTATATTTAACATAATATGTCACATCTCTGACGGTAAACACACGGTGGAGATTAACGGGCTGATAATGGTGATAAATAGGGCCCGGATTAATATGTAAATCCATATTTTTAATTGAAATGGTTTTTGTTCTTGAATATGTTTTCTACATATATTATGATATTTTGATCAAGAAAATGCAATTTCTATTTTCCATATTTTTCCATATTTCAAGTATAAATCCATATTCCACAAGAAATTAAATAAATTTATCCATATCTTCATTATTTTATGTTAGGTTGATGAGAAGGTATGTGAAATGACTAAAAATTAGTTTTAGATGACGAAAATGCCAGCAAATCCTTTTTATTGGCGTGTGAAGAACTTCTTTAATGCAACCACCAAACGTCAGTAAAGCTTTTTAATGATGCAATGAGAGTTTTGTGGCCTTATGGAGTTAAACATGACCAAGTTGTCTTGCTACTTAGTGATGCTGCTCCTTGTATGGTAAAAGCTGTAGATTCCCTACAAGTTTTGTATCCAAAAATTATTCATATGAAGTGCTTGGCTCATGGTATGAATAGATTTGCTGAATGAATAAGGTCTCAGTTTAAAAAGGCTGACAGTTTAGTATGAAACGTAAAGAAAAAGTTTTTGAAAGCAGCAAGCAGGATCTTAAAATTTAAAGAGTTGGTATCCCGACATTTCTTTACCGCTAGAGCCAGTGCTGAACCGCTGGGGAACTTAGCTGAGAGCAAATGAATACTATGCCCAGTATTACACTGAAATCAAAATGATTATCTTTGAATTGGAGAATAAAGCTGCTGATATTTCAATCTCAAAAGAACTTCTCCAAGATTACCCTACGTAACTATTTGCTTTATGTACATAAACACTAATTATTGCTTTTTATCATACCATATAAAGGCACTCGAAAATTCTTCCACTTCTCTAAATGATAATTTGATGACTATCGAAAATATTTTTAGAATCAGAAGGTCCCGTTGCTGAAGTAGCGAGGCAAAAATTACTCTATGTACTGAAAAAAAACAAAGGATTTCCACACAGCATGCTGTTGATTTTCTTTAGGAAAGGATCCTAAAGAAAATCAACAGCATGCTGTGTGGAACATTAGAAGGCACCATAGATGTGCCCTACTCACTTGCAGAATTATGCAAATTTAAATAAGCTCCAATCACATCCTATGATGAAAAATCATTCAGCTAGAATAAAGCATTATTTCGTCCAAACAGAAAATTTAAGGAAACACGTAATTATATACTGTAATTTAAATAATAATGAACCTAAGCTAAGTAAAATCGTATTTTTTTTGTTTTTTCTTAATAGGAAATCGTTTTAATGTACAATGTCGTTATCTTTTATTACACATATTTTTTCCATATTTTAGGATTTTAAGTCCATATTAAATGTACATATTTTGATATTATATATACATATTAATCCGGGCCCTAGTGATAAATGATAAAAATTTAATTAACATAGAGTATACTAATCGAATTGAAAAGGTCCGCTTTTTAAAATTGGCTAAAAAGACTTAACGATAACAATAATAATTTAATTTTTAAAAAAGTTAAAAAAAAATACAAAAGCGGTATTTCTGCTCAATGTAGTAAAACACAAAACAAAATAAGAACTAAAGCCAACCACTATCTTGGTTGAAAGCGTATATTGTTGAAAGCGTATTACAGAAGCTGTATCATTGTTACTATATACTTTCTTCAAACTGAACCGCAATGTAACGGCAAATGTGGGTGTCAAATGAGTACACTCAGTCTATCTGATGGCTTGATGGTCCCGTGGTGCAGTGGCTTAGTAACGAGTTGGTATATGACCGGCTCATTGCCACTGCAACTTATTGAACCGTTGGACTTTGTCGGCTACTTTTGTTCTACTGCAAATATCATCATCACGTATTTGATAAGCTTCCTCATGTGCCCAGCAGTAAAAAACGCCTCATTTTCGTATATCTTCACTGGCAACAACATCTGTCAACTATATTTTTGAAGGCTCCGTGGCGCAGTGGTTTAACAATGACAATGAGTTGCAGCGTTGAGGTCCGCGGGTTCGAATCCCGCACGGAACAAGTATTTATATGGCCTACAAGTAATTGTGCCGTGTCTGGATGTTTGTCCTTGTGAAATTTATGTTTGTAAACTGCCCCCACGATAAAGGAGAAAATCCTAGTGTGGAGGTTACGTTTTTTGAAGAGAACAGAACGATGGTAAGTGGACGTGGCCAACTACTAGTTATCCTCGATTAAAAATGCAAATGCGTTGTTACCCCTTTGTCCGATGTGAGAGCAGGGTGTCAATCTCGAATTTCAATTTCGGCCGCATGTTTGACATGACTGCGCTAGAGGCTATCGTCATGTTTAGGAGGTCGTGAGGTCTTTTCGCCATTTCCTATAGTCGCAAAACATATACAAAACCTTATAGGGTTATGACTGTTTCTTAAACGCTACACATCTGTTAGTTTTCTGTGTATACCACACGGCTAATATACATGTACTTCCAAAAATTATGGCTATATTTATAGCCAATCTTAGAGTATACATAAGCTAGCTTGCTTTATTCAAATAAAATATCAGTTTTACACATGATTTAAATTTCCAGTGACAGACTGCGTGGTGTCAGACTGGGGTCCCTGGTCGGACTGCGATACAAGTTGTGGATCAGGCAGCATGGAGAGAAGCCGTAGGATAGTCCAAGCGCCAGCCCATGGGGGCCGCCACTGTCCATCCCAGGTCCAACGACGTGCGTGCCAAGCACACCACGGGTGCTCGCCTGACAGCGACATCCCGTTACGTGGTAAGACTTCTTTTTAAAAATAAAATTCACGTTACAGCCTGTCCCACCCTTGGGCACAAGCCTCCTTTAATGTCTGAGAATTTTGGAACAACTTCACATGTCTCCGAACTTTTTTTAATTTCTCTGACATGCAGGATTCCTTACAAAGTTTATTCACCACCGAGGACGTGATAACAATTTCGTTAGTTTCGGCGGATCTTTTTAAAATTTAAGGCGTAAAATAATTATTACAATTTACACTTACAATTATTGTCACTTGGTGAAACTCCAGCTTAATTTTTATGATTTGGATAAAAATTTAAAATAATTATATATCTATTAAATGATCTTGACTTAAACATGAGACTGCATTGATTTCAAAGTCCGTAATGAAGCGACGAGGACGTAAGTGGCAGGTGGGAGGGGAGACGAGAGGAGGAACGCATACCGCGCGAGTCTCAAGTTGACTTTGGCGCATTGTAAAAATTTACCTTGGTTACCCCTTTAAAAATTTTTTATTAGTCTACAAAAATAATCACTATATTTTAATAGATGACATTATAAAATACATAAAGACCCATGCCTGTCACCCAGAGGGTAAGCAGAGACTACGGACTTCCATTTTCTAAACTTAGAGTCGTACCCTCTCTCGCCTCCTTTACATCCATATATATCTACGCATAAATGCTCGTCGGTGAAGGGTTTTCTTAATTTGGCCCATCTTCATTATCTACCGAATTGGTCTATAAACTTTTGCCTAAAGTGTCCCTTACCGGCTATGCAGTTCACTTTTGCAAGATAAATTTGCTTCATCGCCAATTTGAAAATTTATATATAATAAAATTTAAAAGGCATAGGCAAACATTTAAGAGACCTTATATTAACTTATAATCAACATCATCTTTGTCATTACAGGGCTTCACAAGAAGTTTACTTTTACATATTTTTTACAGGATAGGGTGACAAACGAGCACACAGTCCACCTGATGGTATTGCTGTGGCCCATAGATATCTACATCTATCCTAGATTACGAATCGAAATGAAGATGCGTTATCACCCGTGAGGACTAAAATGGAATGCTTCGTTCGCTATAAAATGGGTCTCCGGTTCTCAACAGTTGTTTGAATCCCCCATAGAATAGGTATATGTATGGCCTACAAATAATTTTTCTGGGTCTGGATGTTTGTCCTTGTCAAATATATGTATGTAAACTGCCCCGAGAAGTACCGTGGTGGCTTAGGAGCTAAACGTTTGCTGTAAATATCGCAGTACGCGAGAAACCCGGGTTCGATCCCCGCACGCACCCATGAAATTGAAAGAAAGAAAGAAAGAAAGAAAGAAAATAACTTTATTCGTAGCTACGCTAATACAAACACATAAAAAACAAACAATTAACTCAACATAAAAATAAACAATTAATAGTAAAAAGTATTTATAAAAAGTATTTAAATTTATGTTGGATTGCAGCAACGAAAAGGACCCGACTCAGCATTATGCTACAGCAAAGAGCCGCAGCGCTGTTATTCTGTCGGGACCACTAATCTAAAACATGCGAGCAGCTGTCAGACAGATTTAATGCAAAAAAAAACTAAAGATATTTTAAATGTATATGTTTATGTAATATAATATAAAGATAATATTCTGAAAAACGATAAATAATGAAAAATAAATAGATAAATATATTACTTTTAACTATGTTGGCAATAGTATATAATAGAATAATGAAAGGAATAATAATAAATTAAAAATATTTATACTATGTTATAGAGCTAATTCCTGGACAATGGTGTACATCATTGACCAATATTCATTTTTATCTGTGTATAAATATATATTTTTATCTGTGTATAAATTGTTAATTGCAATTTAAAGTGCTGATTAACTACGTGTTCTAAGGTGAAAGAAAACATCGCGAGGAAATCTGTTTGTCTAAGAAATTTAAAAAAATGTGTTTGAAGACGTTTTATGGCCGCCAACACGCACTGGAGTAGCGCGGACAAACCCCCTTAGAAATGAGAAAAAGCCTGTGCCGGAGTATACGTATGTGGGCTGTATCTTTACTTTCCTTTTACCATAAAGTATTTTATCCAACAGAGGAATCCGCAATGATACTCCCCGGTGGCCTATCCGTCAGTCGGCACTCGAATGAGACAGTGGACATCAGGAAGAACCTGCGGTTGCGTAATCCCGATGATCCGGAATCGAATTCACACCGAGAGTAAGTATTGTTTTTCTATCACGAACATTTTGTGCCGAAACGTTAGGGTAAAATCTCGTCCTAACGTAGTTTGTTTGCACACCTCGATTGCGAAAGCAACGGGTGTGCGCTACTGTTGACATACCCCCATAACGCTCTCGTTTATTATCTATACACATATATAAACATTATATATAAAACTAAAGTCTGTCTATAATATTAAAATGACTGATTTATTTTAAGCTCAAAGGGTTATTTGCACGATATTAAAAGGTAAATAATAATTTTTGTAAATTTTTGTCTGTCTGTGTCTGGGTGCGCGAAAAGTGACCAAAGTTATATAAGCGTGGTTCAAAAGGAACCGAAACAAAATAGCGGACAACAAATACATCAACAAATACGAAATGCAAGGATGTGCGTTGGTGCAACCAGTCTGTCTGACTGTGTGTCAAAATATAGCCTAGATTCCTCTTGACATTACTGTCTATCTCTTCGTAAAGATTCATCACAATCGGTTAAGCTATGACGAAGAAGCGCTAACAGACAGATACTCACAGACACCATAGCTCGTAAAACTCCACTGCTGTACATAGGCCATTCCCATACATTGCCGCGTATCGAGGAATTTGCTTTTTGAATTTTTTTTATATTTTAAGTTGTTATTTTATAAGGAAGATGCTGCTACCGATCTTCCTTATATTTCCCCTTCTCATTATATTTCTGTCTCCCTCTGTCGCCTCTTACAAAACCCATGGGACGATATGGGGTAGTGGATAATCTTACACCGCCACTTCACGTTTTTATTTATTTATTATTTAATTTCAGATACTGCGTTCAATTCGAAGTGATCAAGGTAGCGAAGGCCTGCCATATCGATTCCGAATACAAGGCGCTTCGTGAAGGTGCGTAAATTTATTGGTGGAAAATGAAAGCTATTCACGTGCTTTTAGACCATAAAATTGATTTATTTAATCGTTACCGACATAGCAGGATACTACCCATATCTTGTATAATAGGAAATGATATTAATTTCACTAAGCTATAAATTATACATAGCAATACTATGTTATATAAAATAGTGAACAAATTCTTTTGTACCAAATAATAAACAATGTTCTCTATTGGTTAAGTTAATGATACACTATTAATAATCGTAAATGTCATCATAAAATATAATCAGTAAATATATTACGAATAAAAATGCCTTTGATGATAATAGGGCTGGTTGTTATTAATATGGCTAAGTATAAACATTCAGCGAGGAAACGCAGCCAGTGTTCTTGAGACTATACCGCGGGGAGTGGGACTGTATTATACGGTATATTATACGCGGTAGAGCCATACCGCAATTATATTATTAGTATAGTTGTATAGAGGAACCGTGGTAGCTCAGATGATTAGCGCTCGCTGTAAATTTCACAATACGCGAGCAAACCGGGTTCGATCCCCGCCGGCACCAATGAAATTGTTAATTTTAAGCAATTTTAAGTGCTGATTTACCACGTGTTCGTCGGTGAAGGAAAACATCGTGAGGAAACCTGCAATGTCTGAGAAATAAGAAAAAAATTATTTCGAAGACATGTGAAGTTCGCCAACACGCATTGGGGCAGCGCGGCGGACTATTCCTTGCCCTAAAACCTTCTCAGAAATGAGAGGAGGCCCGTGCCCAGCAGTGGGACGTATATAGGCTGTAACTTTAACTTTAACTTTAACTTTTATAGTTGTAACACGAATGGGTTGGATCGACCGGGGAAGGAGTACACTCTCACATATATATAACAGCGCAAAATATTACCTTAATGCTGCTGTATTTCGTATGGTGAGTGTGGAGACCCAAAGACCTTTTTACTGGAAATGCATTTCGTCTTAAACTTTGGTCTTTTGATCGTAACGCACAACGCTGCGGTAAGCGGCGTGCGGTGCCGGACATCATAATCGTGTGAAAAACGTGTAGAATGGTCTCTAGTTCCGTCGCAGTATGCGGCAGCGGCGAAGGGCAAGCGCGGTGAAGTGGGGAGCGAGTACTCCGCGGCGTCGTTCTGGTTGCGACGCTGCGGTGTGCGTCACGGGTTATCAATGGATTTGTTTCAAGATAATTTAATGTAATTAATCCTCAATAATCCCTCTTTATATAACAATAAAGACAAACTTCTTTCTTCCTCCTCCTCAAACTAAGCACAAATTTCAAAACTATTGTTCATGTTGTTTACACGTCTGCTTTGGTAGTTGCGGCAAAATCAACTGAGCTGACCACTTCTCCATAGAGATGCTAAACGCTGCGGGTGACGCTGCGGTTGAGCCGCATACCGCAGCGTTGTGCGTTACGATCAAGAGACCAAAGCTTTAGTCCTCACGGTTGACAACACATCTTCGTTTTGATTCGTACTCGAGGATAGATGTAGATGTATATGGGCCACAGCAACCACTTACCATTAGGTGGACTGTGTGCTCGTTTGTCACCCTCTCCTATAAAAATATGTATTAATTATTATCGTACATAATGTGTACATACATACATGGTATAATAATAGTTGATATAGATATGTAATGAAGGAAATAATATTTAGAAAATGCGAAAGGATATTAGTATTTATTTCTTATATTTACGCGAACACTACACATTTGAATAATAATAGTTTTTTTACGGATTATATCGCTTATATTAACTTTTTCCGACGTTTCGAGTACTTTACAGCACCCTTGGTCACGGGGGACTATTAGTAAGCAAAACATCAGTTCGTTACCAATCGACACAGCAACCATTTAATGATTCGGCGCGATATCACATCACAAGTGTATTCATTAACCGTCCTTCTTCCAGCCGTCATTAAAGAAATAAGCCAGCGTATGTTAGTTTTTTTTTAATTATGATGGTAAATATTGTAAATTTTATGTTATGTAAATAAATTTATAAAATTATTATCTACCTGATAACAACGGTATGAATGATCGAATTACATGTATGAGAGTTTAAGTATTTTAATAATCGATCGTATTTAATGTTCTAATACCTAGAGAACGTGGTGTTAAAGCAAAGAAGAAATCAATTATTTCATTTATGTAGTTTATTAATCTAATAGCGTTACAGCCTATTAAAGTTCACTTCTGTGAATATCAGCCCCATGGATATTTGCCATAGTTGCAACACTTGGCAAGCGGGTTGCCAACCGCAGTTTTTATTTTTATTAGTATTAGGTAGACCTTGCTGCCCACCTCCCGATTTTTTATAGGATAGGGTGACAAACAAGCACACAGTCCTCCTGATGGTAAGTGGTTGCTGTGTCCCATAGACATCTACATCTCTCCTCGATTACAAATCGAAACGCAGATGCGTTGTCACCCATGAGGACTTAATGGAATGCCTCATTTCCAGTAGAAAGGATCTCCGGATCTCTATACTCACCATACGAAACACAGCAGCATTGAGCTACCATTTGATGCTGGTATTCTGTGAGGGCATGGTCCTTCCCCGGTTGAGTCAACCTATTCGTGCTACAACTATACTACTAATATATAACTGCAGCCCTATCACATAATTTTTACCTCTGTCGCTTCTTACTGCACCTCCCGGATGATGTGGGGTGGTAGATATTGTTACATATTGAACGGTCAACCTAATAACCTATTTTTTCTTTAGGTGGCTCGGTTTGTGTCATGTGTGAGGCAGCAGCACTTAGACGTGACCTGAAGTGGCGCTGTGGCGGACATGGGGTGGTGGGACACACCACGCGTTTCTACGCCCTAGTGGCACCGCACTGCCACGGCAAGTGGATCCGAACTAATGAGAACATGGACAAGAAAGGAGATTGCTGTATAAACCCTGACTTTATTTTTGTTTAAATGTACCTACTCTTAAATAGTTTATCGATGACGATTTCTAGATGCGATGGACAACCCTATTTACAAGACTGCTCGAGCACGAATCCGTAGACTATATCCGGTGTTTGCTTGACTGTTATTTTAAGTTAAGAAAGCACGATAACCTTGGTTGCCGTAATCTCTGGAATTCTATGAATTAATAATAAAACCATTGTTATTTTTATTGTAAGTTAAGGCACTTTAATTTCTTTCTGTGTAAATGTTTCAAATAAACTATACCTAAGAATCACAATATATCTAAAGCAAAAACATAGTTTGTTTAATATTAGTTGAAATAACAATACGTAGAAAGTGTAAATAATTATTTAGTAACTTAAAACTTGAAAGTAAATTATATTTTGTCGCAGTTTATAATATTAACATATTTCTGGCACGTAAGCAGCTGTAATAAATATTGTTCAAATAAAATTCATTAATGTATACTAATTTAATTAACTTTAATACTTAATAAATTTTACATATTACAGAATGTCTAAACTGCAAAACTAAAATTATATAAATGTTTATTTTCAAACACTTGATTATTGAAAACATTTTCTCAATTGAAAACAAGTGTGGATCGGAAAGGAAACATAAGACATTTCTTCTGACCCTTATGTAAACGGATAGAAAAATTACTATAATTGGCACTGAGAATACATCGATACCGGAGTAGTCGATATCAGTAACAAGTAGTAGTTAGACTACACTAGTTTTGTATAAGAAATTTAGAGCGTAATTTGTATTACTTTATTAATTATTTAGCATTAATTTTGTTTATAGTCACAAAATAATTTTGTTGTATGATATCTCATACATATGGTATTTATGTATTATCTATCGTTTATACAGAAAGTTAAATTTCAAATAACGCTGTTTAAGCCTTTATTACTTAATTTATATTTTTTTAAAACCATGCAGTGCATGTAATTTGACTGTCTTGTTTAGGCTTTTGACACCTCCGTAGCGCAATGAATGGCTACACTAGGGCCGCAAGATCGTATCCCGCACTGAACAAGTATTGTGTGACCTACAAATAATTGTACCGGATCTGGATATTTGTCCTTGTAAAATTTATGCCTGCAAATTTATGCCTTCACGCTACTGGAGAAAATCCTGGTGTGGAGGTAACGTTTTTACTAAAAAAGTGGCTAAATTCCTCCATATCTAGAAGTCAGCTGTTCAATCGGCCGCGAATTCAGTTTCTGTATGTAAAAATTATAAAAATTACCTAATAATATTTGCCTTTATTACATAACTGAGGCCGCGTTTAGGTTTATTTCTACGGCTGCAGTGTAAATAGACCAGCTATACAGTGAACGGATGACCTTTCTCATGAAACCCCAGTGTAAGATATCAGCATGATAAGTGTTTCGTATGGTGAATGGCGAAAACTGAAAACCCTCTTTATTTGTAGCTGAGAATATATCCTGCATTTACATACATAATTTGAACGTAAGAAATACCCAAACCTAAAATAATTATTTATAAGCCTTACTTGTGCTGATTTAGAGCAGGAATTGAACCCGCAGATAGAAACATTGCTACCGAGTCTTGTTTTAGACGCTTTATTCCAACCTGTATAATAAATCTATGTGTGCATATGTATATGTAGTAAAAATTTGTAATTCAGTTTTCACCCACTTCCAAACATCTGAATAATTTAATTTATTATATTTTATTTATTTAACTGGTTTTACGGCTCTGGATTCTGAGCCTATCGTTCCTTTCGGTATCTTCATTTTTATATTGATGGTAAGTGGATGCTGTGACGCATAGATATCTACATCTACCCTCGATTAAGAAACAATATGCGATTGCGTTGCCACCTCTCAGGTCTAAGCTGTATTGCCTTGTATCAATGAGAAGGGTATCCGGTTCTCCACACTCACCATACGAAACACAGCAGCATTAAGCTTCTTGCAATTCTCCAGACTTATAAAGAACCGATAACAGTACCTACAATAACTTCACGATTAAAACCTGGTATTTCCACTAGAATCATCACGATTAATGATCAATTAGTGTTGTTAAAGTTTTCTTAAGTGTAATAAAATTTCTAATACTATTATAGTTTTTTAAGCACCACATAATATAAATAAGAACATTTTGTAATTGAAGTTATTATAGAATTATTAAATTAGTTTGTGAATACATCATATCCAATGTAACTTGTGTAAATAAAAATGTTATGCTATTATATATGCGCACTCATTACTTTTTATCAACGGTCACACATTAAAAAATAATATTAAAAAAATTGTCCAACACAGCAAGTCGATAGATATGAAACATCATAGTTGATGGTGGAATTTATAATTGATGACACAATCAATAAAGAAATATGAAGTAAAATAAAGAAAAATATTAAAAAGGAATACAAAGTGTGTATTGTGTTGTTCACGTCGCTGCCAACTAGTTTACTAAGCCTTTCAGTTAACACAGCCTAGCCTTTTTACTAAAACGGCGTCGTTCAACTAGCGGCGTGAATGATATTCAGTCGATGTGTCTAATACAACATTGCACATATTATCTTGTAATATCAATGACAGTAGGTTAAGGTGTGGCTAGGGGGGCCCTTCGGCTGTTTCCAGTTTCACTCGATCACTGCGAAGTAGGCGCAGGACCCGAAGCTTGTTGTCGTGCAAAATTAGCTAAACGTGCTGGAGCTCGGCGGCCAGGTGTCGTCGAAACTTTGGGAATTAAAAAAATATTAAACGCGATAAAACCAGTCAAATAAATTTTATTCAATGTTTAGTATTCGCGCAAATAAAAAAAAAACTAAATGTCAACTCATTTGTGAATTTAATATTATGTTTAAGGGCAATAATTCTCTTGACTAGTAATATTGTCACTTTTAATTATAGTATTAATATTTAATCCATGATTTTACTATTCAATTTCGCAAATTCACCACGAATATAGAGCGAATATATTATTGCTTGGTTCCGATAACATCACATCATTACACTAACAACATTGTATGTGGAAGAGCGATACAATCTATACGAATTGATGTTGAAAATAAATAAAACACTGTTATAAAGATTAAAATTAGATAAGTGATTAATTATTAACATTTCAAAAATTAACTATTACCTTAAATATTACCTGTAAATATCTCAAATTTGAAATAGAAAAAGAACTTCTATAATGCAACTGAAGTGACAAAGGTCCTAGTCCAAGTGTCCAAGAACAACTGCAGCCAAAACAAAGAAATTGGAAGGAATGCCCAAAAGCACGTAATTATACCAAATAGCAGTACAGAAACTGCGATTTAGTGAAAGAAATGTAGATACATAAAAAGACGGTTCCTAGTCATTCGGACACCTCGGCAGAAAAGAATTCCTCCACCTAGATTTTTTTTAATAGAAGAAGGGTGATAAACACACAGTCCACCTGACGCTAAGCGGACATTGTGGCCCATAAATATCTACATTTATCATCAATTACGAATCAAATGCAAATGTGATGTCACACCTGAGGACAAAAATAGAATGTCTCGTTTCCAGTAAAAACAGTCTCCGGTTCTCTACACTCACCTTACGAAACAGAGCAGCATTAAGCTGCTATTTTTCTCTGGTATTCTGTGAGAGTTTCGTCCTTCCTCGTTCGAGTCGACCTGAGAGCCGGTCTGCTACAAACATTATATAGGTAGCTGCAGCGCGGCTCTAAGACGTGAAACATCAGGCGGGATAGTAGTCAAGTATCAGATTAGAATAATTAAAAAACTATAAGACGTATCGCTATGATAATTAATATGGTAACTTAAACTACCAACTATCTTCAATATACTAAATGATCTTATTTACCGTAACAAGTGAATGGAATGGCACTGATATGTTTTTTTTTCTTTTACATTAACATATTATTAAACTTATCTTTCAATAAATAAACACTAATTAGGTAGGTACGTATTATTTTAATTTCAATAGTTTTTATTTGATTTATTTATTAAGTTCAAAATTATCGTCTTTATTTTTTTAGTATCGAAAGTTCGTTTCAAATTAGTAGTATTTATTGACAGATCAATTACATAATAATATGGTAATGTAAAGGAAAAAAAATTGTAAAATTTCACCATGCTACCTAAGGGCCATAGGCACAGAAATCGTAATAATAGAAGACAATGGGTGCGCAGAAAAAAGCGCTAGCAAGCGCTTGTAAGCAAAATGGCGAAACTACACAGTTTTCGGACAGGACACGTTTGCTAACTTCAGTAGCGCTGACACAATCCGCCATTTCGCTTATTTAATTGGTTTGTTTTGAAGTAGAGTTTATAAGTTGTTTTGTGCAATATTAGTTTTAAGTAATATAATGACATGAATAGACATAAGTATACATGTTATTAAAAATTCATGATTGGTAAGTTTTTAATATGAATACTTTACAAACATATATTTAAATTAGGTTAGGTTCCCCGGTTAAAACTAACTTCGTGTCCTAGAGGAAAATAGCTTCTTACGATTTGACAGCGCTTACCGCTTACGATCGCCATTTTGCTTACAACCGCTTGCTAGCGCTTTTTTCTGCCAAACGCACCCAATATTGTTACGATTTCTGTGGCCACAGGCTTCTATTCCGTCCACCTGTTACACCCTGTTTTTTTCCAGATGGTAGAAAAGATCATGGAGTACACAAATTAATTGCTGTCCTTTAGCCTCGCTAAAACTCAACAACGGCTTGACCGATTTTGATGATTTTTTTGTATGTGTTTGAATGAGTCCCTAGATAGTTTGGATTTGCATTTGGACCCGGTAGGTGGCGCTCGTCGAGATGCAGAAATCACTCATACAAAGCCGGGGCCGATCGCTAGCCTTAATTATATTTAATAATTAAAAAGGGATAATGTTACAAAATAAAAACTTTCAATACATATTATTACATCATTACCTATAACGATTCGTAAGTAAGAACACACAACACTGAAAACATTATTACGAAAAAAAATTCCGATAGACTTAACAAAACCTGTAAAAAAGAAAAAAGTTATGCAATATTCACGCGGCTAATAAAACGGGTAATCCCCGAGCTAATCGCCCTCTTACTCCGCTTACAACGCCACCCCTTTAGTAAAAGCTCGTATTACACTGTAATGTTATAGATATATTTTACAGAAACCTTATAAGAATAATTTGATGGGGAGACTTTATGAGGCTTCATTCTATTTTTGTTATTTTACCGCATATTTATGTGAATTAGAAATGAAAACTGTGCACGTGGTGGCGCGTACAACAATCCGGCGTAAGGCAATCAAATTAAAAAAGAAAAAAAATTGTATAGGTGGCAGGGCTACGCTGCGGATATATTACATTAAAGATATTAAAAATTGATTAGCTAAGATCTGCAAAATAAAACAAAATGATGTGTCTTACCTTGGTCCGACCTCCTTTAATTGCGTGTACTATCCCCGTCACTACTACTCCCAACACAACTACAGTAGAAAAGACACACAAAGACCACCGTCGTTATTACGACACGTGTTTCGCCCCTAAACAAAGCATAATCGGGTGAAATATACTCTGCGGTGTGCGGTTTCGTTTAATACATTTTCTAGTGTAACGCCTCGAGGCTTTAAGCGTCATTTATTCTTTTGTATATTTCCTAGTACAAATAAAACAGCAGACATAAAACGGCAGAAGCCGCTTCACTGGAGTGTAAGAAAAATAAATCAATATAAGTAATATTCTAACTAAGGTTGTTTGCTTCGATATCCGCCCTTTTTTATGATTTGTCGATTTTACATATTGTTTCCTTAACTTTCCCAGATCAAGGAAGGGTCAATGTGACCGGTGTGCACACTGTAGCTACATTAGAAGAAAAAAGAAGGAACCATTAAATTAAAATGATTTTACGAATTTTATGGCGCATAATTTTGCCTTTTTTTGAATTCCCAACGTTTTTTATTCCATCCAAAAAGCGACAGTAGCCTAATGGCAGGGCGCGGACCGCGTACTCAAAAAGGTCGTGGGTTCGAATCCATCATTCGACTACTGGCGTGAACCACTCGTAACACAAGCAATTTCAAGATTACCACGAGTGGTCAAGGGGAATATTAGTAATGTTTATAGCATTGTTAATATTCTTTAAAAAAATCTCCACAGCACAGCTTACAGTAACTTGAAGACTTGGCTAGTATGTTTGGGTTTGGATTTAATTTTATAAAAATGAGAGTATGGGTTTAATAAATGGTAGCACCCATTCATACATATCAACCAAAATTTGTAATACGGTAATTTATAAAAGTAAAAATAGTATTCACGTAGATATAAGAAATCATTAAGAACCAATTCATTTTGGCTCAGATTACGTACACAATATTACACTTATTTGTAATCTATAAGTACGTATCTATATCATCATCATTGCAGCTCTTCACAAATCCACTGCTGAACATAGGTCTGCCTCATAGGAATGCCACAAAGCACGGTTCTGAACCACCTACAACCATCGACTTCCTACGTGTCCTATCAGGTCGTCACTGCATCTAGTTAGGGGTCGCCCTACACTTCGCCTACCGGTACGAGGCTGCCTTTTTTCACCATCGGATGTAGGTTCTTCGAGCTATATGGCCGACTAATTGCCACTTCAGCTTACTAATCTGTTGTGCTATATCGGTCACTCTGGTTCTACTGCGGAATTCCTCATTTCTAAGTTTATCTCGCAGAGAAACCCCGAGCATAGCCCTCTCCATAGTTCGCTGAGCGACCTTCGGTGTCCTCATACGGATAGCAGTGAAGGACCACGTCTCAGATCTGTAAGTCTTCACTGGCAACACGCGTTAATTGTACAATCTAGTTTTTGGGTTTTGTATACCTGACGAGAAGATGTGTCGTAATTCCCTGAACGCTGCCCAGTCGAGTTGAATTCATTGATTGACCTCTCGGCCGAAGTTGTACTTACCTAGGTGAACTATTTGTCCCAGGTAAACATACATGTCAACAACTTCGAGCTTAGTGCTCCCAACAACTACCGGAATAGGTGTGGCATGGACGTTACACATGATCTACGTTTTCTCCAAGTTCATCTTAATCTTAAGACCTGTCCGTTGGAAGGCACTATTGATATACTGCTTTTCTTCAGTTCATTTATAATATTGCTTAGATCCTCCAGCGATTATGCCATAAGGACTATATCGTCAACAAATCGAAGGTGAGTTATGTACTTGCCATTGATATTTTCCAGTCCAGTAGTTTAAAAACGTCTTCCAATGCAGCGGTGAAGAATTTCGGGGATATAACATCGCCATGTCTTACACCTTTCTGCAGTTGGATAGGTTTCTTACTCTGGTTATGTACACGGATAGTCATTGTAGCCCTATTGCGCAAACACTTCAGTACTTCGATATATCGACAGTCAACTTCGCATCGCTAAAGGGACTGTAGCATCGATTAAATTTCGACGGAATCGAAGGCTATCTCATACTCCAAATACGCCAGGTAAAGTGGCAGATTGCACTCTTCGGTCTTCTGTACAATTCGCCAAAGGGTGTGTATGTAGTCTTAGTATGGTACTAAGGCCGTCTCGGAAACCAGCTTGTTCGGGAGGGTGGAAGTCGTCTAGTCTGTGTACGAGACGTTTCGTAATGACTCTCGAAAACAGCACGTAGACGCGGGTCAGAAGGGAGATCGGTCTGTAGTTCTTAAAGAGAGCGTTCTAAGGTGACAATGCTCTTTTGAAGAACAAGACCACCGCAATTCTGCTCCAGGGCTCCGGAGTAGTGTTACCATGGAGGCAGGAATTAAAGAGCTTCTGAAATACCTCAAGTAATGGTTTTCCAACCGCTTTCAGAAGCTCCGCTAAAATTCCATCCTCATCCGCATATCTCTGGCAAAGACTTTGGAGCTCTTGTTCTACTAAATTGCTTCTTCAATTCGTATTGAAGAAGAGATTGAGTGGAACCAGAGCTCCAAATTCTGCTGTATAGAAGTTGCGTAAGTCCCGCCGCATGCATTTGGAGATTTGTCAGTTCAATTTTTTTATAGAATTTGGGTGACAAACGAGCACACAGTCCACCCGATGGCAAATGGATGCCATGGCCTATATACATCTACACCTAACCCCGATTATGAATCAAAATGCAAATGTATTATCACCCGCAAGGACTAATATGGCATGCCTCAATTCCAGTAAAACAAGTCTCCGGTTCTCTACACTCACCATACGAAACACAGCAGCATAAAGCTGCTATTTTACGCTGGTATTCTGTGAGGGCATGGCCCTTCCCTGGTCGAGCCGACCCTTTCGTGATAAAACCGTAATATAGCTGCAGCGTAGCCACGCATCAGTGCCTGTATGCTGTCAAATCTGTCGAAGACTGCAGCTTCATTATAGACGTCTAACAGCCATGAGATTAAGGGTGTGATCGGAGAGTTTTTATGTTCTTCTACGGCGGATCTTGTAGAATTCAGCTTCGACCGCATGGATAGTTTTCACGAGCTTATCATTCATATCGTCCACTGCATTGCAGTCTTCTAGGCATTGAAAAGGGTTTCATAATTCAAGTTGAAAGTTTTTGGGACCCTGGATAAGGGCACCAGGGGAACGAAGAGTAAGTGTAAGTTGGAGAGTTCCTCCTCAAGAAAGAGCTCTCCAACTTAATGTTTAGGTTCAGTGTGCTTCTTAACATTCGGTAATCAGTGCCAGTTTTCACCCTCGCGATCACTGAGACATCACTGATCAGTTGTCGTCTGGTCGCAACCACTTTATCTGGGGCCTCTTTTTGAAGAAAGAGGTCATCATAAAGAGTCCCTCTTTCTCCATGAAGTCGGCCGGCTGATGGCCCCTTGGGTTCCCCTGCCCTATGCCAAATTTCGTTACCTTCAGCTCACAGCTTTCTCTTGTGCCTGGTTTTGCGTTGAAGTCTCCTATCAACACCGGTATATTGGATTTTGGAGAAATGCATGGCTCTGGAGATATCCTCATGCATTTCCTCAACCTTCTCATCAAGATGTGCCGAGATTGGTGCGTAAACCTGTATGACCTTCAACGAATACCGTTTGGTGATTCTGAGTTACATAGTACTGTTATTTATTCTGTGGTATAAGGTACGCAACCCTCGTCGACACACTCCCAATATTTCCAACATTGTTGACGAGAGACTTGTGGACGATAAATTCGATACCGCCTTGAGACAGATGGTTGCCCTCCCGGTGATAGAATGAGTTAAAGATTCAAGGATTACTGTGTCCTTCCTCTCACTTCGAATCTCGGATAATCCTTTAATATGCGAGCGCAACTTTTCTACCTTTTCTTCCAGGTCCAAGATCTTCTCGTCAGTCTCTCAGTATATGTATGTATACAGTATACGTAAAAATAAAGGTGTCTGTCTGTACTATTGAGACATAATAACCATTTTTAAATTCTGAATGTGGCTCTCTGTCTGTCTGTTCAGGCTTATCTTCGGAAGGACTGAACTGATTGTGATGCAACTTTACCAACAGATAGAGAGCAGTCTACGGAGGGATCTGGGTTAATTTTACCCAATAACCTTGGAATTTGTTTTGGACGTTATAGCGGTACGGAATTTTTATCCAGAGCGTTAAGTTCAGTCAGATTCTATTTGGGAATGCCAAAGGTATACATGAAGACAGGCATGACCCAACCGTTATATGCTTGTTCTCATTAATGCCCGATAAGACTGTTAAGCACTTTTGTCAAGCGTACATAAAGCACAATGCAAATTGACTGTTTCATATCGATAACAACATTCTGTGACCCAGGCATCGGTATGTTTTAGTCTAAGAAAGGGTCCTTATGTTGATGGGTATAAAAATCTATACCCTCAAAATTAGCAACCATACTCCTCTCGACGTGGAGGATCACACACTTATCCGTCCCCAGCTCCATTCTAATAAAATCACTGAACTCACAAGTGATGTTCAGCAATTCCATAAGATGGGAACGACTGTCGAATGTGTAATGTCTGTGACTGTCAAGTCGAATAAATTGAGGTCACATTTGTGACCCACATTTTTATATGGATGATCTCAAGTTATTCGCCTTCTCCCTTTCAAAGCTGAACTTTCCTCCGAAAACCATATTTTGAGACACTGAAAGGATTCAGAGGGAGGGTGATAATTTGAATCCAATCCGTTTCTGAGATAGGATTCAAATTATCACCCCGGAAGATACCCTTTCCTATCCTTATACAGCTTTCCACAGTCGTCATTCGCTCGCCAAAATGACTAACACCCCTATTCAAGAACGATACTATGCGTACGCACAGTAAGCTTTAATGTACAGTGGACTTAAATCTTGTTTCATAAATGTCACTTAAGTATTGGGCGACACTATGCAACTACTTAGCCACCCTTGGCTAAAGTAACCGATTAGCTACTTTAGCGAACGCATAGTATCGGCGGAAATGCCAAATTCATAACCTCAAAATAATAAAGCATACGCATTATATATAGCACAAATTATAAAGTTATATGTAGAGGAGTATATCGTTTTTGTCTTTTGTGTATTTCAGTACTACCAAGTTTAAATAAAAATAAGTGGTAGTGATGAAGAATTTGATAATTATTTGGACGAACAAGTGACTCGCCAACAAAGAGTTACAATAAGGCATGTTATCAGGGATTTTCAGAACCCTTTCGAATATTATAGTGAAGTGGAATTTAAACAGCGATATAGGTCTCGAAAAGAAACCGTATTAAACTTACTTATGCAGCTAATTTCTCTCAATCTTGAGAAACTTACAAAAAGAGGACTTCCAATTCCCCCAGTGTACCAGTTGCTAATTGCACTCAGATTTTATGCCCCAGCCAGTTTTCAAATTATCAGCGGTGATCTTATTAGTGTTATATAGTTATTAGGCAACCAACCGTTCCAAGAATCGTTAAAAGAGTTTCCTATTTAATTAGTTTGCAAATAAAACGGTACATAAAATTTCCAGAAAACAGTGAATTTACAAAACTAAATTTTATCAGATTGCGCAGTTTCCTGGAGTAAGATGATGCATAGATTGCACACATATTGCTATACAAAACCCTGGAGGAAACTTTGCTGAAATTTCCCGTAACAGGAAAAAAAATTCTCCATAAACACACAACTTGTGTGTGGCCCTAACTTAAAATTATATGACATTGTGGCTGACAGACCAGGTTCAGTCCATGACAATCGCATATTTTCAAGCAAGTAGATTAAAAGCAAAGCTGGAAGGAGGAGAAATTGACGGCTTGCTTTTAGGCGACAGTGGTTATGGCCGCCAAACTTATCTATTGACACCAGTTCTACGACCAGAATCGGATGCTGAACAAAATTATAATAAAGCTCATATTAAGACCAGAAATACTGTTGAGAGAACTATAGGTGTTTGGAAAAGAATTTTCCCATGTTTGTCGAAAAAAAACTAGCAACAAATCTGACAACAACATGCCATATAATAGTAGCCACAGCAATTTTATATAAAATTTGTCGTTTGCATAATGAAATTGAGGAGAATATCGAACCACCAGTAATAAGAATTGACAGAAGAAATGCCGAACCATCCAACAGACAGGGATTACTTTTCAGGAGAATGTTTATTGAACGACATTTTTGAAATGTATATCAAATTTAACATATTAATTTTTATGAATATTGTATATTATTGTAATTCAGATAATTTTATGTAAATAAAACAATTTTCACACGGAAATTTTGGTGAATTAAATTATTAATTTTTTTCCAATATTGCTATTTCTAACTTAAGTTTATTGATTTCTAAATTGTTTTTTTCTACTTGAAATGCAGCTTGCTGTGCCTCTTTTTCCAATATTATTTCTTCTTTTTTATCAAAATCTTTTCCCTCTCGACTCTTCATTAATGTAACTCCGAATCCTGCTCTATATTTTCCCTGCACCGCTTTACCCGCACTTGGACTTCACTGGATAACTTACCATTGTTATCTGAAATAAAATAAGTACAAACTTACAAAGGTATATCTTTACAGCATGCATTATTGAGAGATGTTTTGTTTTGTAGTGGTAGTAGCTAGTGGTAAAGACTTACTAAGTGGGCATAATTATTAATACATTATAATCAATTCTTATATTATACAAGCAAGTGTCTGTTGTCATCACTACATAGGTCAACTAGTGAATGTTATTTTGACAGAATTTTACACAAATAGCTTGCACCCAAGAGATGGACCTTTTTATCTTGGAAAATGAGTTTCCTTGGAATTTTTAAAACCTTAAATCCACACATCCAAACTGCCAAAGACATGGGTATCTGCTAGTGTCATAATTTATGTACACTTGTAAGTAGATAGTGTATGTAATGGAAACCTAAAAACTCCCTTGAACAATGAATTTATGTTTGCCTACTTCACATAAAAATATTACATATCATAATCATAATCAGTAGGTGGTGCTGATATTAAAATTAAAAAAATCACGAGAAACCGGAACGGATCGATAGCTATAGATAAATATGATCCTTTTAAAATAGAAATAAAGTACTCGGGATGCAGTATAAAGCTTCGAGTGTTTCATTCCTCTCAGTTGGGAAGCAATCTCATGGAGCCGAGTGAAAGCTGCAGTACTGAAACTCAATACGCGCTCAATGAAAGATGTTTGCCTATAATTCCATTTGCGTTTAATATAATTATACTTTGCTTTAGCATTTATATACAAACTAGCGATGAGAACTTGCTTCCCTTAGATAGGATTGGGCGTTTAGATTTAAGTTAATTAAAGACCTGTTTGTTTTCGGACCTGACTGTTTTCGGTAAAATATAGGTATTCCGAAGACTAACCCGGACAGATAGGCATAGCAAATGGTTAATCTCCGTTCAGATTGGACGCCGTAACCTAAATTCGTACTGGAAGACATAATTATTAGAATTACAAATGCAATTATTTACAGACTTATTTATTCGCAAATGTATGCAGATCATACTTCTTACGAAAGTATAAATTATGCATTAATTTGCTTAAATTAAGGCTTGTAAATTATTAGCTTCTCATGTAAATCAGTCTTAAATAGAACAAATGCTAGTCTGTATTTATGGACACTTTAACTCGCGACGAGAGCTCTCATGCCGAGTGAACGGACTACATCAAAGAGACAGGAAAGTCACCTGACACGAGAAAGAGGTCAAACCACTTTTCTGTAAGAACTTGGGTCTCTGCGGCAAACATGTAAATTATACGTTCTTGCAGTATAAAAAGAAGTTAAAAAAAGTAAAGTAAATTATTAATTAACATAGTAATATATAGTAATAAAAAAGTAAAGTTAAGTAAATTATTAATTAACATTACTAATATTCCTTTTAACTACTCCTCGTAAGCTTGAAAATGCTTGTGCTAGGAGTGGTTCACGACAGTAGTCAAATGGCGGATTCGAACCCACGACCTTTTGAGTTCGCGATCCGCGCCTTGCCATTAGGCTACTGTCGCTTCAATTAGGCGCTGTCGTTTCCGCCTAAGATGTAATATCTTCTAAAGGTATCTGGCTATTACTACTTACTTTTTACTGCTATCCCATGGTATTTTGTGAGAACATTATCATTCCATGGACCATTTATCGTTTTAAAGTTACACCAAAAATTTAATTTATAGAATAAGGGTGACCAACGAGCACTCGGTCCATATGTTGGTAAGTGAATGCTTTGGAGAAATCTACACCTATTTTTAATTAAGGATCAACATGCAGATGCGTCACTCCTGAGAATTTATGTGGAATACCTCATTTCCAGTAATAAAGGTTTCCGGTTCTCTACACTCACCATACGACACACCGCAGTAATTACAATTATAGATGTTATTTTACGCTAGTGTTCTGTAAGAGCCTTGAGCCCTGGTTGAGCTGATCTAATTTTTCTTTTCATTTATTTTAAAATATGAACTAATGCTGCCAAATTATTCCCAATTCAAACCTAATTCAAAAGAGTTTATTAATTAAGTGCCAAAACGCTTTGAACTGAGGATTTTAGTTAGAGGTTTACGTAGAGCGTAGACCATTTCGACCCTCAAGCAGTCTTCCACATACTGTGTATTGCATGCCTTAAGCGCAAAACGCGTAAGTATGTTTTACTATCGCCTAAAAATAAAAAATCCAACGTTTTGTCGCATGAAATTGTATCTAACCATCATATTGAACATATAAATGATATAAAACGGACATTGTCAGAAAGATAAACGATTGTTGAACTAATTTCTGTTTAAATCGAGTAATTATTATTTTTACATTAAAACAATGGTTTTAAGTGGGTTATGGTGTAGATTTATCAAGTCTGCATGGAGGTGTGGACACGATAACTTTTGAAAATATCTATCCTGTGGGTAGCCATGGAATGTAAATAGCTGTTTAATTTTGTTTTGTTTACTTACAATAATTTTTTTTCGGCCGAGAAATTCCCAAATATGCAAAGTATTCCGAAATCCAAATTTGATTCATACTTGCTCAAAGTAAGATATTATTATTATTTTTATAATTACAGATTTTTACAATATTACAATAATTGTTACAATATATTGTTTCGCTAAAAGTACGTAGAATTTATATGTAAATACACTGATACGTCTTTAACTTTATGGAATGACCTGAAGCTTTACTTCGGTATCTGCTACTGGAACTCCTCAAAGAGTAGAACTAGGTGTGCCGAGTTTGGCTTCGTTTTGTTAGTTATTTATAGTTTACCTCCGGAATTGATGGAGTAATCTGAAGGTGTAGAATGGTGAATGTTAAATTAAAATACTGGTTATAAATAGATGAGAAACTTTTTGAAAACGAAATAAAGGTGAAGAGATTTTTTATTAACAAGGCAGATAAAAAAGACCAGTCTTTAGGATAATGCCTCAGTATTAATTAAATTAATTTAATTTAATTAAATTAAAAATTAAAGTAATATTAAAGTTTTCTAATTGTTGTTAAGATAATTCTTTCAAAACTTTTTTCAAATAATAATAATAAAAAAATTTGAATCTCAATAATAACATAGTAAAATTTAAAAAAATATTTTCGATTGTTGATTAAGATTTTTTTCTTTATTTTTTCACGATTATAATATGAGAATTATGAGTCGTGCACTTTTTTGGATTTTCATTTTTTTATTGACATTTGACATACATTTATCGGCAAATTATATGTATTAGTTATAAGGTTATTTGTGAAAACTTGTGTGTATTTAAAATACTTTTAAAAAAATTGACGTATAACATGAGCGCTGGCATGCACATTTGAATTTACCAAAAGTTTTTTTCACTTACTCGAACCATGTTTGTAATAGACACTCTTGTTGCTGTTATTAAAATATTACATCTTGAAAAGATAATGAAATATATTGATTATCCGGATAATGGTAAGAAAAAAGTAAATTGCTTCTATATACTTAACTGTTGTAAAATGCTTATGCACTGCAAATTTTTATAACACAAGTGAACCGCCACGACTTTGCCAAGTTAGGATACGATGTTCAGAGTTAAGATAGTAAAAGACAATTAATGTTACGAAATTTTTCGTATTTCCAAGTTATTTTGGACAGATTAAACGAGTAGGTTACATCACTTTGCATCGCTCTCTATGCTACGTGGCAACCCGTTCAGACATTTCGAAGATTAGCTCGCACAGTCAGACAAAAATATAACGAAGTGTTATCCAATATGAATGTATCATCGGCATGCAAGTAGTCCTCAGAGCTTAGTAGGAGCCAGTCATTTATATATTACAAACAGTATACATACAGATAAATTATTAACATGCTACTAATTTACACACAAATAAACCAAATATGAGTAACGGAAAATTCATAATAATCTATATATAAAAATGGGATGTCCTGAGTGACTAACTCATCTATCAACGCACAGACCAAATCGCTAGACGTAGAAATCTGAAATTGGGACTGTAGCCGCATTTTATGACGTAAGAATGCGATGGACATAAGAAAGGATTTTTGAAAATTCAACACTTATGAGGGTGGTATAGCTTGTTACAGTGTCGTGAAGGTAGAAAAAACTACAGGAATATGATATTAATAAACCTCTAAAGATAGCACATTATATGATATTAAGTTTTATTCAATTAACTTTTTAATAATTTTTATATTAAATTGTCTAAATCATGCGATGAAAAATAAATAATTTTCAAATCCTGATTATAAATTATATGTTTACTTTTATATAATATTTGTACATCATCTTTATAACAACGTCACAAAAATCAAGGCAGCCATGTAATATCCTACACGCGTCAAAAACGTGTACATTTTAATGAACGAGATGTCGTATGAGATGTCAATTGTCTTGCTCTGACTGTCTGGATGTGACGTTTTATTACAAAATATAAGTAATATTTGATTTTTTTTTCATAGAATATGGGTGACTAATGAGCACACAGTCCGCCTTTAATGGTAAAAGGATCCTTTGGCTCATTGGCATTTTCATTGATTTACGATTAATAATAGGAATGCAAATGGATTGTAAATATATGAAACAAAGCAGGTTGATATTTTAACGAGGTGATCTATGAGAGCGTGATCCTAAACCGATCGAGCTGATTCATTCATGCTAAAACTTTAATACAGCCGCAGTGTGGCTCTACCATGTATCCTACGTACATATACAGACGACCTTAAACTTTATACATATATAACTTTAACTTTGACTCGTATAAGCTAGACCAATTATCCTATGGAGGAACTGTAAGGTAATTGCGGATTTACGATGACGAAGTGCCTCGACTAATACGATATACTTTGCGTGAAATGACAATTCGGAAATGAACATGACAACTCGGAAATGAGCATCGTAATCTGTCTAAGCACTGATGGAAGTTTGTAGTATAAATATATGCTTTTTTATAAAATAATTCCACATAGACATTCTTTTGAATTGCGACCATGTAAGTAAGGAAATAAAGCGTGCATCTATGGTTGCACACACAAACACACACGCACACGCACACGCACACACACGTGCACTAATCTGTTACTGTCCTGCGCCACTGAAGTGTAATGTACTTTCTTTATAGCGTACAGTGGCGGTGTAAGAATATCCACTACCCCATTGTCACGTGGGTATCGTAAGAGGCGACAGATGGAAACGAACCAGGAGATGACAGCGACGTCTTTCTAATTACAATAAAAAAATCATATACTGTAGTTGCTAACACGTCTGACAAGCGTGGCTAACTATGGTAAATATCGACCTTAAGAGGTTGTCTATGGGGAAGGTCTCATTTTACCAGCTTATTAAGACTGGTTTCATCACTGAGAATGTTATAATTTGTTTACTAACACAGAGCAAAGCTCCAGCTCAAAGGTATGGTTAAAAATATATACTATTTATTTGAGCCATGACTATGACTTTTGTCCCTTTGGCCGGAGGCAAAACCCTGGTATGGAATGAAAGAAATCTAAAATAATACTAGCGATCCGCACCGGCCTCGCCTGGTCATAATAAATATTAATGTGGCATTATATAGGTGTACTGAGCCGATCACTCCTGGCACTGCTCTCTATCAGTTTGTCAAGTGTCATCACAAACGGCTCAGCTTTTCCGAAGATCAGCACGCACAGACAGACAGAAAATTTAAAACTGGTTGTTTATGTGCAGCCAGTTATTTCAATATTACAGACAGACAGTTCAATTTTATAAATATGTATATATGAAGGAAAATGCTCCAATAACTCAATCCTCACGAGTCTACACTAACCGATTCAGCCAACGTTTATTCGACTAAACCATTGTGTGATAGCGAGCTCCAGGCAATAATATCCGTAATTTCCCTCTAGAACCGTATAGGAACTAACTTCGATTTTTATAACCCTTAAAAGTTTCTTGTGTCATTATTTACCGTTTGGTAATTTTAAAATGCCACTTAGTATCGTTTATGTTACGTCCGTGAACAGATTTTTCTACAATAAGGGTGACAAATAGGCACGCACTCCACCTGATGATAAGTAGATGCTGTGAACAAACAGGTAGTAGTCCACATGAAGTTAAGCGACTTCTTTAGCTCATGGACCCACACTGCATCAGCTATTAACAGGACATTGCTTGACATAATGGGACGTGGTAGAATCACGTTATTATGACTGCACCACGAATGGTCTGGCTCGACCATGGAAGAACCACGCTAGCAACGAATACCAGGATAAAATACCAACATAATGCTGAGATGTTTCGAGGCAAGGATTGAGAACCGGAGACCATATCTACTGCTTACGAGCCATTGTATGGAGGAGAGATGGAGGAGAACAAATTCTCAGGGGTCACATCGCATTTACATTTTAATTTATTATAAATAACACAGTATGCGAGTAACCCCTTTCAATCCCCGCTGAAACCAGTGAATTGTATTTTAAACAGGAGTAAGGATGACAAGCCAGCATGTACTCCACATATTAAACGGTTGCTACGACTTTCCATCTATTAAATAAATCATCCATTCAGAATCAAAATACAAATAGGTTTTAATGCCTGAGTACTAATACGGAATTCTTCGTTTCCAGCAAAAGGGTCTCCGGTTCTTTACACTCTCAGAGTAGAGTCACTTTTTTTTATAAAAGAAATCATGCAGTCTCATAGACATCTTAATCTATCCTTGGATAAAAATCAAAGATATAAGAGAACTGTTATTATTTCTTACGCCAGGTTATTCCTCGAAGTTATGTTAGTTAGTTGCTCGAAATACTTTCTATTTATTACAGATATGCAGGTTTCCTCAAAGTCTTACTTAACCGCGAAGAAAGTAACAAACAGCACTTAAGATTGCGATTACCGTTAAATTGCTATCGGTGGTAATCGAAATTGATACTTTGATATTTTTTATAGATTGAGGTTGACAAACGAGCGCTGATAGTAAGTGGATACTGTGGCCACACCAACATCTAACATCAGTTAAGAATCAAAATGCAATTACGTTGTCATCCCTGAGGGAAAAGATGGAATGCCTCTTTATGAATAAAAAGGATCTCCAGTTTCCATCATTCAACATACGAAACATAGCAGCACTAAGCTGCTATTTTACGCGGCATACAATATAAATTTATCCCGGCTCAACCGAACTATTCGTGCTATAGCTATAATATAGCTGCAGCGTGCTACCAAATAACGCTACATAAAACGTTATCCTTATTCCCTGAGTTCCATTTATCTTCAGTTAAGAATCGAAATGCAGATATGTTGTCACCCCTGAGCATTACTATGGAATGCCTCTTTTCAAGTTAAAACGGTGTCCGGTTTTCTATATTCACCATACGAATCACAGCAGCATGCTGCTGCTATTTTACGCAGGTATTGTACCAGCAAGGTCCTTCTCTTTTCGTGCCGACCAATTCGTGCTACGTGGCTCTACCATGTAAAATAAGGTTACGTTACTAGTTAATGTGGTTAAATATTGGACAGTTTTCATAGCGCGAGAAGTTAATTTGTAAGAAAAGTGTGGAGATTAATGTTTCGTGTTGAAATGTTAGTTTATTTTATACTAATTGTATTAGAAATCGATTAACCAAACGACGTATATTCCTAAAATTAGAAGAATAGAACAAAGTTAAAAATGTAAAAAATAAATAAAAGAATACAGTATAGAGGCGTTATTATTTGTATACATACATTAAAAAACATAATACTTCTCATTAAGTTGCAAATCTTCAATGATGACGACACTGTGTGACCAACTGCGTGACAAACAATTTCACCTCAGTGCCAACTAGCGAAATCTGGCGAGCGCGAGGTCACTGAACCTCATTAGTCATAAGTTGGTGAAACTCATGTTGTAATGTTGTTTCATTGGTAAATTAATAGTTTTCTTTCTAATAAGCTATTTATCCTCATCGGGATCATTCGTCCAATAAACAAGTTTTATTAATGAACTTTTAATTAGGGATGGGCCGAATATGGATTTCACCGAATACGAATATTCAGCCGAATGTTCGGTAAAACTTTTACCGAACCGAATATTCGGCCGAACATTATTCGGCAGGATAACCTTGGTAATCACCCAATTTATTTCGAAACTTATTACCGTAAAGCGCGCGGATTAGCATCGGACCCTGCCTCTCGCTCCCCGCCACACCTGACAGTTATTGCATCATCTAGTACTGAGCAAATTGCCGGCACATGCTTATGTTTTGACTATTCTTGTGATAAAAAAGTATTTCGTTTGTTTTATTCTTAGTAAAAATTGGTAATTATATGATAAAAATGAGCGGCAGGAAATTTACTATTTGGACTTATTTTAGAGAAAATGACGACCAAACTGAAGTGAAATATACTAATGTAATGTAATTTTTCTTTTTTTTTTTTTGATTCCAAAAACATTTTATCAAATTTCTATTTGCATCGGAAATAAATTTACGGTGAATCAAAAACATAAATGTATAAATTTATGCATTTGAGGCACTCTAGACGAGAGTTAGTACGAGTAGAATAAATAAAATATACTTTCAACAATAAAAGACATCGCAATACTCAATTCGTACATTTCAATACATTGGACAATATGAAAATGTTCGGTCGGAATGTTCGGTGATTTAGCCGAATATTTGGCCGAATACGAATATTCGGTAAAGCTGCCGAATATGCCGAATACCGAACGTAAAACGAATATTCGGCCCATCTCTAGTTTTAATATATACCTTTTAACAATTTATCAGTTCCATCTCTGTACAACCAGCATGCTCCGTTTACAAGGATCGAAGATGCTCTCAAAGACAAACGCCTTCTTGGATTCACGCTATCACTTGCCACTCAGTTATCCAGCTCCTCACTGCAATCGTAGTTTGTATCAACTCAACGTAAAACGTGTAGTGATGGTGTAAGAATATCCACTATCCCATATCGTGCCGTGGGTGTCATGAAAGACGATAGAAAACAAACCAGGAGATGGGCAGCAGCTTTGTTCTAATAACATCTAAAAATAAAACCTGCATTTGCCACCCCGCCTGCCCAGCGTGGCAACTGTGGTAAATATCTCTGTGAGACAATGTATGGGAGACGCCTATGTCCAGCAGTGGACTTTGATAGTAACTGCAACGGTAACGGTGACGTCATGAACATATTTTTGTACAGAAGCTTCGGGGCAAGACAGTCGTAACACGCGGCCTTAAGTCACCTGCATCCAACGGTTCTAAGTACACTCACCATAATGTACCATACGAAACAGCAGCATTAAGTACTAAAAATTAATAAATAAAATGCTTTGTAACCCCTGAGAACTTAGATAGAATGTCCCGTTTCTACGCTCACTGTACGATACGAAGCATTAAGCTGCTATTTTGCGGTGGTATTCAGTGAATGCGCGGTCATGCAATGATAACCTAGTTACAGCCTTCATAAATCTCAAGGGACGCACAGGGGCCATAGTAATCATTTGCTCAGCCTATCTTCCCGGCGAGAACGCAGATCCTACCACCGAGTTAGAGCGAGTGGCGGAGTTCGCCCTAAAACACAACACCAAACTTGTGATGGATTGTGATGCTAATGCTCAGCACACAGCCTGGGTAAGCACCAATATCAACGAAAGAGCTGAGTTACTTTATGATTTTCTCATCTCCAAACGTCTGTTAAGCCTAAACTTAGGTTGTACACTAACCTTTACAACGCGTGCTAGGCAAGAAGTGTTAGACATAACCTTTGTTACCAATAACATGTCCAGGTGGGTAAATTACTGGCATGTTAGTAGCGAAAACTCGATGTCTGATCACAAGCAACACTAAGTTTGTGATTGGAGCATCACCAACCCGTGAAACGGTTACTTTTAGGGATCCGAGAGCGACCTCCGGGGATATCCACAGAAAGAGAAGCATCAAAACAATTGAAGGTCTGGAGTTAGCGACGGAGACAATAACCGTAGGTATCCGTGAGGCCTTCGAGGACAGTTGTCCCGTCAAAGCCAAGACCTCAACACGAAAAGTTCCTTGGTGGAATTCTAAGCTGAAAGAACTTAAGGAAAAAACCAGGAAACTATTTAATAGGGCTAAGAAAACCAAGGGGTGGGATATTTATAGTGCAGCCCTAACTGAATATAATAAAGAAATCAGGAAAGCCAAGAGAGCATCGTGTAGGAAGCTATGCGAGGAAGTTGAGTCTTTGCCTCTCAGTGCAAGACTACACAAAATGCTATCGAAAGCTAAACCTAATCAGATCGGGCTTCTTAAAAAGCCGGATGGTAACTTCACTAATAGTGAAACAGAAACATTGGATAATGATTTCTTAAATTTACGCGAACACTACACATTGAATAAAACTATTATTTACGGATTTTGTCGCGTTTAATTACTTTAATTTTATTAGTAGTTTTATTCAAGAAACATTGGAGTTACTAGCATCAACCAATTTCCCAGGATCACACAAGACTTGAGCCTTGAATTCTTTCAGAGCCCTTCGATGGCCTTGCAATGAGGACTGGTGTAGGGCTGCAAAGATAATAAGGTCAAACATATAATTCCCATCCAACTACAGAGGGGTATCGACATCCTTCTTCCTTATCTGGTGAAAATCTTCAGAGAAAGTTTTGCATGGGGATATATTCCAGAACGATGGACAATTATCAAGGTTCTACCTATACCTAAGACTGGTAGAAAGGACTACGCTTTACCAAAGTCCTTTAGACCTATAAGCCTATCTTCCTTTCTTCTTAAGACATTGAAAAGGTTATAGATAGATATATAAGGGGTGTAGCTCTAGCTACGAGGCCCATACGTTACAACCAGCATGCTTACCGCAGAAGCAAATCTACTGAAACAGCCCTGATCAGTGTCATTGACAGGGTCGAAAAAGCACTGGAGGATAAAGAAATAGCTCTCTGTGCCTTTCTATATATTGAGGGCGCCTTCGACAGTAGCCCACATCACTGCTGATTGGGGGCCTAACATCTAAAAATGTTGACCCCACAACCATCATATGGGTGAAGTCGATGCTCTCAAATAGAAAGGAAAAAATAGCGCTGTTTCAAACTTCGATTGAGGTTGCAACTACAAGAGCCTGCCCACAAGGAGGTGTTTTGTCACCCCTTCTTCGGACTCTTGCGGTTGAACAACTATTGTACACAATGGCAGACCTACGCTTTGACACATTGGGTTATGCCAAAGTACTTTATCGTCAATAATACAAAGAGCCCTAAACACCATAAATAACTGGTGTAGGGATAACAGTTTATCAGTTCATGCTGATAAAACTGTTATAATAACCTTTACTAAAAAGACGGTTGGACAAATTAGTCCAACCAAAACTTAATAGCAAAGAAGTACCATTTTCCACGGAAGTTAAGTACGAGTGAATGCAGGAAATAAAGTAAATGGGGCTCTACACTCTATTGTGAAAAGTCAGAATGTGTCAAAAAAGGCACGTATTGCAATTCACAGTGCTGTATTAGTCCCTACTTTAACATATGATAGTGAAAGTTGGGTGTGGCAGAAAAAGCACGAGAGTAGAATAAATGCAGTAGAAATGCAGTCGCTAAGGAGTATGTTAGGGCTAAATCTGAGCGACAGGGTGAGAAACTGTGTGATGAAAGAAGAGTGTGGTTTGCAAGATGATGCGTTGACCAGGATTAAGAAAGGAATGCTTCGGTGGTTTGGTCATGTAGAAAGAATGAATGCGGAAAGACTGACAAAGCAAATATATGTTGCAGAAGTGAATGGAAGAGTCGGAAAGGGACGTCTTAGGCGGAAGTTTGTCGACCAAATTGGCGATATACAAAAAATGGGCCAAATTGAGTACCCTTAATCGACGAGCATGTATGCGTAGGTATATGGATGTGGAAGAGGCGAGAAAGGTATGTCAGGATCGTGCTAAATGGAAGTCTGTAGTCTCTGCCTACCCCTCTGGGTGACTGGCGTGAGTGTTTATATTTTATGTTATGTATTAGGTACTTGGGCGTAAAAATCGACCAAAATCTAACGTGAAACTCTCACCTTAGCAACGTAGCCATAAGGCAAAAATTGCTTTAGGTACGTGCAGTCGTTTGGTCGGGAACAACCGGGGCTTGCGTCTCAGTATGGTCCTATGGCTGTACAGCAGCATAGTGAGGCTCACCTACGCCTCTCTTGTCTGGTATAACAAGGCCAACCAAAAGACGACTGCGGACAGACTAAATAGTCTACAAAGGACTGCCTGCCTAATGGCAACTGGAGCTATGCGATCATCGCCTGGAGCGGCTCTTAATGCACTTCTATGCCTAACGCCCCTTGACGTCTATCTAGACAAGGAGGCGAGGGCTAGTTTAGATAGGATTAACGCCCAGGGTGGTCAGAGCTTGCTCTCCTACATATTGAGATCCATTCTCAATTCAATTAAGGAATCACCGGTCTTATGCACGATCTCAGATATCATGCGTCCACTACACACTTTTGATAAAAAGTATATAGTGGAATCACCCTCCAGAGAAGACTGGCTGAATGGCTAGGTTATTAGTTAGGTCGGTAGCCTCATATGGTATACCGATGGGTCTAAAATGGCCCTCGACGTAGGCTTTGGAATTTACGGGGAACGCCCCAAATTCAAACTTAGTATGAATTTGGGTAGATACACCTCTATCCTCCAGGCAGAAATTTTTGCCATAATTCGGTGTGCGGAAATCAATCTGCAAAAACACTACGTCAACCATATAATTTACATAAACTCTGATAGTCAAGCAGCACTGCTAGCGCTGAGGTCAAACTTAGTGAACTCGAAGCTAGTTGGAGACTGCGTGAACCGTTTAAACGCTCTGGGATGAACAACAGGGTCGTTTTAAGATGGGTTCCGAGTCAAGAGGGTATTGTAGGTAACGAATTTGCTGACAAACCTGCACTGGAGGGGTCAAAGTGGACACAATTTGGACCCGAGCCATTTTGTGGAATCCCAAAAAGCCTAGCCCGATTGACCCTTGAAACTCTTTATCACAATAAATCACTTAAGATCTGGTCTGACACACCAGGCTTAAAACATTCTAAAACCTTAATCCGGGCTTTTGATCGTAAATTCACTTCAGAAGCCCTAGGATTAAGTAAAAATAAATTGCGCATTCTGACAAGAGCCCTAACTGGAGACCGTTGTCTTAAAAAGCACATGTCTATCCTGGGACTAAGCAACTCAAGGATATGTCGGTTCTGTTCCATAACGGAAGAAACGCCTCTACACATCCTAACTGATTGCGGACCCTTAATGCGCAAACGTAACACTCTTCTGGGAAACTATGTACTCCGCCCAGAAGAAGTGAAATTGCTCGCGGCTAAGTAACTCCTTCTATTCATTGAAGACATCGGGCTTAGCCGTGAACTATAGTCATAGCAGCGATCACAATAGATCTTATAGATCGCAGTGATACTGGTCTTTTTCCCTAGACCTGCATAGCCGCTCGCATATAAAAAAAAACCGTCACATGCAATTCTTTGATTCCAAAATCAAATTCGAATTCTATATCCAAAAAGAGTGTAAAAGTTTCTAGTTTAACTCTGACAAACATCGTTAATTGAAAATAAAATTAAAAAATCCAGTACCGTAGATACGTCTACGTCATAATACGAGAACAAATTGACATATTTGCGTTTTGTTACTGGTTGCGCGGAAAAAACCGTTGGATTATTATATTTGACGGTAGGAGTGTCAAGTCGCTTGTTCCTTTCCGAAAAACGATATCATTCGTACCCTCCTATCGACACATCGGGGTGGTGGGGTGAGAGGGGCAAGAAGATGATTCTAGAATGTCACGTAATCATCGGAGCCGAGGACGTATAAGGCACGCGCGACCGTTGCGCGTCCTCTTTCCGTCACAGTCGTCGTTGAAACCACACCGCTAGTAGAAACCGCTTTAGCCTGGAAGCAGTCGAGCTCCAGGAGACCCGCCTCACATCGTGTGAGATATAGTCGCGCACCGCCTCTCTCCGGAGTGTTCCAGAAGAAGTTCCAGAAGTTGCAGCTATAGTGCTCAACAGGATAGAAGAAACCCCGGTGAGTCAATTCCTTTAATTAGCTCCTGCCTTACATAGTTTAACCCGCTCCAATTTTGTTGTTCTCCTAATAAGGCAGGATTCTCTTTTCAGCGATTTGGCACAATAATAGTTTTAGTTTAGGGGAGAGCGAGTGCATTATACCGCATGTTATAGTAGTCGCTTTTACGTAAGCGTAGAAGCAACCGCATATACAGTCCACTTTAGTTAATATCTCGCGTAATAGGTTTAAGGTTCGACCGGGGAACTAGACTTCGGCAGCCTTAAACACGTGGTTCCACCATTTTATGGTCCTTCGAGCCGGATTTTGGTCGAATTGTTGAATTAATTAATTAGATAATGCACTCTAATTTATAGAATAGACTTAAATAGTGTTCGTTTAAATTTAAATTTTGATTAGGTACTCGCAAACAGAATTATTCGTTTTATAGCGCTCGTATTTGATTAAATTTAAAGCCTATTAAATAATTGAAACAGTGTAATAGGAACCGTTTGATACGCTTACCCACAATCTTGATAAAATTATTGAGTGCAAATGACGCGTCACCTCGACTCGCTGCGCAGGTGTTCGATTTAATTACGTAATACGGCATACCGAGTGTCCATCCTTTATTGTTTGTGCGTTGTGAGATTAATTGTGATTGATATAACTTTATTATAATAGTTTAAAATGGCAGTTAGTGGAAGTGAAATCAAAATTAAAACGCTTTATGCCAAGAGGGACATACTCTTTTCGCGTATGCAGAATATAAGTGATTATATAAAGAACATTCATATAGAAGCAGTGCGGGAAACCTTTTTGACTGAAATCGAAACGATAGATTCTCTAGGAATAGATTACGAAAAAATATTAGACCAAATTAATCATTTGGAATTACAAATCGACCCGAAATACATAGTGAACTACCAACCGCTGCTGGCATTCGAAGATATGTTGTGTCGCGTGAAAAGAATTGCGAGATCCCTACTATCTCAAAACGAAGCAAAGCCGGAAAAACAGGTACGTCCAAGCGACTCGATTAGGTTGCCGCCAATAGATATTCCGGTATTTAATGGTGATATTAAGACGTGGCCCTTCTTCTTCAGTAGTTTTCAAAACAATATACACAATAACCAATCGTTATCGGACGCCGAAAAATTATATTACTTAATTAGTAAACTTAGTGGCAGGGCACAGTCGATCTGCTCTGGTTTTACACCTACAGCAAACAATTACCTATTAATATTCGAAACGCTTAAAACTAAATATGAAGATAGGAGAATGTTAGCTTCCGAATATTTGAACCAGATATTCGATCTTAAACCTATATCATCCGCGAACATCAACGGCTTAGAGCAATTTCTAGATAAATTTGTGGCATCGGTGGCTGCACTTAAGAATTTGAAATTTAATGATCTTATGGACGTGGTGTTTCTCCATATTGCACTGAAGAAGTTGGACCCCGACACCGTGCGTGCGTTTGAAATGGAGCATCGTAGCTCGGAGATGCCTTCCTTTCATTCATTAGCATCGTTCGTGCGAGATCAAATAAAGGTGATGCAGCACTCTCCGAACGTTAAACAGGAGAATAAAAGGTGCGTCGACCGTAGACAGACTCAACCATCTAAAATAGCAGGGTCGTTAACTTACGTAACCGCTACGCCAACATCACTCCAGCATACTTGTTTAGTATGTAAAGATAGACACGGTAATTTATATAATTGTGCGACTTTTCGTAAATATTCACCAAGCGAGCGTTATAAATTAGTAAAGACAAACAACCTATTGTGACGGCTCAATATTATTATTAATAATTAAATTCAATATAAAGGGGCGTCAAAAATAGTTTTAAAACATATATATTAAGCAATAAAGTTAAATTAATAAACATAAAGTTAATATATTTCAGACATTATCCCAATAACATAGCAAATTAAAGGCAAAATTATTGTTTCTCGTAGTAGGTAAATTTATTATAAAAAAAAAACTTGTAAAAATATTTACAATAAAATAAATAATAGAAATACAAGTCAAAAAATATTATAAAATTAAGTTAAATAACGTTTATAAGATAATTAGAAAATTTGTTAAAAATTGTTTAAGTCATGGGATGTGTTCGTGTATAAAAGAAAATTTTTCTAAGTTGTGGAAGGAGTTCACGTATAGATGAAATTTTCTAAGTTGTTGAAGGAGTTCATGTATTAAAGAAAATTTTCCTAAGTTATGGAAGGTGTTCACGTATAGACGTCTTGTATGGATGAGGTGCCGGAGATACATACCTGCAGTTCTACATATATATGGGGTGGTCGGGAGCCTGACTGCCTGAAGTACTGTAGCACAATGACTAGTCCTATATTAGGGACTTATGATATTAAACTCAATGATACAAAAGCAATACTATAGAAGGTCTCCATGATGAATTTGCATTACAATAGTAGGGTCGTGGGTTCGAACCCTATATATGAATGACTTATGAAAGTAAGGTCTATGATTCAAAAGCAATACTATAGAAGGTCTCTGTGATTAATATGCATTACAATAGTAGGGTCGTGGGTTCGAATCCTATATATGAATGACTTATGAAAGTAAGGTCTATGATTCAAAAGCAATACTATAGAAGGTCTCTATGATTAATATGCATTACAATAGTAGGGTCATGGGTTCGAATCCTATATATACATGACTTATGAAAGTAAGGTCTATGATACAAAAGCAATATTATAGGAGGTCTCCTTGATGCATAAGCATTGTATGGGGTGGTCGGGTGACTGACTGCTCCTAGTACTGTAGCAAAATGACTAGTCCTTATTAGGGACTTGAAAAGGAATATTATGGTGGCGTGTGTGCTGCTTCACGAGCAATTGGTCCGAGGTAAACTTGGACTCGCTAACCGATGTGTCCTAGACATATCATCTTAGTGCCGGTGGTAAGCGGGTTTGTTGTAGCAATACGGCTTTCCTGTGGACATCGCACACCCATACCGTTTGTGGGCGGCGTAGTAGCGCATAGCGAAGCGTCGTCTATCTTTCGGATGGGGATGATGAGTGTGTTTGGTAGCACTTTTAAGTGTAACGGGCATACTCAACTTCATGTCTTAGTGCATTAGCGCTATGATACGTGGAGTTTTGTTCATTGACGTCTTAGTAGCGTGCTACTATGATACGTTAGTGATATTTTTTATATAACAACAATACTAACTTTGTTGCCAAAGTCGATAGGAGTCATGTGGGTGTGTTGTGAGGGTGCGCCGCCCATATGATAGTTGCATTGATGCTTACTGCTACATGCGGTATTGCGTCTTGTGATGGATCTGCGGGTGTGCTGCGCCTGATTCGACGCTCTCTTGTGGTTCTGGTCGATGGAGGTATACAATTAACATCTTAGTGTCGGTGGTAAGCGGGTTTGTTGTAGCAATACGGCTTTCCCGTGGACATCGCACACCCATACCGTTTGTGGGCGGCGTAGTAGCGCATAGCGAAGCGTCGTCTATATTTCGGATTGGGATGATGAGTGTGTTTGGTAGCACTTTTAAGTGTAACGGGCATACTCAACTTCATGTCTTAGTGCATTAGCGCTATGATACGTGGAGTTTTGTTCATTGACGTCTTAGTAGCGTGCTACTATGATACGTTAGTGATATTTTTTATATAACAACAATACTAACTTTGTTGCCAAAGTCGATAGGAGTCATGTGGGTGTGTTGTGAGGGTGCGCCGCCCGTATGATAGTTGCATTGATGCTTACTGCTACATGCGGTATTGCGTCTTGTGATGGATCTGCGGGTGTGCTGCGCCTGATTCGACGCTCTCTTGTGGTTCTGGTCGATGGAGGTATACAATTAACATGTTAGTGTCGGTGGTAAGCGGGTTTGTTGTAGCAATACGGCTTTCCCGTGGACATCGCACACCCATACCGTTTGTGGGCGGCGTCGTAGCGCATAGCGATGCGTCGTCTATCTTTCGGATGGGGATGTTGAGTGTGTTTGGTAGCACTTTTAAGTGTAACAGGCATACTCAGCTTCATGTCTTAGTGCATTAGCGCTATGATACGTGGAGTTTTGTTCATTGGCGTCTTAGTAGCGTGCTACTATGATACGTTAGTGATATTTTTTATATAACAACAATACTAACTTTGTTGCCAAAGTCGATAGGAGTCATGTGGGTGTGTTGTGAGGGTGCGCCGCCCGTATGATAGTTGCATTGATGCTTACTGCTACATGCGGTATTGCGTCTTGTGATGGATCTGCGGGTGTGCTGCGCCTGATTCGACGCTCTCTTGTGGTTCTGGTCGATGGAGGTATACAATTAACATGTTAGTGTCGGTGGTAAGCGGGTTTGTTGTAGCAATACGGCTTTCCCGTGGACATCGCACACCCATACCGTTTGTGGGCGGCGTCGTAGCGCATAGCGATGCGTCGTCTATCTTTCGGATGGGGATGTTGAGTGTGTTTGGTAGCACTTTTAAGTGTAACAGGCATACTCAGCTTCATGTCTTAGTGCATTAGCGCTATGATACGTGGAGTTTTGTTCATTGGCGTCTTAGTAGCGTGCTACTATGATACGTTGGTGATATTTTTAATATAACAACAATACCAACTTTGTTACCAAAGTCGATAGGGATCATGTTGGGTGTGTTGTGAGGGGGCGCCATCCGTATGATAGTTGCATTGATGCTTACTGCTACTGGCGGTATTGCGTCTTGTGATGGATCTACGGGTGTGCTGCGCCTGATTCGACGCTCTCTGTGGTTCTGGTCGATGGAGGTATACGGGTGGTGATGTCTGCTGGGATGTATGGGGGACCTTGGAATGGTGTAAGCCCGACGATAGTCGTATTGATGCTTGTTGCGTTCTGCAGCATTACTTCTCTGCGATGGTTGTTTGGTGGGACGCTATTCTCAATGGCGCTCTCTGCGTCTTGGTTTGACTCACACCTAAGTAGCTTTGCCCAAGTCGGGTCCCTTCATTGCGGGGCTGCAGACTGTCTGCCCTCCACGATGTTTTATATAACAACATAATATTATCTCTCTGTAACTTTCCCACCTTTGAATGATTGAAGGCAACTTGTTGGTGGGTGAGACAAACATGATCGAAAATGCAATTACTCAACGTCAGTGACACAAACCCTTTCTGATGGCGAATTATTACTCTTATCTTATAACTGCCTTTTGGCTATATCTGCCGTTGTATTGGTTGGTGGAGCATATGTGTCGACCTCATGCGGGTGGTAGCTGGCGGGAGGATCTGAGGAGACTCTCAAGGCTGGGGCCGAAAGCTGCACAACGTGGGACCCCATTCCCTTGAGGTGAGCAGTAGTCTCATGACACGCTCTGCGGCTAGTAGCCGTGCTGATCATGCAATTGGTGGTGATGCCATACACTTACATCACGTCTGCAGGAGCGGCGGTCTGGCAGGTGGTGGCGCTCACGGAGGGTTTACAGCCAGTGTGCCTATTTGCCTAAACCGTGTGACGTACATTCACTGTGGCTGGATTCGTTCGTATTCTGTATGGCGTTTACACGCATTGACATGCGCGACTTCGGTCGATGTTTGTGCTTACGCACTAACAAGGGGCCAAGCCTCTTTTACTGGTTCGCCAGTTATTTTGCTGTGGACTACGGTCCAGTTCCCGAATTAGCGTTCCCTCCGGGGGGAGTGCATCAAAATGGTTGGCGCTCACCGTGCACGGCGTGTGTGGGGCCGTGTACCTCCCCTACATTTTTTTAAATAAATGTAGGAGAGCGAAGCCCTTGTATCGGGTATTTTTGTATAAATATATTGTGAGCCTTTTCCAAGCGGGAAGGGATTAATAATAATAAATTAATAATGTAAACCTGATACAAGTGGAATAGGGACGTTTTATGCTCTTAACCTTTTTCGAGCCCTGTCTTTGCGAACGGGGTTGACTTAGTTTATAAGGCACTACCAACAGCTTTCAATTGCTCTAGTGAATATTCATTCTTCCAAAAGACACCTAAAAGAACTAAGTTACATACAAACACAACGTAAATAAGGGTCCTAACTAAGACGATCACGCCAAAAGATTACAAACGGCCTATTATTAAACCTTTAGAGAGATCATTTTAGAAAGATCTAAACATAGTTTATTAATCCTGGTCACATATATATAATGTTATTGAAAAGGGGATATTTTTAATATTATAAAATTTTTATTTTGCAATACAATAGAGGGGGGGGGGGATCGTTACACTATGTTTGAACTGCTTAAGCGATAAGCATTTAGTTGCAAAATGCAATTCGAGTTCCGTATGTAGCAAGTGCGCCAGGAAACATCACACGCTATTACATTTTGAAAATAGCAACATAGCGGCGTCAAGTAAAGCGGATAAGGAATTCGCCCCTACTAAGGTCAACGATTCTAGCGGTCGACCTGGTGATGTCGCTCTGTGCTCATTGGCAAATATGGGAGCACAACCTCCTTCAACCGTGTTACTGGGTACGGCACGTATTTTGGTTAGGGAGTCGCGTGGAAACGAACAAAACGTCCGTGCACTGCTGGACAGCGGAGCCCAAAATAGCTTTATAACGCGACAATGTTGTCGGCGCTTAGGCTTAGTAATAAATAGGTCACTTTCATGTCCTGTAATTAAAGGCATCGGAGGCACTAGTAAATCGACACAGGGATATATAAATTTAAAATTTTATTCTCGGGTAAATCGTAATGTTAACTTTGATATAAATGCACTAGTAGTAGATAGGGTCACTGAACGGTTGCCAACCGTTTCGGTTGACACCTCGGCAATGATTGAATTTAAGAATTTGACTCTGGCGGACGACACTTACGCCGTTCCTGGAAACATAGACATGCTCATTGGAGCATCGCTTTTCCCTCATCTTTTGTTAAACAATAAGGTCAGGGGCAACTCCTCGCATACCGCGCCTTACGCACTGGAAACCGTATTGGGCTATGTGATCCTTGGCTCCGCCCCCATCATAGATAGTATTTCGGCAACCTCTTATTGTGGTATGGCTGTCGAACCGCTCGAGTCGTTAGTCCGCAAATTTTGGGAGATGGAGGAGGTGAACGTCCCACCCATAGCTAGCTCAGATGACAGGTTATGCGAGGAAATTTACGTCCGCACGACCATTCGTGATCGCGACGGTAGATATAGAGATATCTACCGTCGGTCGATAGACGGTAGCGCTACCCTTTAAAGGAGATGTTTTATCTCTCGGCGATTCGCGTCAAATGGCGGAAAAACGTTTCTACAGCTTGGAGCGTAGGATGCTCGCTTCACCCCAGTTAAAGGAAGCTTACGACGGCGTCATTAACGAATATATAAGAGAAGGTTACATATCACTTGTGGCTTCGAAATTAGATAACTACGAAGACACACCGTCGTATTTCATACCACACCACGAAGTCATTAGAGAGGACAAACTTACATCTAAGTTACGTGTAGTGCTCAACGCTAGTGCTAAAACTAGCACTCACCTGTCGCTTAACGATATCCTCTAAAGTGGGCAAAATTTACAGGGCAGTTTATTTAATATAATAGTCAATTTTCGTTTGTTTAGTATAGCACTATCCGCCGATATTCGTCAAATGTTTCTTTGCATAGGGGTCCGTGAATGCGACCGTAGATTCCAACGCATTTTATATCGTTTCAACCCAAAGGAACCTCTAATGGTGTTTGAATTTAACCGCGTTTGTTTTGGTTTAAAGTCGAGCCCATTTCATGCGTTACGCACGGTGAGACAGCTCGCTCACGATGAAGGTCCCTCTTATCCTAAAGCTAAGAGGGCAATTGAGAGCGGATTATATATGGATGATTTTGTGTACTCGGTCGATAGCGTGGAGGAGGCAACCCTAACCACCGCCGAGGTTATAAAGCTCATGAAATCGGGTCAATTCGATCTTGTGAAGTGGACTAGTAATTCGCGTCCGGTTTTGGATACAATCCCACTATCACACCGTCTTTCGGCGATAAAGGAATTCGACGATTCTGATACACACAAGGTGCTCGGTCTGTGTTGGTCACCAGAGTCCGACGTGTTTAGCCTTAAGGTAAATCCGCCCGTTGAGAAATGCACAAAGCGCACAATACTGTCATGCGTTGCTAGATTATGGGACGTCATGGGTTTCGTAGCTCCGGTGGTATTATACGCTAAGCTTTTAATTAAACAACTTTGGTTATTGGAATGCGACTGGGATGACTCGCCGCCTGACAGCATTGTTCGGTTGTGGCAGCGCTTTAGAGAGGAACTTCCTTTATTAAGAGAAATTAAAATACCGCGTCATATCAACGTAGATAGAAGTAGCGCCATAACAGTCGTTGGGTTTGCAGACGCCAGCGAGAAGGCTTACGGGGGCGTTGTATATTTCCACGTCCAGAATAATGGTAGAAATTCGATTAGCCTCATTAGTTCTAAGTCGAGAGTCTCCCCCCGTAAGGTTGTCTCTCTGGCGCGCTTAGAGCTTTGCGCAATATTAGTACTCACCAAGCTTATTACCGCAGTTATCAGCGCATGTAGGGATAGAGTTCACATAGAAAGGATATTTGCCTTTTCCGACTCCACCATCGCCTTATGCTGGGTTCATTCTTCACCCCACCGTTGGGATACGTTTGTTGCGAACCGAGTGGCCAAGATACAAGACGAGTTAGAAACGCGGAACTTTTATCACGTGTCCGGTACGGAAAACCCCGCCGATTGTCTATCCCGTGGACTCACCCCGATGCAAATAATGGACCACCCGCTTTGGTTCCACGGACCTGCTTGGGTTCACTTGGATCCCTCGCAATGGCCAATAACCGATTTCGAACCTTCGTCAGTGTCACAACCGCCGGAAGAAAAGAGACACGCTCTAGTGGCGAACGTTTCGAGCGAGGTTTCTCCAATCATTGCTTTGGCGAACCGCTTGTCCTCTTGGTCGAAATTATTGCGTAGCGTAATTTACGTTTGTCGATTCGCGAAGCTGTTACCGCGACGTTCGTATGTCTTAGCATCCGATTACAACTATGCTGAGTCGCTAGTATTACGTGAACTTCAACGTGCGCACTTCTCTGAAGAAATTAGAAGATTACAATCGAATAGAGCTTGTAGTCGCGCCTTTCAACGCCTTAAGCCATTTTTACAGGATGGGATTGTAAGGGTAGGTGGACGCTTGTCCAACTCGCAATTGAGTTTCGACCAACGGCACCCTATTGTTTTACCGCGTACCATATCATGAACTTATTAGTCGACTACCATCATAAATTGAACTCGCACGCTGGCCCCGACTTGTTGATGTCGATTTTGCGTCAGAATTATTGGATTCTTTCTGCACGTAGTTTAATACGCAATCGGGTGCACAGATATATAGCTTGCTTTCGGGCACGCCCCAAGCCGTCATTTCCGGAAATGGCGGAACTTGGATCTTGTAGAGTAATACAATCAGTAAAGCCCTTCACGCACACCGGGTCTGATTTCGCTGGCCCGTTTAAGGTCACGCTCACTCGCGGGCGTGGTATAAGATCCACAAAGGCTTACGTCTGCATTTTCGTATGTCTAACTACTCGAGCGGTGCATATAGAACTCGTTAGTGATCTAAGCACAGCAGGCTTTATGGGTGCATTTAAAAGATTTCTATACCGCAGAGGCCCTGTAAGTAAATTGTATTCGGATAACGGTACGAACTACGTCGGTGCAAAACGTATTCTATCGGAACTACATGAGCTCTTAGCTAGCAAGTATTATAATTCGGAGTTCGCTCACATTCTAGCCGAGAACCGCATTGAGTGGTCTCTGAACGTCCCAGCCGCGAGTCATTTTGGGGGCAATTGGGAGACTAATATCAAGAGTCTAAAGAGTCATTTATACCGAGTAATAGGAGATCAAATTTTGTCCTTCGAAGAGCTAAGTACGGTGCTCGCTCAAATTGAATGCGTAATGAATAGTCGCCCACTTTGTCGTACGTTGTCTAGTGACCCCTCGGAACCGCTGGCTCTAACTCCAGCACATTTTTTGAATTTAACGCCTTTAAAGTATTTGCCAGCCGCAGATATGGATGAGAACAGACTTAGCATTTCCGCACGCCACAAATTATTAGATCGGTTAGTGCAATCGTTTTGGAAACGATGAAGGATGGAATACTTGCATACTTTGCAGTATCGACAAAAATGGAACACAGCAACTGAGCCTTTAGCTGTAGGAACTGTAGTTGTGCTCACCAAAGAGAATACGCCGCCTCTCCACTGGCCGTTAGGAATTGTCGAAGAGGTCTTTCCCGGTTCCGACGGAGTAGTTAGGATAGCTCGCGTTAAGACCACGGTTGGGTCTTACTTGCGTCCGGTTGTCCGTTTGTGCCCCCTGCCTCTTCCATAATTTAAATTAGCTTTCTAGATTAAATTGTAGTTGAATTTTGGTAACCTTAGCGTTAGTTAGTTATTTTGTTAGTTGATCTTAGCTCTAGTTGTATTAGTTAATTTTGAAGGAAATCCTTCAAGGGCGGGGGAGATGGTAGCGCGGAAAAAATCATTGGATTATTATATTTGACGGTAGGAGTGTCAAGTCGCTTGTTCCTTTCCGAAAAACGATATCATTCGTACCCTCCTATCGACACATCGGGGTGGTGGGGTGGGAGGGGCAAGAAGATGATTCTAGAATGTCACGTAATCATCGGAGCCGAGGACATATAAGGCACGCGCGACCGTTGCGCGTCTTCTTTCCGTCACAGTCGTCGTTGAAACTACACCGCTAGTAGAAACCGCTTTAGCCTGGAAGCAGTCGAGCTCCAGGAGACCCGCCTCACATCGTGTGAGTTATAGTCGCGCACCGCCTCTCTCCGGAGTGTTCCAGAAGAAGTTCCAGAAGTTGCAGCTATAGTGCTCAACAGGATAGAAGAAACCCCGGTGAGTCAATTCCTTTAATTAGCTCCTGCCTTACATAGTTTAACCTGCTCCAATTTTGTTGTTCTCCTAATAAGGCAGGATTCCCTTTTCAGCGATTTGGCACAATAATAGTTTTAGTTTAGGGGAGAGCGAGTGCATTATACCGCATGCTATAGTAGTCGCTTTTACGTAAGCGTAGAAGCAACCGCATATACAGTCCACTTTAGTTAATATCTCGCGTAATAGGTTTAAGGTTCGACCGGGGAACTAGACTTCGGCAGCCTTAAACACGTGGCTCCACCAGTTACAAGCAATTTTTAGTGATATTTATTTTTGTCCTAATTAATTCAAAACGCATTTTCGAGATCCAAAAACAGTGTAATAGGTTCAAACTTAACCCTGACAAGCTTCCTAAACTAAAATCATAATTAAAATCAAGTACCGAATATCTATAGCCAACTCCAAAATTGCATACATACATAAAAACGGTGTAGTTGTAGTGTAAAATTATCCACTACCTCATAGAGTTTCGTGGGTGTCGTAAGAGACGACAGAGGGAAATATACTTGGAGATAGGCCATGGTATATTTTATGCTTTACTTTAAGATTGGACGTACATTAACTTGGAAAAAAATCTGCTCTTAAAAGTGTTAAAATAGGGGATTAAATTTTTAACGTAACCGTTTAGACCACACGAGATTATGATATTCCTTTGTCCATTTAAAAGGTTAAAAATAATTTTGAGATTTTACCTTTATTTTAACTTAAGCAAAGTAGGAGCCAGAACTAGTACAAACTAACTACTCTATGGTTGTACTCGTTACATTAACTTCATGGTATAGACAATATAGGTGAAATTCCTAGCGTGGTGGTAAGATTTAAAATAAAAAAGTATTAATCAAATGCAGTTTTAACGACTAACCACGTAATGATTTCATTGATCAAGCCACGAACAGAGCTGAAATCCATTTAGGAGGCAGGGATGAGAGACTATTCTCTTTGGACTTTTGGAATCTTGTTTTAGTTTACTTATTTTTACTACTGAAGTTTCAGGTGGTTTAAAGATCTATTGTGATTAGACCGTGAATAAATGTTTTTTCTTTGTTTCTTAATAATGAAAATCAAATACGGTCATTAACACCTTTCCTGTTTTCAACAAACGTTTTTCGAATATATATATATATATATATATATATATATATATATATATATATATATATACTACTCTGTGTAAAAAGTATCGGGAATATGTCAATAAAAAGACCCGCGGAAAAGAGGTCGTTCTAATTTTTTTACTGCATGTTGGTAGCACTGTACTGATTTAGCGCGCAAAGTTTGAGCGGGATCTGTCATTTACACTTTTTGTTGGTCATATTTTTGAGTTCTCGGCGATTTTTACAATGGAAAATATTGTTGAACAAAAAGTGTGACTTAAATTTTGTGTTTCGAATGATATTTCATGTGGTGAATCACTAAAAATGTTGCGAAATACCTACGGCGAATCGTGTATATCGAAAACAAGGGCTTATGAATGGTATAAGGCTTTTAAAGAAGGCCGAGAAGTAGTAGTAGACTTGCCTCGTTCTGGTAGACCTTCAACCGCTACGACCAAAGAAAACATCGACAAAATCAAGAAGCTAGTGCTCGAAAATCGACGTATGAGTCTGAGAGAGTTGGCTAGTGAGGTGAACATATCTTTTAAGTCCGTCCACAACATTCTCATTGACATTTTAGGCATGAAACGCGTCGCCGCTCGACTAGTTCCAAAAGAGCTCAATTTTGTTCAAAGAGCGCAGCGAAAGCATGTCGCTGAAGACTTGGTTTCCCGAGCTTCTACGGATCCGACCTTTATGAAACGTATAATAACTGGCGATGAGACATGGGTTTATGAGTACGACATGCAAACAAGCCAACAGTCTTCAGAATGGCGTCTCGAAAACGAGCCGAAACTCAAAAAACCGCGGCAAAGTCGCTCCAAAATCAAGGTGATGCTGACAGTTTTTTTTTGACTACCATGGTGTGATTCACTCCGAATTCCTTCCAAAGGGAGAAACAGTGAATAAAGAATATTATTTAGACGTCATGAAGCGTTTGCCTGAGAGTATCCGCCGAAAACATACAGATTTGTGGCAACACAACTCATGGATGCTGCACCATGATAATGCACCATCACACACAGCCATTATAGTGAAAGAGTTTTTAGCGAAAAATTCAACAAAAGTTCTCGACCAAGCACCGTATTCACCTGATATGGCTCCGTCTGACTTTTTTTTATTTCCCAAGTTAAAATTACCACTTCGAGGAAAACGTTTTGAGTCGATAGAAGCCATAACAAAAAATTCGCTGAATGAGCTAAAGGCCATACCGCAAATAGCCTATGAAAAATGTATGGAAGACTGGGTGAAGCGTTGGAGATGTTGTATTGCAAGCGATGGGCCTACTTTGAAGGCGATAAAATAAATTTAGATGAATAATTTGTATTTTTTGTTTTATTGACAAATTCCCGATATTTAGTACACAGAAGGTATATATATATATATATATATATATATATATATATATATATATATATATATATATATATATATATATATATATATATATAGCATATTGTCTAGATCCTTCCCGGCATTGCTCTCCGTCTGTTCGTAAAGCTTCATCACAATCAGTTCTGCTTTTCTGAAGATCAGCTTGAATACTGACTGATGAGAATTTTAAATATGGGATGTCTCAGTCACATTCAACTACCAGAACTTTTGAAAATGAGTCAATATTACAGAGAGCTATTTCAGTTTTATTTATATGTAAATATTTAGTTATTTTTAGGTGACGAATTAGTATAATATTGTGTACGTACTCTGGTTGGGCGGTGGGCCCTAGGGTTTCCGAGTTCGATTCCCCGGTCGAGCTTTCATCCTATTACGCGAGATGTTATACTAGATGGACTGTATACGCGGGAAGCTTCTTTTGCCTCAATAAGATGGCGGATGTGGCACGCGGTTCCTTGACAATGCACCCGCTCTTCCGAAATCTATTGCTTCCCAAGGTTATGAAGGTTATGCCTGCTTGAGCACGTTAGGAGAAATGAAATGGGGCGGGTTAATCAACAAACAAAATGCTCAAGCAGGCACTGAATTATAGGAAAAACACATTTACCAGGGTGTGACTTCGATGCGGCTTAGGCGCTTCCGTTGCTGTGATGCGACGTGAGGTGGGTCTTCTGGGGCGCCCCAAAGATGTGCGAAGGCAGAGAGCGGTGCGCGACGGTATCTCACACTATGTAAGGCAGTTGTTTCTGGAGCGCGACTGCTCCAGGTGCGGTTGAGACTAGCGGCGCGTGGCAAAGGTCCGCACGAGGGCCGTGCGCGAGCTTATATTGCTTCGGCTTTCTTATCAATGCATCTCGGTTGGGCGCGCTTCTCATTGGTCGAAAGAATCACGCCACCTTCTAGAATCTCCTTTTTCCCCTCTCACCCCCCCCCCACCCCTTTTAGTGTGTACGTAGGGACAATAGGTCAAAGGAAGGATGAACACTTGGCATAATATACCCTCGAATAAAATTAAAATACACGAATCGTTTCCGCGTAACCATACTCTGTGCTAAGATAAACTGTTTCTTAATGATTTCTTATATCTACGCTAGTACAGAACTTTAAATAAAACTATTTTTTTGGGTTTTATCGAATTTTATTTTACCTTTTTTGAATTCCTTTACAACAGACACACAAATATACTGCTAGCTATTTATAAAGTTAAATACAAACCGAAGCTCACTTATACAAAACTTCGTGATACTGTGATCTCGTTCTGAGTAGAAGTTAATATTTAAAAGTTGAGACTGCAGGCATTGAAAACTAAAATGAAGGGCCAAAAGATCCGTAAAATCAGTTTTATTTATTGGTTCTTTTTTTTCTTACGTAGCTACAGTGTACACATAGGTCACATGGAGCCAGCTTTGATTTTGTTCCGTCAGAGTCAAGGAAACATCTAATCGTAAAAGGAGGGCTGATATCGATGCGAAAAACATGAGTGGGAATATTATTAACACTGAAAGATCGTTTTTATACTACAGTGACGCGACTTCTGCCGTTTTATCTCTACTATTTTATTTGTGGTAGAGAATATACAAAAGAATTATTTACGCTTAAAACGTCGAGACAATACACAAGAAAAATATACATGACCGTGGTTAAAACGATAGCTAAAGACGATAAAATTAATTAGCTAAGATGCGCGCGATAAAATAAAATAATGTGCCTTACCTAGTTTGGAGAGCACCGCCGTCGTTTTATTACGTGCAGTATCCATGGCTCCACTAATCCCAGCGCCACTACCCCTAACACCTCTATACTAGGAAAAACACACCACCGTCGATAATTAATAGGACACGCTTTTTGCCATTACATCAATCTCAAGTGAAGTAAGCTCTACGTCTGCTGACCGCTGTGAGCAGTAAATTATTTTTTAACAACTTTTACTCTTTTGCTGTCCTGTGCACTACATATAGGTCACTCCTATTGCCTTACTATTGTGTCTGAAAACCGGACAGTGAAAGTGTTAATAATGCAAGTGGCTCAGGACTGTACTTTGTGGAATTATTTTGGGTAGGTCTTTGTTCGGCAGTAGAGTTGTGAAGGCTGTGTTATATTCGCACAACAAATGGGTCTGCTCAACTGGGGAAGGACTACGCTCACACGGAATACCAGCGTAACAGCAGCTCGATGCTGCTGTATTTCATATAGTGAGCGTAGAGAACCGGAGACACTTTACTGAATAGGAGGCATACGAAGTCCTCACGGGTAACAACGCATCTCCATTTTTAAGCTGGAGTATAAATGCAGATATCTATGGGTCACAATATCTACTTAGCACATGCACTGTGTGCTCGTTTGTCACCTTTATTCTATGAAAAGATTTTTTGTCTTTTTTAAAACAGCTCAAATCGCGACTATAAATTTAAATTATTCGTTAACGTAAATTCAAAAAGGTGAAGTTAAAATGTTATTACAAAATGTTCGCATTTGGCGCTCTTCGCGAGCGCGCCAATTTGAAACGGATGGCGGGAGTTTGCCATTTAGACAGAACGTGACGTGCATAACTTCAATTGCGAATACGGAGCGAAATGTTTGTAACTTGTGAAATTTATGAGTTTAACATAAACGTAAATAATTTTGAGCCGTAGTAGCTCAGTGACTTACACCTGAAATTTCCAAGTACGCGAGCAGCCCGTTCCATTATCACCAGCACTGCTGCAATGAGGGTATCTATGACTTTTTCTACCACCAGGGCAGCGCCAATTTGAAATGAAATATTTGACAAATTTCATAGCGGAGTAGTTAATTTCTTAGGATTTAAGGATTAGTTAATATTTTTTTCTGTAATGTTGAATATATTTTATATTAATTAGATTAAAAATAAATGAATCAAACTACGGATATTCATAAATATAGAAAAATTTTAATAAAGTGTTAAAAATAATTAAAGAGCAAACCATAGATTCATTATTTTGTTTCAATGTAATACTGTTAAAACTCATTTAACTAACTCCTCAACTAAATTACACTGTGTAACAAAGAACTTCACCTCAGTGCCAACTAGCAATATCTGGTGAGCGGAAGGTTATTAGCCCTCGTCATTGCAAGCAATCTTAGACGATTTAATTTAATGTGACTGTATAAAATAGCAGTAACGTTGCTTTGTGCTAGTGTACAGTCGAAAGAATCCATCAATCCATTTTTTCCGATGGGTGTTGTAAAGGCAACTATGGGAAATGCCGTAAAGATTTCATGGCTTCCAATAGATGGCGCTATAACCATATCGATTACGGCAGGTGTAAAATATACCGATCAGTGGTGGGTTGCAGTATCAATAGTGCAAAATATTTGAATAAAATAGGATAGTCTAGAATAAAACAGAACGGTACGGGATAGTACGGAGTGGGACACCTGGCACGGGACAAAACAGGACTGGACTTCACTAGTCGGCACGCGACGGGACAGGGCAGGCAGGCAGGAGACGAGATGGAACAGGGCAGGACAGGACAGAACAGTACAAGACAAGACAGGACGGAATAGAACAGAGTAGAATAGAATAGATTACAAAAACACTTATTGAAAGTCATTTAACCTTTACCACTGGTTCGGAAAATACTTTGGACCCACCATCCAGAAATCCAGCGAGACTTAGAAATATATTAATTTACACTATCTTTTTTATTTATTTATCTTAACAATAAGTGACAGTATAAAGAACACTGCAGCTGCGGGTCCTAAACTAAGCGCAGCTTGTATCTCAGGACACTATCTCTTAAGATTTTTTTTTTACTGCGATCGCCTAACCGTTTACCAACCGTGGCGATTAAGGGTTGTAGTTATTTTAAACGCAGAAAGACATTTAATTTTCAGTGAGCAACACATATATGAATATACACAGAAAATTTTCACTGAGTGATTTTCGAATATGAAATATTTACGTTACATACGACAACTTCCGAATGGAAAGTTCAAAAGGTACTTAAATATATAATGGTACTTTATTAATGAAGTGTAAAGCAAAGATATCGCCGTCATTTACACCGCGCGATCGGTGGCGCGTTTACAGATAAAATAAAAATGGTGAAATGTCCGTGGCACACAGTAAAAAAGTATTTTTAAAACTAAGTGTTAAAACAAGACTGCTCACCTCTTACGACACCCACGCGATGTGATATGGGGTATTGGATATTCTTAGTTTATATTCTTTCTATTTTCGTTATGAGGCTTGATTATTACTATTCTAGGTGTTTAAATCTAGTTTTTTTTTGGATTGGAGTAGAAAAGTAAGTATATTTAAAGAAACTTTCTGAGTTCTGTAATGATCTTAATAGTTAAAGCGCTGGAAGTTCATTTTTTAAATTATTTAACAGCGAAGGCTGCGTCTAGTTAGGAAGACGGGTTCTCGAGTGGCATTCTCTTACCGGCATTCGAAGTGAATGGTGACTGTAGCCGGAGTGACGGCATGGTAAGAGATGCTGGAAGTTTGTGGATGCAGGTGGCTAAGTACCGTGATTTATAGCATTTCTTGTGTGAGACCTATGCTCAACCGTGGATTTGTGAAGATCTGTAATTATGATGATAATTAAAAGCTGTGCCTATACGGCACCACAGTGCCGTAGCGGTTTCCTACTTACACAGCACGCGCTGTGCGGTATGGAAAATAGCGCGCTATATTACGGCGCTATGCGCTATATATACAACCACCTTTAATACAGCCTAATCTTTGTATTTTGTTCACAAAAATTTTCTCAATATATTAAAGCAAAACCCCCTTAGTCGACGTCTGTGTCCCAGTAGTGGGACGCAATATTGGCTGTAACTATAACTTTTTTTATTGAAGCGCGACATATGGAAGTTTTTAGGAGATTTTGACGATAGTTTAACGGAACCAGAACACATTAAAAGACGATGCTAAAGGCATTTAAGCAGACAGAATTACTTAAGGATTATATCATCTTTCTTAACACTTGTTTCATACAGGAATACAGGAGCAAAAATCCGTTGGCGGACAAATTTTTGCCGAAACTCTGAAAATTTATTTTAATCAGTCACAGAAGAGTAGTTATTTGTTACTTGCTCGTAAAGTCGTACGTCGTAGTTGGTACAGTCACACTGCAGCATCTTATGGCTGCAGCATCAATTGGTCCAAGCGCAGGTGTCGTAAGAGGCGACAAAAGATAACAAAACTGGAGATGGGCAACTGCGGTTTCCTAATAACTACTAAAAATTAAAACTGTGGCTGCGAACCCGACCGCGTGGCGTGGCAATTATGGCAAATATTTATGTGGCAGACATTGGTCTATGTTCTGCAGTGACCTATCTGAAAGCAGCTACTGCTCATTTCCTGTTTTATATCCCACTTACGATTGCCACAAGATTATGTGGTGTAGATAGTGGCCTTATATACATTGCTCTGCACGGCATAATCTTTATTTATATAATTATTCCTTAGCTCCGCAGCATATAGTTTTATTTAAGGTAAGTTGTATTGTTAATTTTCGTTGTGCACTTTAAGTTGATCTCTGAATAATTTGAGTTTGAACCGAACTGAAAATAAAGTTTGTATTAAACTAGAACAAACTAAAAATCTAATCTTTTAGAGCTTTGATTTTCTTTTATTTTCACCGTAATTTGGTCACTATCTGATATATGAATTATTGATTGAATTCTAAATAAAACAAATTGAGCCCCAGCTGAATGAAGTAATATAAGTCACAGATAAAAAACAAAATTGGCCAAATTGAAAAAATATATATAAGCAGGAGTTTTAAAAATTTATAAGAGGGGTGCGCTTGCAATGGGGGGTGCAGAGACAAACAAAGAGGGGGCGAGGAAACGTGTAATTTGTGTGTTAGGATGCATTCGCTAAATATAAGGTCTAAAAATTAGTTTATTTCCTTCTTGGCTAACGCAGATTCTATAATACGTAAGCATGATTTAGAGAATATGGGTGACAAATGAGCACAAATTCCACCTGGTGGTAAGATGACGATGCTGTGGCCCGTAATATTGCCACACCTAACCTCGATTAAGAATTAAAATACGGATATGATTTCACTCCTGATGACTGAAATCGAATGCCTTGTTTCCAATAAAAAGGGTCTCTGGTTCTCTGTTAAAATTTCTTCTCGTTAAACGGCGGATTAATTCTGCTGCCATTTTACGCTGATATTCTATGCGAGCGATTCCTTCTCCGATTATGCCAAACCATTCATGCTAAAACTATGATCTATCTGAGAATATCGTTGTCGTAAGAGGTGAACGTTCCAATCAGTGACAGGCAACAGCGTCAATGGTGCTGCAGTAGCTTGAAATTGTCTTCCAGTGCAGCGGTGAATAGTTTCGGGAATATAACATCACCCTGTCATACACCTCTCTGCAGTTGAATAGGTTTCGTACTCTGGTTCTGTACTCGGATAGCCATCGTAGCCCTACTGTACAAACACTTTAGAACTTCGATATAGTAGACTTAGCACCGCTGAAGGAACTGTAGCACCGCCCAAATTTCAAGGTGAAGTGACAGATTGTACTCTACGGTCTTCTGTACAATTTGAAGAAGGGTATGTATGTGATCTATGATACTAAAGCCTTTTGGGAAACCACCTTGTTTGGGAGGCTGGAAGTCTGCTTGCGAAATGATTCGTAATGACTCTCGAAAACAGCACGTAGACGCTTCTCAGAAGGGATATCAGCCTGTAGTTTTACAAGAGAGCGTTGCCACCTTTCTTGAAGAACAAGACCACCGCACTTCTGCTCCACGCCTCCAGAGTAGTGCCACCATGGAGGACGGAATTAGAGAACTTCTGAACGATTTCAAGTACCGGTTTTCCACCTGCTTTCAGAAGCTCCGCTGTAATTCTATCCTCGCCCGGGAACTTGCCGTTTGTAAGGTGCTGGATAGCCATTCTAATCTTGCACAGACTGAAGTCCGGGATATCATCGGAATAGTGTCGGATAAGTCTTGCTCTTGGATCGTTACCCACTCTTGCTCTGTGCTCCAACGATAATGTGTACAGCTGCTCATAAAACCTCTCAATCTCACTCAAAATCAAAATTGTTTAATAAGGGTTATTGTACTACGAAAGGGTACATGATTGATAATAGCCCCTGGAAATAGGGGGGGGGGGTCGCTACCATGCTGTTTCTAAATATTTTTATAACAATTGTATTGAATATTATACTATAAAATGTGCTTTAAAAATCTCGCTGAGTTTTTCACTGTTTCTTCCCAGGACAGAGGGTTTTCATCCGATCCAGTGGTAAAAATGACTTTCAATAAGTATTACATAATATAATCTGATTTAAAGAAAAATGATTCTATTCTGTTCTATTACTAACATGACCATTTCGTTCTGAACGTTTTTAACGGTGTGGTGCAACAAAGAAAAGGCTTTAAGGAAATAAATAATCCAAGACGTCAAATGCGAAATAGAATATTTGAACATTTAAGATCTTCAAAACAAAACCTGGCGATATCATTTTCAATTTTTGCAGTAAGATTTGTGATGTAAAAAATGTATATATTATGGAGACGCCAGCAACTTAAGGTATCTTCGATAAAGATTTAGTGGACTGTAATTTTGGTGCATACGGCAAAGGGGAAAATAAATAGGTGGGATAGCACGCACTGACCTGATGAGGGCTGCCGCGCCTTCCTCCTGGAGTGTCTGCTATACAGCAAGCTCGCCACGTGGTTCGGCGCACACGCACTCTCGGAACAGTCTCGTGAAGTCCCACACTCTCCACCTTTGCCCTTACGGGGGCGTCTCACACTTTTATGAGTTACAAAGACACAATGTCTGATGCGGTGAATATTAAACATAAACAGGAGAACTCAATGTTCACCCTGCGCGGTTTGCGGTTAATATATATAAGACGCGACGGGTGGCCGTGCGTTGCGGATGGCGTAATATCACTTAGTATAATGACGCGCGCCGAGATCCTCTTTTTCAGCTCGACGGCAGCGCGTGCGGTAGGAAAGGGAAGGAAGAAAAGAAACAAAAAATATGCACTAGTCATGTTGATAAAGTAGATATAACTTAGGACGAACTCAATGCGATATGTAATGTAATGTTGATAAAGTAGATTGTTAACTGGCGTTACCATTTTCTCCCGCCCTTAAAGGGTCACCTTTAAAAGACAACCGTAATATAAAAGTAAAAGGAAAACAAATAAATAAGCGGTATATAAAGTGAGAGGATGCGCTCAATGCGCATGTCTCATCTACTAACCTTACTTGATAAGCGAGAAAATGTATACATAAATATAATATTGCGGTTTAATACTTTTTTAATATATATAAATATAAACTTAATTCCTAATTTAGATAAATAATTATAATCAAAATAATCGTGATTTATTGTCTTGGGAGAGGGCAAATACGAGCAACAGGACGGAGATATGTTCCCTTAGTAGTTCTCACGGTCACTACTCGAACTACGCCATCCTTCGAAGGATGAACAGACTCGACAATCGCTAATGGCCAAGCAAGGGGCGGTTCATTATCATTTATCACAATTACAACCATGCCTGGTACGATAGCCGTAGACGGGGTGTTCCACTTCTGACGAACTTGTAATCCGTGAAGGTATTCCGTCCTCCACCGGTCCCAAAACAACTGAACTAATTTATCCAGTAAAGAATGCCTGTGTAACAGACTGGTAGAGTCAGATTTGACTTTGGGTGCGGGTAATGACAATAACAATTCAGGCCCAGCGTGTAAATTTTTAATATGATAATAGTCAATGATCATGTTCACTACATGATCACTGCGCGGGAGTATAATTGGATGTTTTTGCGTGTAATCTAATGCGGAGTTCGAAAGACGACCACCAATGCGGATTAAACCATTCTCAATAAAAGGCCTTAAACGATTGAAAGCGGGCGAGCAAGGTTTTTTACCTTCAATATTTAAATATTCCACTGCAAAATGCTGTTTTTGCAGGGCGCGGAGGATTATAACCTCAGAGAAACTGAGATCATCAGCAGTCACTACAGTAGTGCTGCGGCGGGGCAATAATTTAGCAAACTTACACAGGTACGCAATTATACGTAGAAGTTTACTCCAAGAAGAGATGCGGAGTGCGAGCTCATAAATCGCAGAATTACAGACGGATGTGCACACAGTGTGCGACAAAATCTTCTTCTCAGGCATATTTGCAATAACCTCATTGTCTAAAGTACGAAGAGGCCATTGAGATGGATCTAACGAAGTCCACTGAGGCCCATGGAGCCACAGGGGGTTTGAAACTAATTTACTTGGCGTAACGCCACGTGAAAGTATGTCAGCGGGATTCTCAGTACCTGCGACATGATAAAAGTTATCAGCGCGAATATTGTCGGTAATCTGAACAACGCGGTTTGCAACAAAGGTCTGCCACTTGTGTGGCGAACTCTTTATCCAGTACAGAGCTACTTTTGAATCTACAAAGGCATAGATTGATATTGCAAGGTCAAGAGAATAATTGTCGAGTACTCTGCGAAGCAATTTTGAGAGTAAAACCGCTCCACAAAGCTCAAGGCGTGCAATAGATAGTGGTTTCGTTGGTGCGACTTTAGTCTTTGCACAAATCAACTGGACGGTGTTACCATTGACGCTCTTTACATATATGTAGACTACGGCACCGTATGCGTGCTCGCTGGCGTCGGAAAACCCCAGGGGTGACGCAGTACAGTTTTTGGATACACCAACATGTCGCGGGATACGTAAATCATTAAGAGCTGGCAATTCAGCACAGAATTGCCTCCACATCTTAATAATTGGCGGTGGTGGTATGTCGTCCCAATCTAAATTAAGTTGCCAAAGCTGCTTTATTAACAATTTGGCGTACGCGACTGTGGGAGCAACGAAACCCATTATGTCCCACAGGCGAGCGACAGTAGATAAGATGGCGCACTTAGTGCACGTCACATCAGCGGGAACAGATATCTTAAAATAAAAGGCGTCACTATCGGTAGACCAATGCAAGCCTAGTATTTTATGTGGCATTGATTTATCGAACTCTACTTCTCCTGTAATTTTATGGGAAGTAGGGAGGTCATCTAAAACAGATCGACGGTTGCTATGCCATTTTATCAGGTCCCATTGGGCACCCTTGAATAAGTCTATCAGCTGCCGAGAGGTCTCACTGGCCTCGGATTCACTGGGCATAGAGAACGCGATGTCGTCCGTATATAGCGAAGTAAATGCGATACGACTCGCAAGCGGATACTTTGCGCCGTCGTCATCAATGAGCTGTCTTACCGTGCGCAATGCATGGTATGGACTCGAAGTTAAACCGAAGCACACGCGATTGAAGTGGTATAACACAAGTGGGTCTTGTGGACGGAAGCGGTATAGGAAACATTGGTAACGACGATCAGAATTGCGAACAACTATTTGCAGAAATTGTTGGCGACAGTCGGCTGTCATAGCGATTGGATGTAAGCGGAAAGTTAAAATTATATTGAACAAGTCGCCTTGCAAATTTGGTCCTGAATGAAGAATATCATTTAATGATCGCCCAGTGCTAGTCTTACTGCTAGCATCCAGGACGATGCGCAGACGCGTTGACTTCTTATCTTCGCGTAAGACTCCATGATGCGGTATGACATATATTGGAGCGGGTTCATGAGAGTCATACGGCGGTGCGGGGGATATATAATTTTTAGCTAAGTATTCCTTTATGACGTCATCATATGCTAACCTTAATGTAGGCGAGGCTTGAAGTTTCCTCTCCAAGCACATGAATCGTCGTCGAGAGGTTTCATAAGAATCTCCGAGAGAGTAAACGTCATCTTTAAATGGCAGGCCAACAATATATCTACCAGTAAAAGGATCGCGGGATGTCGTAGATTTATAAAACTCTTCACATTCAATGTCTGAAGGACACTGAATGGGCGGTGCGGAGGGTGGCTGTTCGAGCTCCCAAAATCGTTGCACTAATTTGTCAACGATAGGAGACTCTAGAACTGAGCAGCACGTTAAAGAATGATTTACCTGAAGTGTCGGCACTGAGCCCATAATAACGTAACCAAATACCGTACTCAAAGCTGAGAGCCCAGACAAGTCGTTAGACGAATAAATTACGTCTGGACATAGTAAGTGCGGGAAAAGGGATGCGCCTATCAAAACATCAATTTTATTAGGCATGCTATAACATTCATCAGCGAGTCTTATGCCATGGAAGTGTGATAAGACAGATGTGTCTACCACAGCAGTGGGCAAAAGGTCGGTGATTTGATCAAAAACTAGCGTTGAAATATTGAAGTTAATATTCGAGTCGAATCGTGAGAAAATTTTAATATCAATCGATTTCGATTTTACAATTTTTTCAACTCCACCGAATCCCTTTACTACAGTACATTCGGTATCGTGTTGTTGAACGCCTAAACGATGACAGCACTCTTTAGTCATAAAATGGCTTTGAGCCGCGGAGTCTAATAATATACGAATAATTTGTTTCTCTCCCTTAGCATCGTAAGCAAATACTTGAGCGGTTGATAATAAAACAGTTCTCTGCGAACGACTTGCGCGCGCGGGAGGCGGTGAACGTTGAGAAACATTCTTGAACGAAGTACACAGCGCGACGTCTGAACGCGCACCTGCGGTGAGGGGTGGCGAGTGTGCGGGCGCGGGGGTTGTAGACTTCAGTGTAACTGGCTGAAGCGGTGGAAGTGCAACAATGTGTGATGTTTAAATTTACAAACTCGACAACTATAATTTGAAGAGCAACTAGACACTTGATGACTTAAACTGAGACAATTCACACATGCATTGTTACTCTTTACGCATTTAAATCGTTCCTGCGGCGTCATTTTATTAAAGTCTGCACACTTAAATAGGTGTTGATGCACAATATTATCGCACAGACACTTTGAGCAACTAGTCGTCGTGCTTACGTACGCCTGATACTTCGGCGACGAAGTATTATTACAGCGACGATTATTACCGTTACCTCGTCGATTGTTTGGTGCGCTATTAGAATTTGTACTAGAATCGGTGCGTTGCAAAACTTTGGAGCGGGTCTTAATAAAATTTACTAAATCATCAAAGGTAGGTACCATCGAGTTATGACTATATTCGAAAGAGCGAATGGTATCCGGGTCCAGCTTCTTAAGCGCGATATGAAGAACAATTAAGTCCGCGAGATTATCTAACTTTAAGTTTTGTAAAGCGCGCACTGCACTTATAAAGTTATCAGTAAATAAATCAAAATTATTTGCGGTGGCCGATTGCAATGGCTTAAATTCGAACATCTGATTAATATATGTAGATGCTAGCATACGCCGGTCTTCATATTTGTTAACAAGTGCTTGCAATAAAATTTTATAATTTTCAGCGCAAGGAGTTATACCTGAGCATACAGATAGGGCTTTGCCCGTTAGTTTACCTAGCAAATAGTATAACTTTTCAGCGTCGGTAAGCGATGTGTTGTCATGGACGGTTGATTTAAAGCTAGCATAAAATAAAGGCCATGAGCGAATGTCACCCGAAAATGGCATAAGTTCGATAGGCGGAAGTGTGAATCTGGCTTTAGATGGTGTACTAGTACTTTGTGAATTAGATTGCGAATATTGTAAATAAAGCCTATTTATTCTACCGCAAAGAGACTCAAACGCAATGAGGCTGTTATAATCAGGTTTAGCAATAGGGTTTATTTTTAATAAATGTGAATTATAATTATCTAAGACCTGTTTAAACTCAATACATAAAGCATTAATAATAAGGATATTGGGAACGTTTGGTGATGAAAGTATAAATGAGAATGGTGAAAGCCTCCTCACTGTATGTGTGGAAAGGAATCTTTTTGTGACGAACACTTTCTTTCGTCATAAGAAGATTCACATGTATACTTGGGAAAGAGGTGATGATAGAAGCATGATAGATTTCATAACTGTGGATGAAAGAATGAGGAGCGCAGTGGTGGATACAAGGGTTTACCGGGGGTCCAACGTAGGGACCGACCACTACCTGGTCTTATGCCGAATTAGGGGTTTATTCAGACGTTGGCGGCATAGGACATCTGTGTCTACCACTGCGTTACAGCGTATAAGAATTGAGAGGTTACAAGATGAAGATGTGAAAGACAAGTACAAATGCAGACTGAGAGAAAATATAAGTAATTTGGATGAGTTGTGTGTGAATGAGTTAGACTTGGAGAATGTGTGGCATAATGTTAAGAAAGGTTTAGTGGATGCAGCTACCGAAGTATGTGGTGTTAGTAAGAGAATGAATGAAAGGAAAGACAATACGTTATGGTGGGATGACGAGGTACGTATGGAAGTTGAAGCAAAGAAGAGAGCATGGCTAGATTTACTAGCGACCAAAGCTGGTAACTCTGGCGGTAAGAATGATGAGAATGAAAGGAAAAAGGCAGAGTTTAAACGTTTAAATAAGAGAGTAAAAGAATTAGTTGAAAGGAAAAAGCAAGAAAGAACGGATAGGAATGATAGAAGAATATCGGATAACTTCCAGGCAAATATTAAAATGTTCTGGAAACTCGTAAGAAATACCAGGGGACTTTCAAAACAGCCTAGATTGAATGCGATACGAAACGAGAATGGCTGTATCCTGAATGATGAAGTGTTGAGTCTAAAGAGATGGAAGGAATATTTTGAAAGCGAATTTATGAGTGAGGAGAAGTGTGAACTAAATGAAATAGAAATTCCGAAAGAAGATGAAAGGGATAAGGAGATAAGTATGGATGAAATAATGAAAGCAATGAAAAGCATGAAAGTAGGTAAGGCAGCCGGATATGATAGAGTTTCACTCGAAATGCTAAGGGCTGGAGAGGACGTGGTGGCAGGCCTGCTGTACACCTTGTTTAATTTATGTTGGGAACTAAAGCGGGTACCGGGAGACTGGTGCAAAGCCGTGATAGTCCCAATATATAAGGGAAAAGGGTCACAGCAGGACTGTAAAAACTACCGTGGTATCAGCCTTCTTAGCATTGTGGGAAAACTGTATGCTAAGGTACTAATTGAAAGAGTTATGAAAGAAACTGATGAAAAAATTTGGGATGTGCAAGCGGGATTTAGAAAGGGAATGGGGTGTACAGATCAAGTCTTTTCCATGCGCATGATCGCGGAGAAGTTTTTGGCGAAAAACCAAAGAGTTTTTTGTGCGTTCATGGACTTGGAAAAGGCTTATGATAGAGTGGACAGGGATGTGTTATGGCAAACGCTGAACGCATTTAGGTTGAGCGCTGGTTTGATACAGGCATTAAAGTCTCTGTATAGGGACTCGAGTGCTTGTGTTAGAATCAACGGGGTCTACTCGGACTGGTTTGGCATCCATAAAGGTGTCAGACAGGGCTGTGTAGCTTCCCCGTGGCTGTTCAACCTATTTATGGACAGCTGTTTGGAAAATTTGAAAGTTGAAGAATGCGGGGTAAGAATGGGTGAGTTAACCATCAAATGCCTTTTGTACGCCGATGATCAAGTCATACTTGCGTCGTCGGCGGCCGAGTTGCAAATGATGGTTACATTAATGAACAGGTCATTAAAAGAAAGGGGAATGAAAGTGAACGCGAGTAAGACGAAAGTGATGGTTTTTGAAAGAGATGAAAGCAAAACGGTATGTGAAATAAGAATAGAAGGAGAGTTAATTGAGCAAGTGGATGAGTTCGTATATTTGGGATGTGTATTCAGCAGGGATGCGAGATATGATAAGGACATTGAACGACGAGTGAATGCAGGAAATAAAGTAAATGGGGCTCTACACTCTATTGTGAAAAGTCAGAATGTGTCAAAAAAGCCACGTATGGCAATTCACAGTGCTGTATTAGTCCCTACTTTAACGTATGGTAGTGAAAGTTGGGTGTGGCAGAAGAAGCACGAGAGTAGAATAAATGCGGTAGAAATGCGGTCGCTAAGGAGTATGTTAGGGCTGAATCTGAGTGACAGGGTGAGAAACTGTGTGATAAAAGAAGAGTGTGGTTTGCAAGATGATGCGGTGACCAGGATTAAGAAAGGAATGCTTCGGTGGTTTGGTCATGTAGAAAGAATGAATGCGGAAAGACTGACAAAGCAAATATATGTTGCAGAAGTGAATGGAAGAGTCGGAAAGGGACGTCCTAGGCGGAAGTTTGTCGACCAAATTGGCGATATACTAAAAATGGGCCAAATTAAGAGTACCCTTAACCGACGAGCATGTATGCGTAGGTATATGAATGTGGAAGAGGCGAGAAAGGTATGTCAGGATCGTGCTAAATGGAAGTCTGTAGTCTCTGCCTACCCCTCTGGGTGACAGGCGTGAGTGTTTATGTATGTATGTATATGTAAAGCATTAATATTAGAACTTCCATCAAGAAGACGCTCCATCGTGGAAGTGTTTATGTGGATGTCCGAGGACATATCATATATTTTTTGCACTATTTCAAATAAAGCATCTCGTTTAGCTAACAATAAAACCAACTCAGCATCAGGTGTGCCCTCATTATCCGAGGAATCGCTATTATTCGATGCTATTTGTTTTTTAGGCGGCATTACAACTTAAGTTATGCGGCAAAAATAATATAATTATGAGCGGGTAGTCTGTAAGCGGCCTCGCTACGCGGTTGAATTATTAAATATTAGTTTTGTTAACGATGAACTTTAATTGTTAACTTTTATAATAATTATGAAGTTATTTATAACGAATATAATGCTTAAATATATGTGCAAATAATAAATGTAATTTAACAGTATAATCTATAGATGTAGTTAAAAGTTGATGACGTGATGTGAACATACAACAAATAATTTATATAGATAATTATATGCTTATTCATTCTATGAATATAGTTTTAAAATTACTATGAATGTCACCTATTAGGACCTATTCTAGTGTTCTAATAAGGGCGGGGTTAATCCGAAGTCGGATTAAAATATAAATAATTAATTATATAAACGCTTATTACGATAACGATCTAATAAGGGCGGAAAGTCAAGGTCAATCCAGCGAGAAGTGACCATTAAAAATGGAAAGTCAAGGTCAATCCGGCTCGAAGGACCATTAAAAATGGAGACGCCAGCAACTTAAGGTATCTTCGATAAAGATTTAGTGGACTGTAATTTTGGTGCATACGGCAAAGGGGAAAATAAATAGGTGGGATAGCACGCACTGACCTGATGAGGGCTGCCGCGCCTTCCTCCTGGAGTGTCTGCTATACAGCAAGCTCGCCACGTGGTTCGGCGCACACGCACTCTCGGAACAGTCTCGTGAAGTCCCACACTCTCCACCTTTGCCCTTACGGGGGCGTCTCACACTTTTATGAGTTACAAAGACACAATGTCTGATGCGGTGAATATTAAACATAAACAGGAGAACTCAATGTTCACCCTGCGCGGTTTGCGGTTAATATATATAAGACGCGACGGGTGGCCGTGCGTTGCGGATGGCGTAATATCACTTAGTATAATGACGCGCGCCGAGATCCTCTTTTTCAGCTCGACGGCAGCGCGTGCGGTAGGAAAGGGAAGGAAGAAAGGAAACAAAAAATATGCACTAGTCATGTTGATAAAGTAGATATAACTTAGGACGAACTCAATGCGATATGTAATGTAATGTTGATAAAGTAGATTGTTAACTGGCGTTACCATATTATGTAAAATTAAAGTCATTTATTTAAAAAAAAACCACTGATTCGTAGGTTTTAGAAGCAGAGCTCATCATATAATTTACAACGCTATAGATATATTCGGTAAATTGATCTATTATAATACCCAAAAAATTGATTGGACACTTTGTCCCGTTCCTAGTCAGTAAAATAAAGTTTACCTTAGTTATAATGCCATCTATCGGAGGTCATTAAATCTTTGTTGTCTTTTCCGTTCGTACTTAACGTTAAATTTTATCACCTATTTGCAAAGTTTAACCCTCTTCAGGGAAGAACCTTGAAGGTATATTTTTCCAAGACATTTAGAAATATGATATTGCAAATTATAAATCCTCAGTATAGACAATAAACTTTCTTCAACAGAATGCGTGTCTGTCCCGGCTGATCTCGGAATGGCAGAATGGATAATAAATAAATAAATTTTATTTCGTTTTAAAAGCTACATGCCTGAAGAACTAGTAGATTGGAACCTCCATTTAAGCAAAAAAATGCCTGTGTTTGGAGGGTCCGCCCTTCCATTACTATATTCATGTTACATGGCAGCATGGGTAAACATATTCTATATCATATATTAAAGTTATCTATATTATTACTTAATATATTCTAAAATTAGGACTATCAAACGATAGGAACTAGTCTACTTATAAATACTGCATGGTATGTGAGTGTGTGTGTGTGTGTGTGTGTGTGTGTGTGTGTGTGTGTGTGTGTGTGTGTGTGTGTGTGTGTGAGCGCGCGGGCGCGCGCGTGTGAACGCGTGCGCGTGTGTGAAGAACGCGATATGTATTGTCTGCTTGCAAATGTGGTTTTAGCTCTGTATGTCTGGGCAACCATGTTTCTACGACGTTCATTTAAATGGCGTGGATCATAAAATAATGATTTGTGTGTTTTGAGGATTGTCCAGAATATATACAACTTCCTGACAGAGAGTAAACCACTGTTACGATATAGAAGATCAGTAGAAAAACGCCTCTTCTTAAAGTACATAACTTTAACACATTGAGTGCCAAATACGCAATATTGCGTAGGTTGAAGCAATGGAAACCAACTACGAAATATTACGTAGAGCTTCCATAGCCCATAAATGGTCAATTTTAGTGAAAAATATTAGTTTTCTAATGAGATATTTCATATTAAGTTTACTTTTTATAACAAAAGTAGTAATTATTTATTTTAAAATAAATTTAGAAAACGTGTTTCTAATGAAACGAAAAATGAATCGTAACAAAAAAAATTAAAATAAGCTATGCAATACGAGGATCAGTATACAAAATTTTAGAGCAATTATTTACACATAGGGCAGGCTTTTCAGGGCAAGTAGCACACACAAAAAAGCACACACAAAAACGGTGGGTGGTAGTTTTTCTAAGTAATGAAAGTTTTGCAATGGAACTCGTGCACCTTCGTTTGTCGATAAGCGACTCGCAACATTGGCAGGCGATCAGGCGTTGGTTCAGAGGGCCCTTGTAACGACGACAAAGGTATAAGTTGAAGTTTGTCTTGGGCATCTTGTGGTTGTACAGGTGCTGCGCATGATTCCCCGGATAACACTGCTGTTGGATTCAAACTTAGTCCCATGAGATATTTTACGAAATCTTCACGAAACTTTATCAGAATCATTTTCGAAGTATTTTCGTTGACACGAAGTAATCAATGGGTATTTTGGACTCAAACTTCAAAAATGTGTAATACCAATTTCTTATGCCACCTAAGAGTTTTTCGAAGGCACGAATAATATGAAACCATCTGGTCTCCTCTGTCCACACCAGACATCCCGAGGTTGTAGTCAGCAACGATAGTAGGCTTCAACGACAATTTCCCGTTCCTTTTCTTACTGTCACGAATTGCAATTTATGTTTGTTGGAAATCACTAAGACGTCGTGTTTGTCTTTCTACTTACAAACAGTAATGTCATTGCATACTTCTGATGCCATTTCGCCACGCTTCAACTTAGCGTTGGCTATGTCTAGAGGAAGGTTCTTGCAGATCTTTCGAAGAGTACTACATATGTACGTTTTTATTTGACTAAGACGCCTTGTTAGATCCGGTGAGTTATAAATATTGTCAGTGTAGATAACATGGCCTTTGTCTAAATACCCTTCCATTAGATCTAATACAACTACGATAATATGTTTCCGGAGGTGGCTTCTCACTCTTTCCTCTATAAACACGTATCTTCATAACTATTCCTGATGATTTGCAAAGTTCATACAGTTTCACGCCATATTTTATGTTTTTTATTTTTTATAAATTGACGAAAAACCAGTCTTCCTCTCCATAAATCCATCGATTCATCAATACATAAATCAGTTGCTGTGTCGTCACTTTCAGAAAATTGAAATATTTGAAAGCGATTTCAACTCATAAGTTTTCTAAAAATTGGTAACTTGAACAGTGGATCTATTTTCCAATAATCACTTATAGTAGGTAAACGAACGAGTCCCATACAGAGCAACATACTAATGAATTTACGCATTTCTTCCTGATTAGTATCTTTCCAATACCTAAAACGGGCATGTTTTTGTACAGGCCTTTTGTGCCTTTTGTTGTTTGTTGCTTGCACTAATGAATCCACAAAATGGTTTGAAAAAAAATCACCTTGCAATGCAGGAGCAAACAGGACGAAAGTAAGTAACAGAGATGCCAAGCTACGCAATATTACTTACTATACTTGGTGCCAGACTACGTAATATTACGAATACGTACTATTGCGTAGATTGGCATCCATGGGATACTTTCTCTAGTGGGTGCCAGCTACGTAATAATGCGTAGCATACCATTTGTGTGGTGGCCACCGATTTCACTATGACGCTAACTTTTGGCACTCAATGTGTTAATAAGAGAACGCTGCGCCCTCTCTATCTCCAGAAATTGAGTTTTTGCTGAACCTCCCCAGACAGAAATACAATAGGCCACGACGGATTGAGCAAGAGCAATGTAAATTTGGTTGAGGAGATAATTTGGTGACTCCCCATCTGATTTGTCCAGCATTACATGCCTAAGGTTTTTGAAGATCCATGTGAGTTTCCTAGTTCTATTGATGACATGATGAAAGTGTGGGTACCAGGATAGTCCTTGGTCTACAATTACCCCTAGATATTTTGTCTGAGCTACCGTATCGATTCTAGGGCAGTTACAGGTGTTTTTATTAGTGTCCATTGTAAATTTATGAATTTTTAGGCTGAAGTCGGCCTGAGGTTGCGAGTTGTTGTTAATACTAAAACAGATAAAGTTTGTTTTAAAAGTATTTAGCGTCAGAAGGTAGTGTTTCAGCCACAGAGCGATTCGCAACAGGCCAGCCTCAGCACTAGTTTTGACTTCCTCCCAAGAATCATCGGCAAAGACTACGGCCGTATCATCAGCGTATGACAAGACTCTGGCGTTTATGGATATTTATATTACATAGGATGGACAATAATGAATCTTAACAAACAGATAGAGAGCAATGCCAAGAGTGATCTGGACGATATTTAATCCGAAGAACTTGAAGATTTTTTTGAGAAATTAAAAGTTGTTATAACAAGTGGTCTTTCATGATTGTCTTAAATCTTAATAAAACCACGTTATCAAATCCTACTCAGGAGTATTCGGGGCGCCAACACTTATTATTTTAACGTAGATCCATGCTACAACTATGCTTTATATGGTACGCTCGTAAAATAGCCGCTTAATTCTGTAGAGAACTAAAGACCCTTTTTACCAAAAAGTCATTTCACTTTTGTCCTCATTCCTCAAGTTTAACTACGTATTTGTGTTTGGATATATAATTGAGAATAGATGAGGATGTCTATATTTCACAGCATTCACGTACCATCAGGTGGATCGTGTGCTCGTTTGTCACCGTTATTATATTTAATAAAATGTTTTCTTCATTATTATCATGCAAAAAAGGCTACAAAAATTGGAACATTTTTAGCTCAATATAATTTATTTATCAGAATTAGTATCAACGAATTAACCGTAACGAAATCAATTTGCTATTTTCTTGTTATATTAGACAAGTTGGCTTGTTCATTTAATTCACTTAACTCAGGGACTCAGCGCTCGGAAAGCAAAGAGAACGTCCTGTGTTCCAGACGGGAATAAAAGTAATATGCTCTATTACCGGGATTTAAATTTGATGTGTTGTAGACTACTTCTAATGGTTTACATTTGTAAATAATCATGAGGTGTATTTTTTTTTAATTTATAAAAAGGACGGCAATTCAAGTGCAATTACTCTGCTGTTACAGTTGTTCCTAGGTTCAAAGAAAAAGCCTACTTCAAATAACTAAAAAAGTAACATAATTGCATACTCTGAAGTCAGTGCTAAGATATAGCGTAGCAGTAAACCCAGCCCCTTAAGAACAAAAGTTGTACAAACTACTGAAAAATTTATTTAAGAAACAGCTTAGAAGCGACCACCTCATTCCTGCTGCTAATGTATTTTGTAACTTCAAGTGGTTCGATATTATTTTATTTATCCTTTATTGCAACACACCTTCAACTAGGGGTAACAAAGTCAACTCTAAGAAAGATGGAATAAACAAAGATGCAGGTAGGTGCAAATTAAGGACATTAAAACAAAACTTGAAAAGTTTCCTCGCTTTAAAAATATATCATCATCATCATTACAGCCCTTCACTAGTCCACTGCTGAACATAGGCCTTAAAAATATATATATAACTGTTAATATTAAAACACGCTAAAATGATTACTGAAAATGTATCCAATAATTAAAAGTGCTGTAATGTAATGATTTCTTATATTTGTGTTGTAATGTGTTAATATCACTATAAATAAAAGTTCATTGTTGCTTTTATTTTAATTAATCAATACAAGTATTAATATGTTTGAGGTCTCCTTTTAAGTTTGAAATACCTGTGCTAGGAGAAATCGCCTATCCGTAATAAAGTTACACATAAATTAAGTTACTGTAAATATATTTTAAAACAAAATAAAAATAGTAGGTACAACTAAATTACGTAACATATATACTAAATCATTTTACTACTTCTGTTATGATATCTACTACCGTACATCATTCCATCGGTATCGTAAGAGGCTACAGTGGGAAACTGAAATAGAAGATGGGCAGCAGCAACTTCCTGGTTACGTCTGAAAATAATAAAAAGAGTTGTCAACCCGGTGCGTGACAACTACGGCAAAATCCTTCCTATAATGAAATCTGTTAGGGGAAGGGGGATTACGTTTAGCAGTGCACTCGTGATAGGATACAATAAATGAGTAAATGAATAGTCCACAATCTTAAATGTTGCCAGGCTTAGCTAAACTAGGCTGACTTGACTGACTGCCTGCTGGTTTAAACTGGCTCCAATAACTTTAAAAAACATCGAAACGTGATGTATCAACGGTAAATTGTTAAAAAATTGTCAACAAATATTTTCTGTTTATTATTAAGTATTGTAACGTTTGATGGCCAAAAGCCTTGCAACCAATGCAAAAAATTAAAAACAAAATATCTGTCCTTCTTTTAATTATCTGGTTGTTTTGGAATTGCCATTACGTTTTTGGGAGTTAAGTTTGTGCGGATTTTCTTAAAAGAATATTTAATTATATTTCTAAACCTTGCCTTGCAAAAGTAATAAACCGATCTGTTAAATGCTAATTGATCCCTGAATAAACCGCGGCACGGATCTCGGAGGTGTTGTTAGATATTTTAATAGAAGGGCTCTTCTTTTCTTTTTAATATAACCTTTTATAGAAAATTACATATTTGCTCTTTTTATTAGAATAAATATTTGAGCTTATAACCGTTCCCTTGTTTTCTACTACGGCTACCTGTTTTTTTTTAAATTACAATTTACTATTTTTTTATAGAATAAGGTTAACAAACAAGCACGCAGTCCACCTGATAGTAAGTAGACGCTGTTGCTGTCTAGTCAGAAATTAGGTAGCTATAGCAATAAGTTGATGGTCAGTCTTGAATATTGTAAAATAATTTGATACAACTTACGTTTTAGTTTTCTTTGGGACATTTATTTGACTATTTCTTTACAATTTTTTCTGTACACTTGTAACTCAATATATAAAATTTATAACTTATAACTAAACTTTTTTATACACTAACAAGGAAAAATAAATCATTTAAAATGCAGATAGGTACAAACTAAATTTAAAAAAAAACGTGCAGCTCACACGCGGTAAAGGGTTAACGTTTATAAAACGAGACTTCGAGGGAATATGACCAATGAATGGTATCAGGAGTAGGATAATGTAGAGTTTATTTTTTATAATATGGTTACCAAGTTTCAGAATTATTACATAATATATAACATTGCATATTATACAGATTCCACGTTTTCAATTTCATCATCGTAAGAAATTAAATATTTTCTAATCAATAAATTTCGTTCTTAGTCCCTACTGCTCATAGATCATATTATGTATAATCTCTATACGGAAAGAAACACTGTAAAGGAAACACTGTAAACTGTATTTTATTTCATTCTCTCGCATGCTAAATCCTATGGGAGATGTACTAGTTTGTCTCTTTTTGTCTTGTTAATTTCTATAGAAGAAAACTTTGGATATTAAATTACAATATTTATAATGGTTCTGACAGTTCTGCATTTCTATTTATGTGGGATGAACCTAAAGCTCAAAGGGATGGAAACAAAATAGCTTCAAACATCTTAAACTGGGCATCTAAAAATGTACCAGGATCAGATATTGAACAAATGACCATATAGCCATATAACTGTTATGTGCAAAATAAGAATATTTATGTTGTCATGTGTATGTTTTTCCTTCTTAAAAATTTTCTCAGTTCAAAGTTATAGAACTAAAAGATGTAAAAACTTACCTACACTTATAATATTAACACCTGGGGACTGGCAACAATTTATTCGGCTATGTTTTAACAAATATTTAGTCTACAATATTATGGAACTTGAAGATTTTAAAATTTTAGGATTTATTATATACTAATGGTTCTTTTATTAATAGAAAAGTAAATATTGTTAAGGAACCATTTCAAATTTCAAAGCCAGTTATGTACTTTGCAAGTTAGAAAAGAAAACTGGGTATTTATTTTATAAAAATTCATTTGATAATCAAAATTTTAAAATGACAGACTTAATACGTCAGAAGAGGAAGGAGTTGAATTTTCCAGGAAGTTTACAAAATATGAACCAAAACTTAATTCCGATTTCAGCCAAAAATATAAAGATACCAAGATTTACATTCATATTGAATTGCCGTCATATTGTCATGACTATTATAAAAAATTGCCACAATCTTCCACTGCATCGGACTTTCTCGACGACGATAATGCTTATGAATAGTAAACAAAACTTGTGATTATTGAAACATGATTTTTATTGTGCCTTGAAAATCAGGACTTAGGATATTCTTTTATTACATGTAACTTATAAAAAATCATCTTTAGTGTTTAGAGGTAGCATATCCCAAGTCCATTATTTAATTAATTAATTACAGTTTTTATTAATATCTTATTGTAATAAAAACTACTTTTAAACAACAAATAAATTTTTATTTAGAACTTTACACAATTGTGTAGTAAAGTGACATATGTGAAATGTTCAAACTGAGACTTAAAACATGTGCACTGAATAATTAGCTTAATGTGACTTATGATAATTTGCCTCCGGTGTACAGATATATATTTTGCAGTGTCTATTAATTAAATATCTGAAAGATTGAATGGTTTGTCGCAGTTTTCTTGAACATGATAATTTACGTCGGAATTGGATTGTAGCTACGGGACAACAGACTGGACACCAAAACCGTCATCAAAAAATATTGAGTTAATGACATATTCATACTATTTAGTACAATTATCTTGATTGTTACAAACATTATTTTGTGCATTTTAATAGCAATGACTGAGACAGGCTTCTTTTAAACTCTGAACGCGATTCAAGTTTTAACAATCAATATTAAAACTTGAATCTTATTCAGAGTTTAATATACCAAGAACTTTAAACTCAATTTTCTGTAAAAAGCATCTTTCTACATCTATTTTGTGTTAATTAATGTTTCAAAGATAATTAACTTTTAGGAAACAAAAGCTTGTATTCCAACATCTTTCTCCATCAATTTACATGAAGAATCACTTATGGAAATTGATAATAATTTAAGCATTCATGTAAGTAGGTAAACAATATTAAATAAAAATTATATTATTTTTCCTCGACTCAATACCGAATTGAAGGGTTAAGTGGACAAAGGTGTAAACTAGCAAATAGTTCTAAACAACTAACGAGCCTTTGAAAATAATAAATAATCAAATGAACTGAGGACTAAAGCATATAGTTTTAAAATACAATATTAGTAGCAATACTTAGATAAGATTGATTATTTTATATATTATGTTAAAAAATAAGCAAATTTATTAAAAATACAACACACCTTTGTTTACTATAAACCATATTAAGTTTTGTTAAGAAGAACTTACAAATGGTTGATGAGGTAATAAAATCTTATTAAATAAAATATAAAATGTAAATTATACTTTATAAATAGGATTTTTATTTCTAGTAGAACTGACAGCCCTTGTATGCTCTGAAATTTCCACCACTATTGGTATGGTCGAACGGTACCGTTTATCCAAAGGACGGATCATAAGAGCCTACTAAGTATTTTCGGAAACAAAAAGGGTATACCTAACCTCAACGTTACGCGATCTTTTTATCTGCCTATAATTTAACATTAAAGTATGTTAGAAGTGACAGCAATGTAGCTGATTTCTTATCACGGTCTGTAAATCAAATACAGAACGAAATTCGTAATGAATGCTCAGATCTTTATAAAACATTGTTTATTAAATTTATAGATAACTCAGTTTTAAAACGAATAACTGTGATTGAAAAGGAATTCGGCTCGCGAGGACCAATTGAAAAGGACCTAACGGAATTCGGAAAATAATACTAAGAAACAGAAGGGAGGAATCGAGGCTTCTCTCGATCCAGCCTCCTATCGCGCCTACGTTGGGTTCGGGAACAACGTATGTGATCTCCGCAACGGAGTAACACACTAGGGCGATAACCTCTTTCCTTTTCAGCAAGTAGGTTCAGACGGGGATTACGGGTCTTCCGAAGTCGTCCCGGTCCCGACGCCTTAATTCTTCGATGTGGACTGTATAACTTAAGGGATCTTGGGAATGAAACAGCAATTATCTTCAAACCGTTCCGTGAGAGAGTAATCACTTTTCCCTATACTTTTCTTCTTGACTGCTGGTTTTCACTTTTCCCGAAGGATTTTCTTGTTTTTCCGAACTATTTTCCCGAATTATCTTCTTCCCCGAACGAATTGCAATAAAACCCGTTTACTAAGCTACCCCCAGAGCTAAACGCGAAAGTGAGCCGCGCATTTCGCGTGTCTGCGCAACTTAATTACATGAATTTGTACTATTACTCTCTCACGTTTCACTTAATTTCTTTATTTACTCAAGTCATATTCAAATACAATTTGTCAATATAGGTAGTACAAAACAATATCTACACTATGATATGCATTATATCTTCATATTACAAAAAACCTTTTATTTATTAAACGAAAACCACCTATTTTACTCACAAATCCAAAATGCAAACTTCTTAAATATTTAACACAGAAAGTTAAAACAATGTTTCCTACTTGAATTTATACATAAGTTAACTAATACAATAGTTTAATTTACATTTTCTCTATTCATTTCACTATTTAAAACACTTTTAAATTTCTTATACAAAACTATCATTATTTCACTTATGCACATGAATTTTCACATGAAAATAACACAGAATTCACCTTTTTAGCACGTACAATCAACCTGAAATAGTTTACAAGTCATTTTTACATAAATTGCTGAAATTTCAAACATTTTAAATTTTTACATATTCGGCCTCCTAAGGGCGTGGTCAGCGTGCTTCCGTGAACTCACACTATTTGAACAACTAACTTTGCACGACTCTCGACTATCAGAAAAAATGAAAGTCTGAAATACACTTAATTTTAACAATATTAAATAGACAAGTGTTTCTACATAATTTTCAAACAGTAGGAAACTATTTCTGATAAGATTCTTACTTGTTATCATGCTTCTTATCAGATAACAATACAAGTGAATGTTTTCATTAATCAATCATAACAAATAGGCATTTGTTTTCGTACAAACGTATCAAACTTATACAAGACAATACTTATGCAATTAATTTCCTTTAATTCTGTCTATGCACAGAGTGATTATCTCGACCGGGGAACCAATCCGATCTTTAACTTTACTTTAATATTCTTATGAATTTACATCATTAGAAAGATGATTTCAACCGGGGAACAAATCCGGTAACATAATTTATATCTTAAATTCCTTACGAATTTATTAGGCGATATTACTTAGGAAAACGAACAAACTAGTCCGGCCTGGGAGTCGAACCCAAGACCTTCTTATCATTAATTCGACATTTCTTTAAGATTTAACTAAGCATTTTCTTATCAGAGCGTCGTGGCTCGATAATTTGCTTTTCATGACTATGCGTCATCGGTTGATTTAATAAACTGAAACATTCTTATAGGCGCGTCGCCAACAATCTCCCCCCCGTGCGTCAGCACCATCATTTGGGAGGCGTCGCGGGTACCAGGACTATTATTCTGGATGTAGGTCTCCTCAAGATACCTGTGCTAGTAATGACGTCAACCACTCTGGTGTGACCGTCTGGTCCCGGTAACGTTCTACTAATTTTTCCTTTTGGCCACGTATTTCGTGGCAACGAATGATCTATTATCAAAACAATATCGCCTTCTTTAGGTTCCATGAACTTTCCGTTATTACCTGTTCGCGGTATTAAGGTAGGCATGTATTCCTTCAGCCACCTTGTCCAAAAATGGTCGGCTAACCTCTGTGCAGCTTTCCAATTGAGTTGACCCGTCAGATGCCGCTCTAGAAATAATCCAGGTGGTCGATCACCACATGAGCGTCCCAGAAGAAAATGATTGGGTGTCAAACCCTCTTCAGGACTATCCATACTGAATGTTACTAGAGGCCTGGAATTTACCGTATGCTCTGCTTCTAAAAGTAACGTATGTAGAACCTCCTCTCGTGGGTTCCTTTCCTTGAGCGTAGCGGTCAACGCAATTTTAATCGACCTTACTAACCTCTCCCAGGCGCCACCCATGTGCGGTGCTCCCGGAGGTATAAATTTCCATTTAATGTACTTCTTAAATGACTCATTTTTCATGCCCTCATAGCATTCTTCGCATGCTTTCAATAATTCTTTATTTGCAGCTTTGAAATTCGTCCCGTTATCGCTGTATATAACGGTTGGTTTTCCTCTTCTGGCGATAAATCGCCTTAACGCCATTATCATTGACGCTGGTGTCAATGAGGCTGCTAATTCCAGATGTACTGCTCTGGTAGTCAGACACGTAAATAAAACACCCCAACGTTTTTCGTGTCGCCTTCCTATAGTCACACTCATAGGACCGAAATAATCCACAGCTGAGCATGTAAAAGGTGGCTCATGATGAGCTATTCTCTCCAGAGGAATATTTCCTTGTGGCACGTTCTGCGGCTTTGACCTGTATGTCCTGCACCACTGGCAGTGATGTGACACACTTCGTACTACATTACGTAAGTTCAAGACGTAAAATTTCTGGTTCACCTCATTCATCACCGTCTGGTGATTGGCATGTCCAAAATGATGATGAACTTCTCTAATCATCATTTTAACGATTTCGTGTTTACCGTCTAATATGACAGGTTTTCTACTTTCCTCGGTCAAATTAGACTTGAAAGGTAAACGTCCATTTAAACGAAGTAAGTTATCCTCTCCTATTTCCATAGATAATTTACTTAAGCGTGAACTTCTTTCAACGCTTTTGCCTGCTTTCAAACATTTTATTTCCGCATAAAAACATTCGTCTTGAACGAACTTCCAAATTAAGAATTCCGCTTTTTTCAAGAGCGCTATGTCCAACGCGCCATCGGGTCCTTTAACCGACTTTGCTAAAACTTTGTTGGAACACATAACCGACTTTTCGGCTGCGTCGTCGGGTCCTTTAACCGACTTTCTTAAACTCTTGAATTTTTCTACCGCTTGTAAGGTGCGTGTAGTTGCCCCAAGGAATTTCTTAAAGCTGCTAAATCGTCCGTAGTCGGGTAGACTTAACGGTTCTTGCTTTCTTAACGCATTTACGCCCTTTGGCGATTTTTCTTCACCTGTTTCTAAGCCTTTTATGGTGTCCACTTGTTTGGGCCATAAATCAGGACTTTTCCTGAGGAATTCAGGTCCTTGAAACCAGCGATGACTTACATCGAAGGTGGAAGGGAAATTTCTCGTGGCGTCATCTGCCACATTTTGTGACGTTGGAACCCATCGCCATTCACATGGTTTACTGTGATCTTCGATCTCAGCCAATCGATGAGCAACGAATGGTTTAAAAGCGCGAGGATCTGACTTAATCCACGCTAACACTGTACGTGAGTCTGTCCAAAATATTCTCTCGGACATCTCGTACTTGCTCTCTTCACTAACCGAAGCAGCCAGTCTGCTGCCCATAAGAGCTGCTTGCAATTCAAGCCTTGGAATCGAAATTGGTTTCAATGGCGCTACTCTTGCCTTTGCGGCGATCAACGTAATCCGCCTTCTTCCTTGCTCGTCCGTGGTGACGTAATACACCGCGGCGGCGTATGCTTTTTCACTAGCATCCGTGAATGTATGCAACTCTCCCTTGCCGATGCCTTCAGCAACGGGTCTAGGTACTTCTAAATGACCTAATTTCTTCACTTCCGATATCCATTTACAAAATAACACGTGTAATTCGTGTGAAACTTCTTCATCCCAAGAGATGCCTGTCCTCCATACTTGCTGGATCAACGACTTCCCTTGAATCGTTATGGGTGATGCGAGTCCCAAAGGATTGAAAACTGACATCACAGCGCTAGTTATCTCCCTCTTCGTAGGCGGTCGCAAACCTTCCATCACCTCTTCCGGTGTGCTACGAAGACTTGTGGAGAAACTTATTATATCCCGTTTGATATTCCAAATCAAACCTAACGTGCGCTCTGTATGCTCTTTATCTCCCAGCGAAGCACTGTCGCTCTTATATTTATTTTCCATTTTACTTAAAACTTCGGGTCGGTTGCTAGCCCATCCCCTCAGTTGGAAAGAAGCATGCTTATGTAATTCATACATATCGTTTACTATCCTTTCGGCCGTCGTCACGTCGGGAAATGCCTGTAGATAGTCATCCATATAGAAATTGCTTTCCGTAGCGGAAGCTGCTTCTGGATAGATATGCGCGTTGTCCTGCGCATTCCTATTCTTTACATATATAGCAATGCAAGGTGATGATGCCGCTCCAAATATGAGTGACGTCATTCTATACTCTTCCGGTGGCGCGTCACGATTGTGCCGCCATAAGAATCGAAGGCTATCCCTGTCTTCATCCCGGATTTTCACTTGCAGGAACATTTCTTTAATGTCTGCCATTACTGCCACGCTTCCTTCTCTGAATCGTAGCAGAACTCCGAACAACGACTTCAATAAGTCCGGTCCGGTTAACAATGCATCATTGAGACAACGTCCGCCCGTCTTTGCGGCGGCGTCGAAAACTATCCTTATTTTCTTCTTTTGTGGGTGAGTCACTGCGAAGTGAGGAAGGTACCACGTACGTGGGGAAATGGAAATATGGTTCGCTTTCTCTGCGTAACCATTAACGATGAGATTTTCAATTTGCTTCTCATATTCCTTTTTCAACTCGCTATTTTTGTCGAGCTTTTTCTCAATATTAAACAGGCGACTTTCAACCTGCGCTCTATTCGACGGCAAGCACTCATTGTCTGTGCGCCATAACAAAGCAGTCTCGTACCTATTATTAGGTATACGACGTACCGTTTTGTTCAAAATACTTAATGCTCGTTCTTCTGGGTCGTTCACGGGTTTTCTAGCCGATACTCCCAGAGATTCCAAGCTAAAGTAATCCTTGATTAATTTATCCATATCTTCCTCCTTCTTGGTGGAAATGTGGTTAACGATCTTGATCGGTTTAATACCACCCGATATGTGACCATGTAAAACCCATCCAAGTTTGGTGAGCGATGCTACAGGTAGGTTCTTACCTCCTGAAATTAATTCACGAGTAACTATGAGATGCCAATTGTCCTGACCAATTAATATGGTAGGTTTGGACCTCTCATACATCAACTCATCCTTAATCGGTGTCAAATGAGGACACCGTTGTAATAATTCTCGGCTTACCGACTGCGGAGAAAGGTTAAGTGACTTAATTGTTTGTACACTTATCTCTTCTAAGTCGCTCGAGTAAATGCCTTTTATCTTAATGTTTAAGCGATACGAACTGTCATCGTTAATTCGCTTTCCTCCCACGGCTTCGATACGTAATCCCTCTTTACGTCCGCGAGGCGCTAATTTTTGAGCCATCCACTCCTCTATGAGTGTCATGGTCGATCCCTCATCCAGAAGAGCTGTTGTCTTGACCTTTCCTCTAGGTCCATACAACTCGACCGGTATAATCTTTAAGTATGCACATGCCAGTGCATTCACTGTACTAACAGTTGTAATCTGAGCATCTTTACCCCCCTCGTCCCCTTGTGGCGAGGTTTTTTCAATGGGGTATCGGTGTAGCATTCGATGATGTGACATTCTACATCCCTCTACACCACATTTTTTCGCTTTGCACTCTAACCTCCTATGGTTAGGTGACAAACATTGGAAACATACTTTCGCCTTTTTAACCGCTTCCCATTTCTCGTGAATATTCATGTCCTTAAACTTGTAACAACTCACTATAGAGTGCTCCTTGTTGCATATAACACACTTATGTGTTACCCGACTTACAGGCTTATCCTGGGTTGTCATAGCCACCTGTCGGTTGTGCCCTTTACTATTTCGGCGTTCTAAACGCTCGCTCGGTTTACTTCGGCGCATACAGCGCTCGCTCACGGCACATCTGCGTACACCTCCCTTTGCAGTGTGTACAGTTTGCTTCCTGAATTCAGGACGCTTCCTTTTTTCAGGCGCATTTTCATTGTTTAAGGACGCTCCAAATTGTTCACTCAATAAATTTAAAAACTTGGCCATCTTTTGTAACTCTGGCTCCAAAGGATATTGAGCTCGATATTCAAACCATTTAAATTTAATCATAGTTCCGAGCTTCTCCACTATGCGGCTCACTAACTCCGGTGAGTACAAATACTGTGGTTGATTCAACGCTTGTATCGTGGCAACCACGTTCGTAATACGACTTGCAAAAGATCCTATATTCCGGCAATCTTCTGCCAATCTTGGCATACGCTTTACATTCTCGATTTCGGCTAGAATGAGCATCTCAACCCTACCGAATCTTCTTTCGAGAGCGTTCATTATTTCTTCCGGTTCACACAAAGTAAACAACAACGACTTAACCGCTTCCTTAGCGGTGCCCTTTAATGCCCTCCTAAGGCGTGCGACATTTTGCACCCCTGAAAATTGACTTCTCGTGTCATCAAACACCGTTTTGAAAATAATCCATTCACCCGGGTCTCCATCGAACACCGGTAATTCCTGGAGGAAATGAAGCTGGGAAGACTTATCTTTACCAGCTATTTTTATTGCACTCACGATCGCTTCGGTCAATTCTGACACCTCACTCGCGTGTGTTTTCTGTGCATTTCCTTGGTTGCGCTCGATCTCCGCCCCTTTGCGGCGCGATCCTTTACACGCTTCCTTATCAGTAACATCGGGTTGTGCTACACTAACCGGCGCGCTCATTATGGTCTGCTGAACCCAACTCCTTACGAAAGGTTCCACCTGAGTATTCCGCTCTTCGTCATCCTCACTCGAGTCGATCTCCTCTTCTCGATTGAGTCGTGCCAACTCCAATTGAGACTTGGCTAAGGCAGCAGCTGCCTGTGCTCGTTCGAGCTCTGAGCGTTCGAATTTAATCCGCGCCTCTAATTCGGCTTTCAGCCTCGCCGATCGCGATGACCTACTACCTCTTTGTGACCCTTTATCACTAGTGTGCCCGATTACTGTCCTTAACGATGCCGCTTCTTCGGTCCTTTGACCTACTTTTTCGACCACCGTTTCACTCCTGGATATAACGGATTGTTGTGCGGTGCTGGCCTGCGTACCACTGGTGTCCGTCCTGTTGCTTGTCGTTGCCATGGACGTCCCTGAGTCCCACGTGCATGTGGACGTGTCGGTGGTGGCTCCACTTGAAGGAGTTGCTCCATTTGACGCAGTAGCTGTGGTCGCTCCAGATGATTCCGCTTCTTTAGCCTTTCTTGAGAGCCCTGTCCTTGTCCTGCTCCCTTCGCTTCTCCCTGTCTGGTCTTGTGCCTTCTTCATCTTGCAGGAAGGTGATTGTTGGCCTACGGTCCCTAACTGTCCCTACGGTCCCTACAACCCCTTACCTACAACCCTTCTACACCCCAACCTAACACCACTACCCCTCCCCCCCCCTTATCTCCCAACCCTACAACCCTACTACCACCCTAACAGCCCTAACAGCCCTATCAATCCTGAACGGGGCCTACCGAGGTGAGCCGTCCAGGGATGGAGTCGTGCAGGAATGGAATGGAGGAAAGGTTCAGGAACTGTCCCGCCAAGGAATATGACGAAACAGTCGAGCGGTAGTGCAAGCGCAGTCTCGCTCGAGAGAACTGCTCCACCCGAAGGTGTTATGCCAGAGCCCAACCGTTTGGCACCGTTAGGTGGTCGGGATGTATACTGTGCTCGCCGCCCAGTTGCCGGTGACGCCTCGTCCAGGCGCCCTCCTCCGGCCGCGATGCAGTCAGGTGCCCACGCGCACCCTCGCCCGGCAGCAGCAGCGGTGGATGCTTCTTGCACCCTGATGACCCGACGGGAAATGCCGGACACAGTTGTCCGACAGGAAATGCCGAGCACGCTTGCCCGACAGGAAAAATGCCAAGCCCTGCTTGGCCACGATGAGTGCCTTCACAAGACACCTGCGCCCGGCTGCGATACGTGCCCCATGCGAGCACACGCCCCCGGCCGCAATCCCGGTTTTCTTTCTTCCGGTAGTTCCAGGTCCCGTCCTTCAGCGCTGACGTCCTGGTCTTCTGGCCTTTGGTCCTATTGCTTCAGCTCAAACCTCCGGCTTCCTTCGGTTGCTGATCTTCACTCGGCTTCCGAAGGTCTTCTTTTTCCACAACCAGCAGTCCACAGCTGGTTCCTTGATCCAGCTGGCGGGGTTCGGGTGGTCTTTAATCTGGCTCCGAAGGTCCAATTGAAAAGGAATTCGGCTCGCGAGGACCAATTGAAAAGGACCTAACGGAATTCGGAAAATAATACTAAGAAACAGAAGGGAGGAATCGAGGCTTCTCTCGATCCAGCCTCCTATCGCGCCTACGTTGGGTTCGGGAACAACGTATGTGATCTCCGCAACGGAGTAACACACTAGGGCGATAACCTCTTTCCTTTTCAGCAAGTAGGTTCAGACGGGGATTACGGGTCTTCCGAAGTCGTCCCGGTCCCGACGCCTTAATTCTTCGATGTGGACTGTATAACTTAAGGGATCTTGGGAATGAAACAGCAATTATCTTCAAACCGTTCCGTGAGAGAGTAATCACTTTTCCCTATACTTTTCTTCTTGACTGCTGGTTTTCACTTTTCCCGAAGGATTTTCTTGTTTTTCCGAACTATTTTCCCGAATTATCTTCTTCCCCGAACGAATTGCAATAAAACCCGTTTACTAAGCTACCCCCAGAGCTAAACGCGTAAGTGAGCCGCGCATTTCGCGTGTCTGCGCAACTTAATTACATGAATTTGTACTATTACTCTCTCACGTTTCACTTAATTTCTTTATTTACTCAAGTCATATTCAAATACAATTTGTCAATATAGGTAGTACAAAACAATATCTACACTATGATATGCATTATATCTTCATATTACAAAAAACCTTTTATTTATTAAACGAAAACCACCTATTTTACTCACAAATCCAAAATGCAAACTTCTTAAATATTTAACACAGAAAGTTAAAACAATGTTTCCTACTTGAATTTATACATAAGTTAACTAATACAATAGTTTAATTTACATTTTCTCTATTCATTTCACTATTTAAAACACTTTTAAATTTCTTATACAAAACTATCATTATTTCACTTATGCACATGAATTTTCACATGAAAATAACACAGAATTCACCTTTTTAGCACGTACAATCAACCTGAAATAGTTTACAAGTCATTTTTACATAAATTGCTGAAATTTCAAACATTTTAAATTTTTACATATTCGGCCTCCTAAGGGCGTGGTCAGCGTGCTTCCGTGAACTCACACTATTTGAACAACTAACTTTGCACGACTCTCGACTATCAGAAAAAATGAAAGTCTGAAATACACTTAATTTTAACAATATTAAATAGACAAGTGTTTCTACATAATTTTCAAACAGTAGGAAACTATTTCTGATAAGATTCTTACTTGTTATCATGCTTCTTATCAGATAACAATACAAGTGAATGTTTTCATTAATCAATCATAACAAATAGGCATTTGTTTTCGTACAAACGTATCAAACTTATACAAGACAATACTTATGCAATTAATTTCCTTTAATTCTGTCTATGCACAGAGTGATTATCTCGACCGGGGAACCAATCCGATCTTTAACTTTACTTTAATATTCTTATGAATTTACATCATTAGAAAGATGATTTCAACCGGGGAACAAATCCGGTAACATAATTTATATCTTAAATTCCTTACGAATTTATTAGGCGATATTACTTAGGAAAACGAACAAACTAGTCCGGCCTGGGAGTCGAACCCAAGACCTTCTTATCATTAATTCGACATTTCTTTAAGATTTAACTAAGCATTTTCTTATCAGAGCGTCGTGGCTCGATAATTTGCTTTTCATGACTATGCGTCATCGGTTGATTTAATAAACTGAAACATTCTTATAGGCGCGTCGCCAACAGTGATAGATATAAAAAAGAATCGTCTCGAGATAATCTTTTAATAAAAGTGTTAAAGTTTATGCATAAAGCGTAGCCTCGAAAAGTGTCGGATCCGTTATTAAAGCCATATTTTCTTTGTCGGTCAGAGTTAGCCGTAGAAAATGGTTGTATTCTGCGAGGCCATAATATAATCATACCGTCAATATTCGGCGAGCAGCTATTAAACGAACTACATTCATCACACTTTGGCGTGGTAAAAATAAAAGAGCAGGCCAGAACCCGGATGTGGTGGCCAGATATAGATAGGCATATTGCGGAAAAAAATAGGGTCGTGTTCAGTGTGTAATAAGTTCCGATGCGCACCTCCGCGCACACCTCTCGCTTCCAGGCCCTACCCGGCACAGGTATGGGATCGTTTGCATATAGATATTTTTTAACTCGTTTGTTTATACATCCATAACACCCTTGTTTATTTCTTTAACATAAAATTATGTTATCCTTACCTTATATTATTCCAAATGTAGCAATGATAATGATTCTCTGAAAATATTTCTGCTGATAGCACATTTGCAAATCTGAAATATATACTTGTTTGGCAGTTAACACCTTTGTGTCTAGCGTCTGTAACTATATAACGAATTAGAATTGGCGTGTTTAAGTTCAAGAATCGATTTATCATCCGATAAAATTTAAGTTCATTAAAACTTAAGTTCGTTTTTAAAAAAAGTCGGATTTTTTAATTTGACAAGTAACCTTTGTCCACTAGGCCCTTCAATTTTGCAATGTATTCTACAGTATTAAAATAAATTACCTTCCTTACAAATTATAATCTTGGTACATTAATCTTAGTTTGTAAGGCCATGCTGCAGTTATATTAGTAGTATAGTTGTAGCAAGAATGGGTAGGCTCGACCGGGGAAGGACCACGCTCTCACAGAATACCAGCGTGAAATAGTAGCTTAATGCTGCTGTATTTCGTATGGTGAGTGTAGGGAACCGGAGACCCCTTTTACTAGAAACGAGAGGCATTCCATCTTAGTCCTCACGGGCGACAACGCATCTGCATTTTGATTTGTAATCGAGGATAGATGTAGATGTCTATGGGCCTCAGCAACCACTTACCATCAGGTGGCCTGTGTGCTCATTTGTTCAAGGGATGTTATAAAACTAAAACTGTTGCAGATTTGACATACAAATTAAATGATTTCAGATTGCTCCTGCTGTTGACCTACTGCCGTCGACTAGTGGTCAAAAGGCAGTTGAAATAGTAAACCCTCCAATTTCCAATCAACCATCAATAGTAAGTATTAGAATCAGAAAATGTTGTGTCTGTAGTAACAAAGTTATGATTATAAAATGTTTTTTTTTTTGGGTTTTAGGACAAGACTCCACAGTACACTTCTCGAACGTTGCGACAGAAATGGAAACACTCAGAAAAACTATCGTCCGAACGACTGCAAAAATTAAAGACTCTTCGAGAAAAAAGTAGGCGTTTATCAAAAAAAGTAGCTAAACTAGAAAATATTCTTGCAGAACTTGTGTACCAAAACTGTAACAAAAGTGTAGATGCAAGCCCAGGGTTTACAACAGAATCATTAGAATGCATTAAATTAGTGGCAAAGAACAAAAAAACCGAACTGTATTTTGCAGTAAGCATGGATGAGATGGCTATAAGGAGGCACGTTCCATGGGATGGAACAAAATGTGTAGGTCTGGTGAACTATGGGGTAGCTTTGGATGGTCACAATGTAGCTGAAGCTAGGCATTGGTGTTTATTGTAACATTTATAAATAATGGATGGAAGATGCCTATCGGTTATTTTTATTGATGGTTGTAGAGGCGAACAAAAAGTAACATTAATTAAACAATGTATGGATTTGTTAGTAGATTGTGGTGTTAATATAATCTCCCTAAATTTTAATGTCTCTCCCACCAACTTTTCGATGGCTAAAAACTTAGGTTGCAATTTCGATGAATTGAAAAATGTTATATTTTATGTCGTATTTTCTTTGTGATAAACAGCACATAGTTATATTTCCGGATCCTGGTCATATGTTGAAACCTGTCAGAAATACAGTAGGTCAGAAAAATGAATTAACAAATCTGCATGGTGGAATCATTTACATTGCTTCATAATCTGCAAGAAAGGGAGGGTCTCCATCTAGCTAACCGTCTTAAAAATCAGCATATTAACTTTTCAAAACAAATAATGAAATTTAAGTTGGCGGCACAAACATTCAGTAATTCCGTGGCAGAAGCGATAGAATTTGGGACAAACAAGTAAAATTTACAAGAATTTTCGGGTTCCGAGGCTACTGTTGACTTTATAAGGAAAATTAACAACATATTTGATATTTTCGATAGTCGGAATCTGAATATGTATGGTTTTAAAAACCTATTAATAGTAAAAATGGCGATAGCATACTAGAATTTGTCAATATAATGGATATCTACATAGAGGGTTGCAATTAGAGGGAAAACCAATATTGCAAAGAAATAGGAAAGTTGGATTCATTGGTTTCCTAATATGTATACAAAGTCTTAAAAAATGTATGCTGATGTCATACTCGTAGTAACGGGTAAACTTAATTTTTTGCCTATACACAAACTTAGCCAAGATCACCTGGAGTGCTTCTTCAGCTCGCCACGATCAAAGGGCGGCTATAACAACAATTCAGCAGTTTTTCGATTTCAAGGCGCCTACAAAATACTAGTGATACACGGGAAAATAAAAGGTATTGAGCCAGGAAACTGTACACTTATAGAGAATATAAAAATTTTTACTCACACAGAAGTGCGATACGAAAGTAAAATTAATATGTACACGTACTGCACTCAAGATCTCGAAGACTCGATTAAGGATTTTCTCCCTAATAATAATTTCTTGGTCGATGATGACCACGATTATATTTTTGACCTCTCAAAACTGACCACCTATACTGAAGAAATTATTTCATATGTCGGTGGGTTTGTAGTTAGGAAACTAAGATAAATTCTAAAATGTGAAGATTGTCTGCTATCTCTTATTAGCGACAAATATTTAGGTCTTATATTTAAAAAAGATAAATGTTGCCTTATTTATCCTTCACGCGGTGTTATTAAATTATGTACGTAGGTAGAAAGAATATTTAAGATACATTAACATAAAAAAGTATCATTCTTTGCAGAAAAAAATCTATTACCGAAACTTATTTTAACTACTTTCAAACGATGCCAGGATGTATTTACGACATATCATTTTGAAAGTCAACCTTTTATTGGAAACCACAAAGTTTTACTTATTAAGGCAATTTCTTTTTTTTTTTTTTTGAACTGCGTATACATCACGCCACAAAAGCTTTTGAACCCAAGCAAAAAATTAGGACCCTTCATACGAAGCTTGTTTTGTTTAAAGGACAATAATACTCGACTTCACCGACTCAGTAATTCATTCTTAGGCCGATGTATACGCTTTTACAACAAATTCCCAGAAAATATACAAAATTTGACATACACAAAGTTCTAAAACTTTATTGAACTAAGTTTGTATAAAAATAGTTATTATAATATTAAGGAATTTATGGATGACAATAACCAAGCTATTCCTAATTGATTTGATTTGATTTTTTAAAAAACGTTATCCGTACACTAGGATTTTCTCCTGTATCGTGGTGGCAGTTTACAAACATAAATTGCACAAGGACAAACATCCAGATCTGGAACAATTATTTGTTGGCCATACAAATACTTGTTCCGTGCGGGATTCAAACCCGTGATCCCCAGCACAGCCACTCATTGCTAAGCTACTGCGTCATAGAGTCGTCAAACAATATAATAATTTGTTTTATTATATTGTTTGACGACTCTATGACGCACGTTGTAACATTCATGAATATAAGCTATTATTTAAAAAAATAGTCCCGCTGAGTTTCTTGCTGGCTCTTCTCAGGACAGAGGTTTTTTTTTTGCGAACCAGTGGTAAATGAAAAAAAGTTACTTTCAATAAGTATTATTTATAATACATATTGAATAAAAAAGTTTCTGTTTCTGTTACTTTCTCACCAATGTTGAGACAGGTTAGTTTATTTTAGTTACTTTCGTAGCGTAATGTTTATGGAATCTTACTATGGGGTAATGCGACTGACATTGAAGTCATATTTGTTTTACAAAAAAGAGAGCCTACTGGCAATTTATAACTTAAATTGTAAAGATACCCATAAAGAAAAATTTAAAAAAATAAACATGTTAACTTTGGCATCGCAATATATTTATGAAAATGTAATATATGTACATAAAACATAAATAGCTTTCATAAGAAAAAAGATGTTCAAACTTTAAAACCTAGGAACAAACATAAGCTACCATACCAGTTACTAGACTCCACAGAATTAGTAATTCATCTATGGGGTAATGGTATAATATATAATAATAAAAGGTACACGCTTTTACAACAAAATCCCAGAAAATGTACATAATTTGTCATTAAACAAGTTTAAATATTTTGTTAAAGAAAAATTGTACAAAAAGGGTTATTATAATACCAAATTTTTTTTCAAGACACAGGTCCTGCCCCCTGTCTTACTCAGAGACCAGGGTCAATTCACCAGACTCTCCAAAACCTGTTACAACACAGGCTTCAAATATGACCGTGCTAAACCTAACAATCTAAACGAACTTCAAGTAGTTCAAAACTGTTTATGTCGTAGAACTACGAACGCGCCCTGGTTCGTCCATAACGCTGACTTTCACCGAGAATTAGAGCTTCTAAATCTCTCTCTTTTTAGAATTTCTAAAATCACTCTCTTAGAACTTCGTCAAAGTCTCAGAGTCTCACTCAAATCATCTTATTCGTGAGGCAGCTTCCTATGCGGTCCCACTCCCTCTCGCTATCGAGTTCGCAGACCGAGAAACTCTCCCCCCCCCCCAACATGCTTTCGGCCGACCTGGACTGCCTCTTGGCGGCTCAGGCCGAGTCTTCTGTCCAAGGTGGTGTTTAGTGGGTAGGCACTTAGGTTTTCATAGTGAGTCCCACATAACTACGCATTCGGTTGCGTGGTATGCTAAGAGCATTCACTACCTCCCTCCCCCGCTTCCCGGAGGGTAGCCCTTTACATTGTTTCTGGGCGCAAAAAAAAACCAGCGTCGGCATTCGCGGTAGACTAGCGCACCAGAAAACACGAAGAAAAGACGATCCCTCAAGCTCCCTATTAGGCATTAGATTAGGCCATAAAATAGTGATAGATTATAATTAAACACTGCCGCATTTTGTAAATACTAAATGAATTAATGTTAGTTCATCGTACTACCTTTTAATTAATACAGTCCTTAGCAATAATAAACAGCAATATGTTACGGACGGCGAGTGAGCAACCGCCCGTCACCCCGCGTACCTCATCCCGCATCGACACGTCTCCCTCACCCTGCATAAGAGCGAGGACCCGTGACCGCGAGTGCTTTACACAAACTCAGCGCCAACGCGACCCCGTCGGCGGGAATGAAAGAAGGACTCCCGGCCGGCAGCGACAAGACAGCGCTCAAGAGAAGAACAACAAGCAAGAAGACCCTTCAAGCTCCCTATTAGGTCCCATTCGACTTCAGATTAGTGATAGCTTGTAATACTGCCGCATTGTGTAAATAGTTTAATAAATTTATTTTCGTTTTTTGTACAATCTTTAATTTACCTCAACTATTATTTACCCTAGCAGTTTGAAATAGCAATAAATTCTCTCAGTAAATAATTGGTCTTATATATATATATATACTGCTTGCCGACGTTTAATAGCCCACATACTTATTATTGTTCAGATAAATCGCGCACGCAAGCTAAATAAAGTCGTCGTCGCGAGCGTCCATACTACTTTGCATCTTTTCCCCTTCCAACGCCATGACGGACTTTTCGTGATTATTAAGGGCTATCAAAAATAGTTAAAAAAATACATTGCGAAATGTTAATTAAGTTACTTAGGTGAAGTACCTATTCTAACTATGATTGATTGACCATATTTTCGTACCTATGTGATTTCTGCGATGCTCAACGTATGCAACAGCTAGGCCACAACAAATAAACCTGAGATACGATTGCTAACAGAAATGTGATCGTATTCTACTCAGTTAAAATTCTTGTTATTATTTTTTTTTTTATTTATTTATTTAATAAAAACCTTTTTTAGATATGTTCATTGATTCCCTGGTCCCTGAGCTAGTGTAACTGTGTTTCAGGAACCAGTTCCTTCCCTTAAAGTTAGCCTTGTCAAAAGGTCAATTTCTATATAATAATAATAATTTAATTATTTAGTAAGTTAAACAAGTACAGAAATATAAATAAGAAATAAAAATAATGTTATTTTAAGCGCTTGTTTTGTGTGTGTGTGTGTGTGTGTGTGTGTGTGTGTGTGTGTGTGTGTGTGTGCGTGTGTGTGTGTGCGTGTGTGTATGTGTTCGTGTGTTGGTGTGTGTGTGTAAGTGTGTGAGTGGGTGTGTGTGCTTTGGAATATATGTGTGTGAGTATTGCTTGTGGTAAACCTACGGCATAAGTGCTTCTATGCTGTCATAATCAAGATTCTCTAATCACTTGCCTTTATTTGGTGGTTGCTGTAATTATTTAAGTTTAATTTAAATTCCCTGCGTAACTTATTGTACAAATGCGGAACAATGTAACTATAGTGCCTTTTCGCAAAAATACTTCTTGTTCTAGGGGTCGGGTATTTGAATGTCCTTTTCTTTGCAATTTTGGTACATGGTGCGGTTATACGATGGTACCTTCGTATTTATTGATAGATAAAAAGTTTTCTTACACTTAGTACTCGGGCTTTGTCATACACTAGTGTAGTTGGATAACGAAATGAAAGCAATAGCATTACTTTTAAAATACATCGTTGGGCACGTTCAGCTTCGACAAGAATTGTCTTACAAGCCCCGCCCCATGAACAGATACCTTAACATATTAAAGATTCACAGAGAGTCTTGTAGGTTTGCAACAATAACTTTGCACTTGCTACAAGCCTTAGTAACTTAAAAACATAGACAAGCTTTCTTATTTTTTTAGTATGTGATATTATTTGATGTTTCCACTGAAGCTTTTCGTCAATTATAATTCCCAAATATTTTATTGTGTTGGTTTTAGTTATGTAAGGGCAGTTACAAGATATTGGAACATCATCAAGTTTGTAACATGGGCTTGTATGAATCTTTAATTTAAATTTGTCATTTGTTTGGCCCGCTAGAGTTTTGCTGAAACAGATTAATTTTATTTTGGTTGTGTTTAGTGAAAGTAGATTATTTTCTAGCCAACAAGAAATTTTGGCCAGTCCCGCCTCAGCAACTTGTTTCACACGCTCCCAGCTCTTTGCATGAAATATTATTACGGTATTGCAGCATACATAGTTATATTACCGGCATTTAATTCAATTTTAGTCATGTCATTTACGTAAGTTAAAAATAATGTCGGTCCGAGAGTACTGCCCTGTGGGACATCGTATGTACATCGCATGTCATTACTGGAATGTCCATCCACTCTAACGCACTGCTTTCTGTCACATAAATAACTTTGAAACTTACCTAGACTTACCGGTTCTAAAGCCAAATTGATTGGGAGATAGTAACTCATTGGATTCTAGATAATCAATTAGCCTCTTGTTAACAATTTTTTCTAAAATTTTGGACATGACACTTAATAAAGCTATAGGTCGGTAGTTACAAGCAAGGGTTTTATCACCTGCCTTATGAATAGGCGACACAGTGGCTTTCTTAAATATCTCAGGGAAAACTCCTGATGAGAAACTAAGATTACATAGATGCGATATTGGCTCCGCTAGAATACTATGAAATATTTTTAACATTCTTGTAGAAATTTGATCATGACCGGCAGCACTATTATTCTTAAGATTCAATATCACGCATCTTACTTCCACTGGGTCAGTTGGTAACAGTAGCATGGAGAGAAATCTGCCTCGCTTTTATTTAAATTATTAAGAGTCTCGTTGGCAACGATTTTACCAATCGATGTAAAGTACTTATTAACCTCATTAAGGGAGTCAGTTGAAATTTCTTTGATTCTTAATAGTTCCATAGATTTCGATTTTGGTTTATTCAGATTACACAATTCTTTAATAGTTTTCCATGTTTCTTTGCTGTTTCCTGCGTGTTTTTCGAGTTGAGATTGGTAATAGTTACACTTTAATGTTTTTATAATATTGTTACAAATATTTCTATACCGTATGTAGTAGTTTTTAATGTCTTCGTCATTTATATTATTTTTAAGTCTTTTATGAATTTTATCTCGCTTCTGTATAGATCTTACAACACCAGTGGTGATCCAAGGTTTCAATGGCCTATTTCTATTGGGATTTTTTTTAGTTTCTGTGTTTATTGTAATAATTTTCTGCAATAATATGATTAAGTACTGAGCCGCATCATTAGCTGATTGTAAATAATAAAACTCAGACCAGTTAATAGATTTAAGTCTCTCTTCCATTTTGTCAAAGTTCATAATAGTCTTAGTTAAATAAATGCTTCTATCGCACTTCCCAATTGACGATCATAATAGTATTGGAGCATGGTCCGTAAAGTGTTCGAATACAAGGGTTTGTGCTCGAAGACCTGTTTTAACCATAAAATGATCTAGGCAGGTACCATCTCTTATCAGAACACTTATTCCAGGACGTAATCCATAGGAAGCCATGGTGTTTAGATAGTCAATGGTATAGCATGTTGGACTATTTGACATAATATCAAGGTTAATATCACCTGCGAAAACAATATGCTTAGTTTTTATGTCACGCAATATGCAGTCGATGGAGTCTAGGCAGGGACTAACATGATTAAAACTACTTTTACGGATTTTATCGCGTTTATTTTTACTTTTTATTTTTAATTCCCGACGTTTCGGGCGCTTTCCAGCACCCATGGTCACGGGGGACTGAGATGACTGACGTCCCGATGTCATTGTTAAACCCGGAGTACCTTCAGCTTTTTTAATTATTGTTTATGGTCCGATCTATGCAAAATGAACTAACTCTGTCTTGAGGTCTTGCAGTGGTATGCTTGGGTTTAGTTTTAATTTTATTGATTATAGGATCCCAAGCAGGTGGTAGTACCCAGCCTCCTTCTCTATTGAAATTAGGATGTTTTTTAATTTCAATAGCCTCACGTATCATCCTTGGTAGGAATCGGTGTTCTTTCGCGAGGATTTGTGGTCTATCAAATCTGATGTAATGGTTGGGGCCGTCTAGGATATGATCACAAACTGCAGACTCCCCGACTAACTAACTAAACTAAACTAAACTAGGGACTAACATTTTTAAAACTTGATGGTCTATATGTACCAATGACTGTGTATTGACGATCCATTTTTACAATTAGAATATTACCTTCCTCTATACTAGGTTCAAAGACTCCAATATTCTGAATAATATTCCTAACGTATATAATTACACCATCATATTGATTGAAAGTATGCTATATGCAAAAAGCTTCATAATTATTGATTATTGGTATGTGTGAGTCTTCACGGATCCAGCATTCAGTGAATACCAGAATATCAATTATTACATCTAACCGAGATAAAAACACTAAGAACCTATCCAAGTTACAATTTATACTGCGTATGTTTACATATAGGATTGAAAATGGATTGCCTTTTTCAGATAGGTCCAAATAACTTTTACAATTGGTTGGATCATCAACGTAGGTACGTTTGATATCACGCGAAGTGCCAATATCCTCAAATAATAATATATCATCCATGTAGAATAAAAAGAAGTTTCACGGCCAAAATGATATGATGTGTCTTATAAAATATAAATCAAATAATATCGAATCTTAGAATTCAGTACTGATATACATCCTAGTTTTTGTTCAAAGTTCATTTTTGAATACAAGATATATAAAAATATAAAATTAATTATAATTTGTGTAAACATTAAAATTATGCTATAATAAATAAAAATAATCATTGTGTAATTTGTTTTGTAGTTGTGAAAATATATGTGTTGTGTGTTTTATTGTAATAGTGTAGGTTACCATTGCATATATAATATGTAGTGTTTGATAATAGTGTAAATGTGTATTATTGTGTAAACAATTAAATGTTATTTGTGTAGTGTTGCGTAGGCAAATTTTGTATTGTGTATGTATAAAGCGCAATTTGGACTTACAATTAAAATAATATAGTAACAAAAAATTAAATTTAGAGTAAAAATAGTACAATAAAATTGAGATAATTTTGTTCAAGCCTAGTCACTGACGAGATTCCAATATTTCCAGCTTCTGAAGGTCTGTTTCGTCATTAATACACTGAGCAGGAGATCCTTCTGCTTTTCTCAAATAAATAACTCCATGATTAACCCAAACATACTTATAATTTTTATTTTTTGCATAGTCTCGAGCCAGATAGAATATACGCTTGGCCTTAGGTGTAAGATTCTCGGAGATGTAAATGGGCTTGGGCATCCCTTCAATTTTAATGGTTGATGTAGTTAATTCCCTGTATTTTTTTAATGATTTAACGAAGTTAAGAAGCTTTAAATTATAATAACACAAAACACTGAAATTAAAACTTTGTTAGAAAACAAAGTTTTAATTTCAGTGTTTTGTGTTATTATAACTTAAAATATTTTAATTTCCAAAAGACATATATATATATATATATATATATATATATATATATATATATATATATATATATATATATATATATATATATATATTAAATAAGTAGTAAGTATGTAGATACTTGGATAGTGAAGTAAATTTCAACTAAGTTTTGTAATAAAGTACGTATTAAATGTGTATATAAATTATTACTTAATTCTTTTTTGCTATAAGTACCTATCTAAAAAAAAAAATGAAATAAATTCACCTTTGACTGACCTGTTGGTCTAGTGGTTAGTGACCCTGACTGCTATGCCGGAGGTCGTGGGTTCGATTCCCACCCAGGACAAATGTTTGTGTGATGAGCACGATCATTTGTTCTGTGTCTGGGTGTAATTTATCTATAATATTTATGTATTTAGAAATATATAAGTATGTTTATCCGTTGTCTAGTACCCATAACACAAGCTCTGCTTAGCTTGGGACTAGATGGCGTTGTGTGATAGTTGTGGATTATTATTATAGTTGTGGATTATTATTTCACAACTTCCTTCTAAAATCCTTCGGTAATTTTAAGGAATGATATATCTGAACCTTTTCTTGTTTTGGACGTTTAGCATCCATCCACGCAACAATTGTAGTAGGAACGACGTTTTTCCACTAAATTTATCGAATAGGTAAAATAATATATATAACACTAAACAAAGACTATTTCAACAAGTATTTACAAAAAACTATTAACAACAAAAAACAGCGTTGAAAAATCCTCAAAACAAACATTCAATCGCCTACAACGCGCTAGCCCCGACTGCGTATGTTACCCTGGGTACAGAATAAAATAGTACTACGTAGAGAAGTTTCACTCTTTTGATGTTGACTGATTGCCGACGTTTAATAGCCTACATAATTCTGATTAAGTATTACTTTGCATCTTTTCCCATTCTTACATCACGGCTGTTTTCCCGAGGTTACTTAGGGCTGTCAGGAAAGGGTAAAAATACAGTATGTAATATGTAATATAACATTAATAATTTATTTAATTCACAATAGTTTTACTTTAATATACTGTTTTATAAGTCTCTAAAATACCGGTTATTAAATTTAAGAGTTGAAAAAACTTTCAATCTTATATATAATTTTAGTAAATAATGAAAAGGAAAACATGGACATGGAGTATCGGAAGAGTCATCGATTTATTTTTGGTAAAATATATGAAAAGATATTCGTTCAGTATACTAACTAGAAATAATAAAAATAGTATTATTAATTTTAATTATAAATATTGTTATATTAATATTTTTATTGTTTTATATTTATTTATTTTACCTAAGATTTTTAATATATATTCCCCCCCCGATCCCTTTTTCAGCAAAGGTAAGAAAAAATTTAAAGCCCCGAGCCTGCTTACATAATACTAAAACGCTTCCTTTTTTAAACTTTGTCGTCAAATTGAAAAGGATTTAGCGCATTAAAGCTATTGATTTGTTTATCAGCGCTGTGGTGGAATCCGGGAAATCCCGGGTTCGATTTCTGATAGCGACAATTTAGAAGTTTATAATTTCTTGAAAAGTATTTGTGTTTATTTTTATTTATACGGTTTAATATTAAAAACTGCAATGTTAGCCCGCTTTTATCTATGACTGCTTCATCGCCATTCACCAAGCGTAATTTGTATGCAATATAGATATGAATACGAATCACTAACCTCTCCAATTCCACGCTTATTTTCAAAGGAGATTTGATTCCACATTTAATTTAGTGGAATATAGGAACAGGCAATAATATTCGCACAGAAAAATTATATAGTTATATTGCACCATATTAAAAGCACATGTAGGTAGCTACCTATTTATATAATATGTATTAATATATGCTCATTTATCTACTATTTATGCAAACTTCCATTTACGGATCTCCTTCACCGAGGCATAGAATAAATAATATGTAGTGCTACTCGTACGTTACCAAGGTTTGCCTGGAAGAGATCATCGTTAAGCGATAAGGTCGCCTAATTGTACATAAATTTATATTTTGTGTGCAATAAAGAGATTCATTCACACGTTGCGAAATGGTAAGTAAAATAGGTAAGGTATTCTGACTGATCGAGTGAACATATTTTTGCTACTATGCGAATTCTGTGCCTAACGCATGCAAGTGCAAGGTCACTCGTTGCGGATTGCAATTTAATAAATCGCTAGGAAGAAATAGGTAGGTAGTGTAAACAACAAATGAACCTGAAATCCGAGTACGATTCCTAAATGAAATGTGATTGTATTCTAATTAGTTAAAAATCTTGTAAACAAAGTTTTAATTTCAGAGCTTTGTGATAACTTAAAATATTTTAATTACATAAGAGTTACCTACTTCAATTTACCTAAGTAAATTTCATACGTCACCTACGTAAATTTCAACTAAGTTTTGTAATAAAGTACTTAGATACTACTTCTGTATTTAATTTATTACTTAATTATTTTTGCTAGAATTATTTATTTGACAAAAAAATGAAATTATTGTACCTTTCATTATCGTTAGGTAACTTAAAAAATGATATATCTGAATCCTTTTGTTTACTCATTATGCATCCATCTACGCAACAATTATAGTAGGTTCGAAGTTTTGCCATTATAATATATCAAATAGAGAGGTAATATATTATATTAATTTTTAATCACATTATTTATTTTGAACTATTTTATCCTACAATTAAATACTAAACACTAAAAAAATTACAAGTGTTTACAAAAAACTATTTACGTAAACAGCGTTAAAAATACATCAATCGCTTAGAACGCGCTAGCCTCGACTGCGTATTACACCCTATGTGAATCGCGGTTTAGGTAAATATTTCACGCAGGTAGCAAGATTGACAGAGGCCTGCCCTGGATATCTCGCGATTGTAGGTAATTATTTCACGCAGGTAGCAAGAGTGACAGAGGGCTGGCAACAGTTAGTTCAGTATTTTCTTTCTTCAAGATTTAAACACAACGTAAATAAATACAGTCCACTTAGCTTTCATTCATTTACACAATAGTTTCTTTGAGTTTATTAGTCAGATAGATATCACAATTTTTTAGTTTCTTTTTTCTTCACCAAAGTAAATTATAATAAATAATTAGTCAAATACAGTCCACTTAGCTCTCCATCAACTACAATACATATCAACGATAATCGTTAATAGTAGTGTTCCCTTTCAGGCTTACTTCACGAACTAATTTCTAATTTTTTAGCTAGTTGTGGGGTAAATTTTTCCTCACACTTGTAACCCTAAATATAGTGAAGTATTTTTTTTTGTCTCTTTCTGCGACACGCTATGGCGGTGTCTATAGGATTCTCTGTCTACGATAGTAAACCAATAGGACTGTCAAAAATGCTAATATCAGACAGAAATAAAACACATGTCGCCAATACATGTAATGATCTATATTCTCTTTCGACCTACTTATAATATATACAAACTTATACTTATATATTAACTAATTTGTGGCGTTACCACAGCCGATCGAAAGCGAAACGAACAGATTCGCAATATGGCAGTATTGAAAGATGACCTTATCACAAAAATTGATAGGGGCGTACTCCAATGGTTTGGGCACGTTGAGCGAATGAGTGAAGACCCACAGATTACCCCCTAATAGATTCCGCATACAGGGCCACAAACGCGCGCAACACATACTTGCTGTAGCTAGCATATGAAGTGACGCTAAGAATCACGATATCATTGTCGACCAAGTTTGTGACCCGTAGGCACGTTCGAGTTTTTGAAAATTTAAAAATAATTTTGGTATGCAAAATACATTACAAATAGCTTCCTATGCAGTGAAATGGTGTGGCAAGTCATACATAATAAGACATACAGTTATTCCAAAAGATTGCATATTTAATCGGTAAGTAAATTTTATTCTTATCACGTTAACCTATTTCAAATGCACCGGAGTTCAATTTACACTGGATATGTAATGTTGCAAAGTGATATCATTTGAGCACCCGTTGATGTCTTTTTGAAATGTCCCTTTCACTCATTACGTAAATTAAAATAGTTTTCTTTGTCTAACGACAGCACGTTTATCGATAGTGTTGTGATTTTTAAGTCAATATTTGTTTGGTCATCGTTAACTTTTTTTGTAGTCATTATTTTATACAAATAGTGGCGTATAATTGTGCTACCTACATGACCTTTATTTCCATAGAATCCTGTAACGTTTTTAAACCATAAGAACACAATAACAAATAATTTTCACTTCGTATTTTCACGTTATCAGCACTTTTTAAATCGGTGTCAATGGAGTCTACCTTTTTCGGTCTTTTATTTAGTTCTCCGTAACTCTGCAATTTCGGGCTTCGTGCGCGCTGTTGCGCTACCTTTTTTCCTATATCAATAATATCTAATTTTTCACTTAAATCTTGCCGTTTCTCTATTACGAGCCTAAACAACATCGTTGTTTATCTGGTTGTCATGGCAATTTTTATTCAAATATCGTTACCGGCCTGATGTTTTTACTTCAAAAATACTCTTTTCTTCTTGGCCATTTACAAAAATTTGCTTTTAATTTAAATAATTTCAAATTTGATTTAAATAATTTCTCGTTCTTATCCCAGATCCGTCAAAAAGGATAAAAGCCGAACAATCGGCCAGTAGAGGTTCTCACTTCAGCTTTGATACGAGAAGCACCTCTTAAAGGCTTTATCCACACTGCCTCGGGAAGCCTCTGCCTTCTCCTGAAGTTGTCGCCTATCCACGCCTACGCCTCCACCTACTAGTGCCCGCGCTATCTTCGGCCGCTGTGCGTGCTTGTCTCAAGCGTTGCGTGTGCCTACTCCAGACGCTGCGTGTTCCTACTCCAGACGCTGCGTGTCTACTCCGGGCGCTGTGTGTGTCTACTCCGGGCGTTGTGTGTGCTTACTCCGAGCGGTGTGTGTGCCTACTTTAAGTGCTGCGTGTACCTGCTCAATACGCTGTGTGTACCTACTCCAGACGCTGCGTGGACCTACTCCAGACGCTGCGTGCCTACTCCAGGCGCTGTGTGTGTCTACTCCGGGTGTTGTGTGTGCTCATTCTGGTTGCTGTGTGTGCCTACTTCAAGCGCTGCGTGTACCTAGATTAGGCGCTGTGCATCTACCACAGGCATAGCCTGTGCATACATTGTTTCCGTACTCATTTATCTTTATTAACTTTTTTTTTTCAAAAATTGTAATTCACTATCATCACTACAGCCCATCATCACCTTCATACCTTTTTTTATATAAAAGAAACTGTAAATATCTTTACAAATTTTAAATAAATTATTTTCTTTTTGGTTGTTTCGTTGTTAGGTTAGGTTCTATAGTTTTTAATTGTCGCTTTACATTTTATAAAAGAAACTGTAAATATCTTTACAAATTTTAAATAAATTATTTTCTTTTTGGTTGTTTCGTTGTTAGGTTAGGTTATTTAGTTTTTAATTGTCGCTTTCCGACCAGTACCAATGGTGATTACACAATAAGTAATAGCAATAAGTGGTTGATTGAAACGTGATATACTAATATTTATGCGAATGTTACACGTCAAAATTAAATTATTTTTAACGGATTTATAAACCATAAAACAAGTGAAAGTTGTAATGTGATTAATGTTATTCTAGTGTTACATGAACTTCAGTAATATCCTATTATTATTATTATTAAGTACATCTAAATTTTAAACACGTACCGTATGGTTTTTTAATTAATAATACTACTTTTAGGTGCAACACTTGGCAAAAGTACTGTCACCACCGAAAGAACACCAGAACACACACAAAGGATTCACACCACTTTGTTAGTGAGATAAAAGACCTACATCTCGCTGACAATGAAATTATGGTCAGTTTTGGTATTCAGTCATTGTAACTAGGAAGCTACAAGATAACAACATGCCTGCAGAATATGCAGTATTACTCAAACACTGCTTCACATCTGGCTATCTATTGTAGAAGGAAGAGTTCTACAAGCAAGATGATGATGTGGCGATGGGCTCACCTGTATTTCCTATAGTCGCCCACATATATCATGGAAGACTTTGAGGAGAAACCCTTCTTACTGCTCCTGCATTTTTAGACCACCTTAACTCCATAAGCTTCAAAATACAAATCACGATGGAGTTAGAAGCAAATTATACTTTAGCTTTCCTAGATGTTTGTGTGGTGGTGTATAGGAAAGAAGCCTATACCAACCGATATTTAAATGGTGAATCTCATCATCATTCTTCATAGTTTGCTACTGTAGGTAAATATTTGTTTCGGAGAGCACAGGAGATCTGTGACAGAACACATCTGGCCGTCGAGCTTCAGCATATCAAGCAAGTATTGCAAGACAACAAGCTTTGGGTCCGGGTCACAGCGACCGAGTGAAGCCGGCCACAGTCGGTGGATGGGTGCTGCCATGCATACCACTGCGAGACTTCAAGATAGTGTAAGCTCGTTTAATGTAGATCGGGACCAAAAATCAATATTCAAAAACTGAAGATATCAAATCAAATCAAATAATTTATTTGTAAAACATAGGTAAAAAGTTACAAACTTGGTGGAAGAGTTATGATAAGTAACACTATGTTTCGCCTACAAAGACATACAAATATTTGTTTATCACTATCACCTGGCAATATGAAACTTTATTTTTAATAAAATAACAATTTCAATTATAATTAGTATGTTTAGAAATAACATTAATTATTATCTTAATGATCAATTACATAAATATAAACATATAATAAATAAATTGTCCATTAATTATTGTAGGTACAAAAAACCATTCATTTTATCTTCAAAGTATTCGTTGATAGAGTAGTATGCTTTATATATTAAAAAACTCGAAAGCAATTTCTTAAATTTGTCTATATTATTAGTTTCTTTGATGTTTTTTGGAAGTTTATTAAAAAATTTAGAAGCCATACCCAGGAAACTTTTTGAATACAGGGCTGTTTTATGAGGTTTTGTACGTAGTTTGTTAATTGATAGAATCAGGCGTTACTTTGCGGAAATCCATTATAATAAAAAATAAAAATATCAATTTCTTTGCAACTTTCCGCTAAACATATAAAATGATGTGTCTTACCTGGATTGAAGCGCACCTCCCGCCCTCCCTCAATTGCATACACTAACTCCGTCACCACTAGACCAAGCACCACTACTCTCAACACCACTATTCCAGGCAACCCCCCCCCTCCCGTGACCATAAATTAATTAAACGCCATAAAATCCATATAATTATATAGTTTTATTCAATGTGTAGTGTTCGCGTAAATTTAAGAAATCATTAGATTACATGCACAAATATATTTATATATATATATATATATATATATATATATATATATATATATATATATATATATATATATATATATATATATATATATATATATATATATATATATATATTCTTTTCTTTATACACACTGTTTTATTTTTTAATAAATTTCAAATAAAAATTGATCAATTATCAATAAATCTCAAATTTATCGATCCGTGAAACCGTGTCCCATCACTATGGTTCGGAGCATTCTAAGGTCAACCTTGAATTATCCAATCACAGCGCATTTGACACGTCCCCCGCAACTTTAAATTTGGTGAAATCGAAACAGAACAAATATTCCATGATGCGGTATCTATTAGAAGGTAATCTGTGGTGAAGACCGAACGGAGAAGAAAATATATAGAGCAAAAGTAAATATTAAAAGGTGTCGAGGTAGACCGAGACTAACTTTCGAAGACGATGTGAGCAAATTGCTCGAAGAGGGGAAGGTCAAGAGTACTCGGATACCTAGACGTGCATGTATGAAGAAGTTAATGAACCTGAAAGAAGCGAAAGAAGTATGTAAGGACCGTGACACTTGGCGATCTGTTCTCTCTGACTACCCCGTTAGGGATTGTGCGTGAAGATAAGTAAGTAAGTAAGTAAGACCTACTTATATAATTGCAATAATCTGTCTCGCATACCATTTAGAAGAGAAAGAAAGAAAGAAAAAACATTTATTCACGGTCTAATCACAATAGATACAAAACAAAGCAAGAATATGGAATTAAACAGAAAATAAAACAATATTTCCCTAAATTAACAAAAATGTAAAAATAATATAAAATGAGTCTGTGTAGCAGCATAAGACCGTGAAATGGACAGGACTCAGTAAAAATCGAGATACAGAAACACAAATTGCTCTGATCCCGACACTGGTTTTCAGTCCGGCCCGCACTCCGACGTAACTCGGACGGCTGCCTCAATGCACATGCTATAATGCGACGCGGAATATATAAAAAAATATATGTTCTTAAATTTTAATTCACATAAATAGTGGATATGATTAGTCTAATGAAGGTAAGTACAAAATAGAATTAACGTTTTCCTTCTAAATATATCAATTTTATTTATTAAGAGTGCGGAATAAACATTGGCTAAAGAATAAAGGTAAGAAAATGATTGTCAGAAAAAGTAAATTTATTACATAAATATTTAAATAAAATAGTTTTATATATTATTTAAAGTGAAAATTAAAAATATCTACATAATTTATGGGACTGAGATTACTGACGTGTTAAAAGAACTTAACCTGTTCCGAAAGTAAGTGTAATCTGTATTTGATTTTAAACCCACTAATTGTTTTCAGGTCACGCAGTGGAGGCGGGAGGTTATTCCAACATTTAGTGGCATTATATTTAAAACTACCTCTGAAAGCGGCCGACCGGTAGAAAGGATATATTAACTTGTAATTGGATGATCTGGTATTATACTGCTTATTTTGATCTTTACACCAAATCAACTTATTATATAAATATAAAGGTTCTTTATTTTTAATAACTCCAAACAAAAGTGAGGCAAAGTGTAGTCGCCTGCGACAGTCCATTTTAAAAATATTAGCGTTATTAATGAAAGGGGTTACATGTGCACGTGGTGGGACATTGAAACAAAAGCGTGCACAGGCATTCTGTACCCGCTGTATTATTTGCTGTGTTCGAGATAATAGTCGTGGGCCTATGAGAGAATCCGCGTAATTGAATTTTGAAAGCACGATAGACTCGCAGAGATGTATACGTAAGGTGACACTTAGGTACTCGCGAATACGGTAAAGTACTTTCAACCTATAGAAGCAGTTACGTGTAATATCCATTACATGTTTCTCAAAACGAAGTTTGTCGTCCATTATTACCCCCAAATTTCTGACTTCAGTGACTCTCACAATAGGTTCGTTGTTTACAATAATGGCAGGGTGGCTTAGTGTGATCTTTTTTATTTGATTTGGCGATCCTAGAATAAGGTACCGCGACTTTTTTGGATTGAGAACCAATGCGTTACGCTCTGACCACAAAGATATCCGAGCCAAATCCAAGTTCAATTTTGTCACTGCTACTTGAACATCACAAGGCTTAAACGATATATATATATATATATATATATATATATATATATATATATATATATATATATATCTGTAAGTCGTCAGCGTACATGTGGTACTTACAATACTCTATATTTTTAATAATGTCTGCACTATATATTATAAAAAGTCATCATCATCATTCTCTAAACCATTTCCCATTATCTGGGGTCGGCGCAGTAAACCTTCTTGTTCCATTCCTCTCTATCAGCCGTCATTTCCATACTTACTCCTTTCATTCTCATATCACTCTTCACACAATCGATCCATCTTTTATTCGGCCTTCCTCTGCCCGTGTGTCCCTCCACATTCATATTCAACACTCGTTTTGTGACATGACTTTCATTCCTCCGCATCACATGCCCAAACCATGCCAATCTGCTTCCTCTCACCTTTTCTAGCACTGGCGCTACTTTCAGGCTTCCTCTTATATACTCATTCCTTATCTTATCCATCCTTGTCACACCACACATCCATCGTAACATTCTCATTTCATTCGCATGCAGTCTATTTTCATCCTTCTTCTTGACGGCCCAGCATTCACTTCCATACATGACGACAGGTCGGATGATCGATTTATAAATTTTCCCCTTCAGCTTTATTGGCATTCGGGGATCGCACGTTGTAGCTGTGACCTGTCGCCATTTCATCCACCCTGCGTTAATCCTATGCTGCACAGCTCTATCTATTCCGCCGTCGTCGAGAAATTGAATGAGGGAACCGAGGTACTTGAAATCTGAGCAGGTAGGCAGTATAGCGCCATCCAACGACATGGGTACAGGACTGGAAAGACCGCCAAAATCACAGCACAGATATTCGGTTTTGGATCTACTGATCTTCAAGCCAACACTTTCCAGCCTCTGTTGCCACCCCGTCAGTCTGCTCTGTACCTCGATGCCTTCTTCCCCGACAAGCACGATGTCATCGGCAAAGAGCATGCACCAAGGTGCCTCATCCTGCAGGTCCGACGTCAAAGCGTCCATAATCAGTAGGAAGAGGTAAGGGCTCAATGCCGACCCTTGGTGCAGCCCTACCGCCGCATCGATACTGCCCGTAGTTCCCGCGGCAGATCGTACACATGTACGGGATGCTCTGTACATAGCGCGGACTAACGTCACATACTTCCCAGGCATACCTTTCATCTTTAACGCCCACCACAAAACCTCACGGGGAACCCGATCGTACGCCTTTTCAAGGTCGACAAAAACCATGTGCAGATTTTTATGCACGCGCTTGTACTTTTCGCACAATTGGCGTAATGCGAAAATGGCATCTGTCGTACCTCGACCGGGCATGAATCAAACTGGTTTTGTGTTATCTCACACTCTTCTCTCATTCTTCTCTCTATTATTCTTTCCCAGACTTTCATCGTATGTGACATGAGTTTTATTCCCCGGTAACTGCTGCAGTTTTGAACGTCTCCTTTGTTTTTAAAAATGGGGACCAGTATACTACTGCACCATTCCTCAGGTATTTGTTCTTCCTGCAACAGTTTACCGAAAAATAAACTCAACCACTTCCATCCATCCGCACTCAGCAACTTCCACACTTCTACTGGTATTCCATCTGGGCCGACTGCCTTCCTATTCTTCATATTCCTAACAGCCATTTTTACTTCTTCCACACTAATTTTTCTCACTAAGCCCATATTCACTGGTAGGCTTTTAAGCATACCATTCCATCCATTCTCCTCATTCATCAATTTCTCAAAATACTCCTTCCATCGCTTCTTTATACTTTCATCGTCAGTCAAAATCGTTCCAGAATCATCTTTTATACATTTTACATGTGAAACATCTCTTCCATTCCTTTCTCTCGCTCTTGCAATTTGAAAAAGTCGTTTTTGACCTTCTGGGCTTTCAAGGGACCGATATAATTTATCTTGCGCCTCTGCCCTACAAATAGCAACTTCCTTCTTCGCTCTCTTCTTACATTTTTTATACGCCCCTCTCTCTTACTTTCTTTTATTGATTCATTCTGGTCTTCTACGCTCTGCCATTCTTTAAAGGCATTTTTCTTTTCTCTCAAAATTTCTCTAATACTTTCACTCCACCATCACCCATCCTTATCTATCTTACGCTTCCCTTTTGTTTCTCCTAACACCTTTCTTGCCACACTTCGGATACAATCAGCCATTTCCTTCCAGCACTCATTAACACTCATTCCTTCCATATCACCCATCTCTATCATCTTGTTTACAACTAGCTCTCTAAATTCACTTGCATACTCCCCCTTATGCAACAAATGCCACTTTATTTTGGGTGGGGGACGATCCTTATGTTTGTTGAGGCGAACAGTTAAGCAGATGTCAGCCAGCAGAATTCGGTGCTGGGATACTAAGTCTTCACCTGGAAGCACTTTGCAGTTTTTTACACTCTTGATTTGGTTCCGTCTTAATAGAAGATAGTCGATCTGTGTCGCGTGGTGGCCACTTTTATAAGTAACAAGATGCTGATCTCGTTTTTGGAACCACGTGTTTACTACAGCCAGGTCGAAAGCACATGCTGCTTGCAGAAGAACTTCCCCCTCACGGTTGCGCACTCCGTACCCCCATCCACCGTGTACTCTTTCATACCCGTCATTCACTCTCCCTACATGTCCATTAAAATCTCCTCCCATATAAACATCCTCACTCTCAGGTATTCCCCTCATCATACAATCAAATTCCTCCCAAAACTTCTCTTTCACACTCTCTTCACAGCTTGTTTGCGGAGCATACACACTTACAACATTCACTACTTTGTTTTCAATCATTAATTTAACAATTATCATTCTGTCATTTACTCTTTTCACATCTGTCACTCGTTCTTTCATTCCACTATCTAACACAACTTCTACTCCATTTCGCTTCCCGTCACTTCCACAGTAATAAAACTTGTATCCTTCCCCAATCTCTCTTGCTTTATTGCGCTTCCATTTTGTTTCCTGCAAACAGGCAACATTCACTCTTCGTCGTTTCAAAACATCTGCTAACTCTCTTCCTCTTCCAGTCATCGTACCTATATTCCAGCTTGCAAACCTCACTCTGACATTCTTCTCTCTACGGGCTCGCCTCTTACGTCGCACCCGCTCCGTAAGGTGCGACTACCCTTGCCCACTTCCCACAGGAGCCGGGTGCTGCCCCTGCGCGTCGCCTGCGGGGTACGCCCTAGCCCTGTCATATATCCCACAACTCGTAATATTCATAAGTTTACTGCATGGGATTTGACAAAAGTTTTACAGTCGGCCGCCTGCCTGACACCAACCCTCTTTGGGTATGCTATTGTTGGTAGAGAAAGCTACCATTTTGGGAAAAGGAAAAAGAAGGTTGGGGGTAGGAGCGTAGGTGTAAGGATACTGTTATCTCGGCAGAAAAGGTATGAGAATAACAGTAGCTCGGGGAGCCGGGGTCGCGTAGCCGTATTCCATAACAGGATCACCGGAAAGGTAGACCAGCATGAAAACCCCCTGACTGATATATATTATAAAAAGTAAGGGACCTAAAATAGATCCTTGCGGTACTCCTCGGTTCACAGGGCGCTCCCCAGAAATAGCTTTACCTTTTCCATTTAAATGTATTTCAACTTGCTGTGACCTATTTTTAAAGTAACTGGCAATTTACACTATTGAATAAAAATATATACGGATTCTACCGCGTTTAAATCACTTATTTAAACTTATATTTAATTCACAACGTTTTCGGTGATTTGCAGCACCCACAATCACGGAGGAGACTGAGATGTTTGATGTCCCAATGTCGTAGTTAGGCTGGCTACCTTCAGTTTTTGAATATTAATTTTTCGTCCGATCTACTCAGAACGAGCTTACAGTATCTTGAAGTCTTGCAGTGGTATGCTTGGGTTTGGGTTTAAATTTGTTAGTTATAGGATCCCAAGCGGATGGCAGCACCCATCCATCTTCTATATTGAAATTAGGATGTTTATTACACACAAAAGATTCATACCAACTGATTAGTGAGATAAAAGACCTACATCTCGCTGACAATGAATTCCTGGTCAGTTTTGATGTTCAGTCACTATTCACATGCCTACCTATTGAAGTTTCAATTGTAACTAGGAAGCTTTTTACAAGCAAGTACAAGTACCAGCTTTCTTGCAGATCAGAGCATCAAGGTCTTTGTAGACGGTTCAAGCTCCGACTGCAAGCCTATTAATGCTGGTGTTCCACAGGGCTGCGTGCTATCGCCAACGCTGTTTCTTCTGCATATCAATGATGTGTTGCAAACCCGTAACATTCATTGCTATGAAGATGACAGCACTGGTGATGCTCTTTACACCGGTCGAGCCAATATTTCTCGGGAAAACGTCTCTGAGTGCCGGAACGAACTTGTGTCTGAAGTCAAGTCTTTGCTGAACAGAATCTCGGATTGGGGGCCACTAAATCTAGTCCAATTTAACCCCCAGAAGACACAAGTTTGCGCGTTAACCGCTAAAAAGAACCCCTTTGTCGTATCCCCTCAGTTTAAAGGCACTCCCCTTGTTGCCTCAGCCAGTATCGGAATCCTCGGCGTCGACATATCCAGTGACGTGCAGTTTCGTGGTCACTTGGAAGGAAAGGTCAAATTGGCCCCTAAAAAGCTTGGTGTGCTCAGCAGAGCGGGACAGTGTTTCATGCCGGCACACCGCCTGCAACTTTACAAGGCGCAGGTTCGGCCGCACATGGAATACTGTTCCCATCTCTGGGCTGGGGCTCCTCAGTACCAGCTCCTTCCACTTGACCGCATCCAGCGCAGAGCGTCTCGAATCGTCGACGACCGAGTGCCTTCCGATCGGCTCGATTCACTGGCACTGCGAAGAGATGTTGCATCCCTTTGCATTTTCTTTCGCTTATACCATGGAGAGCGCTCTGAGGAATTGTTCGGATTAATCCCAGCCGCCAAATTTCATGACCGCACTACGCGGCAAACGTCCCGATACCATCCACACCATCTAGATGCTTGGCGGTCCACCACTGTATGTTTCAAAAGGAGTTTTCTTCCGCGTACAACCTCTCTGTGGAATAGTTTACCACCGGCGATTTTTCCGAACCGATACGACATGGGGACCTTCAAGAAAAGAGCTTACTCCTTTCTAAAGGGCCGGCAACGCACCTGCAATTCCCCTTGTGTTGCGGTTGATCATGGGCGGCGGTAGTCACTTAGCATCAGGTGAGCCGCATGCTCGTTTGCCCCCTCTTCTATAAAAAAAAGGAGATGCTGTGGAAATGGACTCACCTGTATCTCCAATAGTAACCGACATATTCGACGACTTTGAGGAGAAAGCTTTTCTTACTGCTCCTGTAAATCCAAGATTCTTCAAGCGGTACGTAGACGACACTTTCACAATTTTGCCATCTGACAAAATAACTGCGTTTTTAGACCAACTTAACTCTATAAACTTTAAAATATAATTCACAATGGAGTTAGAAGCAAAAAATTCTTTAGATTTTCTAGATGTTTTAGTCATCTGAAATCCTGATAACACTACTGGTCACACTGTGTTTAGGAAAAAGACCCATACTAACCGATATTTAAATGGTGAATCTCACCATTATCCTTCGCGGTAAGCTACCGTGGGTAAATCGTTGTTTCAGAGAGCACAAGGGATTTGTGACAGAAAACATCTGGCCGCCGAGCTCCAGCACGTCAAGCAAGTATTGCAAGACAACAAGCTTATGGTCCCGCCCCTACGTCATAGTGACTGAGCGAAGCCCGCCACAGTCGAGCGTGTGCCTGCTGTACTACCGTATGTCAGAGGAGTCACAGACAAGGTTGGCTACATTTTGAAGTAAGCTTTCATTAAAACATACCACAGAAGATTAGTAAATTTTTACCATCCGTCAAGTGTAAAATTCCTCTACAAGATGCAGGAGTGTACAAGTTATAATGTGAATGTGGTCTCTCTTACATAAGTCAAACAAAAAGATCCATAAAAACCCGTGTGAAAGAACATATAGCTGACGTGAAGCACCGACGTTCCGGGAAGTCTGCAGTACGTTAACATTTTTATTCGTTGTAGAACCATGCTGCAGTTATATTAGTAGTATAGTTGTAGCACGAATGGGTCAGCTCGACCGGGGATGGATCACGCTCTCACATAATACCAGCGTCAAATGGTAGCTTAATGCTGCTGTGTTTCGTATGGTGAGTGTAGAGAACCGGAGACCTTATTTACTGGAAACGAGGCATTCCACCTAAGCCCTCACGGGTGACGACGCATCTGCATTTTGATTCGTAATCGAGGATAGATGTAGATGTCTATAGGCCGCAGTAACTACTTACCATAGGGCGGACTGTGTGCTCGTTTGTCAACCTATCCTATAAAAAAAACATGTCCAAGATTGTCCCCACCATTACATCAGATTTGATAAACCATAAATCCTCGCAATAGAACACCGACTCCTACCAAGGATGATATGCGAGGTTATTGAAATTAAAAAAACATCCTAATTTCAATAGAGGTGATGGATGGGTGTTGCCATCTGCAAAAAATATTATACCTACCTACGATAAAACAAAAGCAAATCTCCGCTTGCGTTCGAGTTTCCGCCAAAACTGCCTGTATGTTGCGTGTACCCAAATAATGTCAATTGTATATTTTTTTTTCTAATACTGAATTTCACTGTAATGGCCAATTAAAATCCTTAAAACCGTATTAAATCAAGCTTTTGGCGTTGAACCTAACGGTTGCGTTATTTCGTGAATATTATAAAAATGATGTGCTGAAAACCTTTGACGTTGCAAAGAAATACTTTTCAAAGATTACTGTAGTCTTTTATTATAAATTATTTATTAATTCCTATTGCAATCCATAAAAAGATTCCATAGGAAATCAATCATTGTAGACGGAAGAGAGTTACAGAAATATATATTTGAGAGGAGAAATTTATTTCAGGTCAGTTTGATTTCTTATAAAGGTAATTATTTCTTATATTTACGAAAACAGTGAATAAATTAAATTTTATATTTTAATGCGATTATTTTTACCTATTTTAATTCCAGACGTTTCGGGTGCTCTGCAGCACCCAAGGTCATGGAGATATAAGTGTTTTGTATGTCAACACTTGGAGTCGTATCGCGTTTGAAACTTTTAAAAGTATGTCTCCGCATTTTAGACTTTTTTATGCTTTTAATTTCAGAGATAGCTGGGATCTGTCAGAAGTTTTTTTTAATGGAAATACCAAATGTGTTTCACTGGTTTCAGCTGTGAAAAGTTTTAGCAGTATTTTATTTCTATTTATATTTTACAGAATGCCATTCTGAAATCTCACGTTTTTTAACGAGTCCAAAGATTAAGACAGTAATTAAAAGATCTCGGCTGCATAAAAAAATACTGAAAAGAGAATAGTTTTATATCCCGTGACCTTTATACAACTACGACGATTCTCACGACACCTCATATGTTAAGATCCATTAAGCCTTAAAGCTACAGAGCGAGCTAAATATACATACATACATACACTCGAAAAATATTCCCCACCTTCTGGGGCAGTCGGGTAAATACTTCACATTTTAGATGAACTAATACAGATAGATGAAGCGCTGCGTATATTTCAAATGATGCCGAAACTGTGCTCAACTTCTTACGCACGCACTTCATACGCAACTAAAACCTCGTTTCCAGCATAAAAGTTCTCTGGTTCTCTACACTGACCACACGAAACACAGCTGCGTTAAGGTGCTATTTTATGCTGGTATTCTGTGTATCACAAAATCATTCATTTGTCTGGTCTGTAGCACAGTAGATGAGCATTCCGGTAGAAGGCCTCGAGTTCAAATCCCGCACGGAAAAAATGTTTGGTTTCCAAAAATTATTTCGAGTCTAGATTTGTCCTTGCGCAATTTATCAATCAACCAATCAAAAACATTTATTTCGGATTTTTCATCCATAGGTGTTAGTAAACAATTAAAACGTATCCTAGTTTTAATGACATGAAATGTGTGTATCTTGTTACGAGCTTAGGGTTCGTGACAATAAAACTGCCGATTGAATTACTAAAACTGACACTTTAATTACTGAACACCAATTAATGCTTAAATCACACTAATCAATTTAGTTCACCTTATTTCACTCCGAAAGTTTCACTCGTATCGCCAATCAATACTGCCCCGGTCGCGGCCATCAGCGGCTTTAAACATGCAATTTCCACCAAAACATCCAGAATGTTCCAGCAAATACCCGACCGACTAAGTGCAGAAAGTTCAAGAGTGTACTTTTCTAGAAAGATTAATGTTTCTATTCGTTACTAGATGGCGCTGTTGGGAGAGTTCCAGAAAGATCTTGACACTCCTATTTGTGATACCTGATACCAGATGGTGCTAGTGCCATCAACTGTGGCGCGCAACAATATATACACAAATTTAGTGTTAGTAAATCAAGGATTTTTTACATTTTATAAAATGTCTCCATGATAGGTATAGTGGTTGGTCGGTTTTTTTAAAACTTTTTAAAAAATAAACTAAAAACTCAATTTCTTTCTAAAAAGAGTTAAGCTTGTAAAAAGATTAAAAAAATAACAAAAGTAAAGTGCTTGTCACTGAACTCCTAAATGGCTGGATCGATTTTGATGATATTTTTGTGCGTTTGAGTAGGGCCCTGGATGATTTAGATTCACAACTGGATCCTGTAGGTGGCGCTGGTGTCGAGAACCAGAAACCACCCGTGCGAAGCGGGAGCAGGATTGCTAGTGTTTTTTTTATATTTACGCGAACACTGTACAATGATTAAAACTACTTTTACGGATTTTTTCGCGTTTTATTTATTTTATTTTAACCCCCGTGACCATGGGTGCTGGAAATCACCCGAAACGTCGGGTATTAAAAATAAAATAAATAAAACGCGAAAAAATCCGTAAAAGTAGTTTTAATCAAGGATTGCTAGTCTTTATCTTTACATATAATATATATACACGGTGTGCGCGTGTTCGTAATTCTTCTCCTCCTCTTAGCTATAGTTGAACTCGGTAGGTAGCGCTTTTGTTAAAATCCAAAAATCATGAGAAGCCGGGGCGGATCGATAGTTATAGATAAATATGATCTTTTTGAATAGAAATGAAGTACTTGGGATGCGATATAAAGCTTCGAGTGTTTCATTCCTCTCAGTTGGGAAGCCATCTCATGGAGCCGAGTGAAAGCTGCAATACTGAAACTCAATACGCGCTCAATGAAACGATGCTTGATTGTAATTCCATTCGCTTTTAATATAATTATGCTCTGCTTTAGTATTTATTTACAAACTTGCGATAAAAACCTGCTTCGCTTAGATAATAATGGATGTTTGGATTTTAGTTAATTAACTACCATTAATGTAATGAATTTTTGAAGAACTACAGACCGATATCCCTTCCGAGCCGCGTCTACGTGCTGTTTTCGAGAGTCATTACGAATCGTCTCGCACGCAGACTCGACGACTTCCAGTCTCCCGAACAAGCCGATTTCCGAAAAGGCTTTAGTACCATAGACCACATACATACCCTTAGGCAAATTGTACAGAAGTCCGAAAAGTACAATCTGCCACTTTGCCCGGCGTATGTGGACTATGAGAAAGTCATTGATTCCGTCGAAATTTGGACGGTGCTACAGGCTCTTCAGCAGTGCCAAGTTGACTGTCGGTATATCGTAGTGCGAATCAGAGAGGTGTAACACAGGGTGACGTTATTTCCCCGAAACGATTCACCGCTGCATTGGAAGACGTATTCAAGCTACTGGACTGGAAAGGATACGGTATTTACATCAATGGCGAGTATATCACTCACCTTTGATTTGCCGACGATATAGTCCTTATGGCAGAATCGCTGGAGGACTTAAGCACTATGCTCAACGACCTCAATAGTGCCTCCCAACGGATAGGTCTTAAGATGAACATGGACAAAACAAAGATCATGTTTAATGTCCATGTCACACCTATGCCGGTAGTTGTTGGGAGCACTATGCTCGAAGTTGTTGACGAGTACGTTTACCTGGGACAAATAGTCCGCCTAGGTAAGTCCAACTTCGACCGAGAGGTCAATCGACGGATTCAACTCGGCTGGGCAGCGTTCGGGAAATTACGACATATCTTCTCGTCAGGTATACCTCAAAACCTGAAAACTAAGTTGTACAACCAGTGCGTGTTACCAGTGATGACATATGGAACTGAGACGTGGTCCTTCACTGCTGGCCGTATGAGGACGCTCAAAGTCTCTCAGCGAGCTATGGAGAGGGCTATGCTCGGAGTTTCTTTGCGTGATAAACTTAAAAATTAGGATATCCGCAGTAGAACCAGAGTGACCGACAAAGCCCAACGGATTAGTAAGCTGAAGTGGCAATGGGCCGGCCACATAGCTCGAAGAACCGACAACCTTTGGGGAAAAAAGGTTCTCGAGTGGCCTCGTACCGGTAGACGAAGTGTAGGGCGACCCCCACTAGATGGAGTGACGACCTGGTAAGACATGCAGGAAGTCGATGGATGCAGGTGGCTCAGGACCGTGCTTTGTGGCATACCTTGGGGGAGGCCTATGTTCAGCAGTGGACTTGTAAAGGGCTGTAATGATGATGATGATGATGATGATGATGAATGTAATGAATTTTAAATTTTTTAAATGTCCAAGTTTTTCTGATAAAATATGTACAGGTATTTAAAGGACTAGCCCGGACAGTAAAGGACCACTGGGCGACCCCTGTCGGTAGATGTTTAATATCCGTTGAGATTGAACGCCGTGACCGATTTTTTTATGGAAAACATAATTATTAGAATTATATTTAGATGCAGTTTTACAGACTTATTTATTCGCAAATATATGTAGAACATTTTTTTTAAACGTTACCCCTTACACTAGGATTTTCTCCTGTATCGTGGGGACAGTTTACAAATATATATTGCACAAGGACAAATATCCAGACTCGGAACAACTATTTGTAGGTCATACAAATACTTGTTCCGTGCGGGATTCGAACCCGCGACCCCCAGCGCAGCCACTCATTGCTAAGCTACTGCGCCACGGAGTCGTCAACATACAACTTACGTAAGTATAAATTATACATTAGGTTGCTTGTAATTTCTTAGCTTCTCATCTCAATCTGTCTTAAACGCAACAAATACCAGTCAGTGATTATGGACACTAACCCGCGACTAGAGCCGAGTGAGCGGACTACATCAAAGAGACAACAAAGTCACCTGACACGAAAAAGAAGTCATACCACTTTTCTTTACGAAGAACTCTGCGGCAAATACCTAAAATATACATTCATTCAGTAGACATGGAAGTCTTTGATTCATTCCAGATTTTAAAATATGTTAATCGTTTAACTTTTTAAAGAATTAGGAGTTACAAACGAGCAAATAGCTCACCTGGTGGTACTTACTGTGGTTCAAAGACGTTAAAAGTTATCATCAATGAGGGCATCAGGACATTTTCTACTACCAGGTGGCATCTGTTTGGAATAAGATAAATATTTGACAGATTTCATTGCGGGAATAAAGACTAAAACTAACTTGTTACGAAAATGAGATAAGATGTAATATCTTCTACATCAAAAAGGTATCTGACTCTCACTACTTACTTTTTACTGCTGTCCCGTGGTATTTTGTAAGAACATGGTTACTCCATGGACCACTTATCGTTGTAAAGTTACACTTATATTTTAATTTATATAATACGGGTGACAAAGGGGCACACAATCCTAATGATGATAAGTGAATGTTGTAGCCCATAGATATCTACATCTATCTTTAATTAAGAGTCACACTTTAGAACTTATACAGAATACCACATTTCCCGTAACAAAGGTCTACGGTTCTGTACGCTCAATATACGGAACACCGCAGTAATTAGATGTTACTTTACGCTAGGGTTCTGTGAGAGCTTTGAGCCCCGTTGAACCGTCCTATTTATGCTTCGCTTAAATAGCTGTAACTGTTACTGACTGAATATATTAATGTTATTAAAATAAAATAAAATAATCCAAACAAACATGTTCAAACTAAAAAAAATCTATTTCTCTTTAATTAATTTTAAAATACAATCTAATATTACAAAAGTGTTCCCAAAGCAAACCTAATTCAAAAGAGTTTCTTAATTAAGTGCTAACACACTTCGCACTGAGGATTTTAGTTAAAGTTTAACGTAGAGCGTAGACCATTTAGGTCGACCCTCGAGTTTATACTCTGTCTGTCTGTTACATACATTATATTTATATGTATGTAACAGACACTCTTGTTACTATTATTAAACATTAGTATATTGAAAAGATAACGAAAGAGGTTGTTCATTGTGATAATAATAACTCTTGTAGAATGCATACGCCCTGCAAATTTGTATAACACTAGTGAACTACCTTGGCTCCGCCTATATAGGATAGGATGTTCAGATTTAAGATAATAAAAGACCATTAATGTTATCAAATTTTTCGTTTTTTTTTATTTTCCAGTTTTGTTGTATAGAACACACGAGTAGCTCGCACTGCTAGCATTGCTCTCCATATTCCATTGCAGTCAGTTCAGACATTCCCAAGGTAAGTACGGACAGATGGACAAAAATATAAAAAATTGTTATTTAATATGCATGTG